>WNWK01000125.1:32500-317500 GCA_009830355.1 Cherax destructor
ACAAGGTGAGGTTACAAGGTGAGGTTACAAGGTGAGGTTACAAGGTGAGGTTACAAGGTGAGGTTACAAGGTGAGGTTACAAGATGAGGTTACAAGGTGATGTTACAAGGTGAGGTTACAATGTGAGGTTACAAGGTGAGGTTACAAGGTGAGGTTACAAGGTGAGGTTACAAGGTGGGGTTACAAGGTGAGGTTACAAGGTGAGGTTACAAGGTGAGGTTACAAGGTGAGGTTACAAGGTGAGGTTACAAGGTGAGGTTACAAGGTGAGGTTACAAGGTGAGGTTACAAGGTGAGGTTACAAACAGTTAGAGAATAAATGAGTCTGCTGAAGAAAATATTAGGAAATAAAACTTGCAACAGTACAAAACAAAATTAGACCAGTCATTAGAGAAGACGAGGATTATAAGGGACCTGGGATTAACCATGTCGGATGATGTTTACGTTCAAGGAACACAATGGTGTTACTATACAACTGCTAGGGAAGTCATAAGGTGGATAACATTTTCAAAACAAGAGATGACTAGCCTATTACGAAATTTCTACCAGTAAAATAGCAGGGGATACCACATTATGATTCTCAGTAACAATGATAAGGTTACCAGTACTTGACTTTCGCCGTAAAATTTCCCATTAATTAAACGTATGAACTTGAAACTTTCATATTATCAATAAAGGCATATAAAAAATATGTCCAGAAACGTAAAATATAAAATATTTTCCAGAAGATATACGTACCATAGTACGGTTAGCAATATAATAGTGCTTTTACGAATAGCCAACACCTTGAGCAGCGATAGCTAACATGAAACAGCTATCACGATCACTAAGGTGGGCAATACAAGGTCCCGGTACTATAGCCAAGTCCCAGTTATCAAACAAGGCAGTGTAATTACCATGTGTCTCAATTGTGACAGTGCATAGATAATGTAGAATATCTAGAGGCAAGCTCTGAACAGCAAGGTATCATGAGAGAAACAGCCTGCAATAATCCACAAAATACATCCTATGTAAGATCCATGTAAAGTAAAACCCACAAGAACACCACGCACAATCGGTGGTGTAAGGATATACAAGAAGAAAGAACACTCAGAAGTGAAGAAATAGTCTAGAGACGACAGGAGTGACAGCTGCAAGTCCACCCAGGATCAAAGACAATCTTTAACACATAAACAAGGCAGGGACGCCTGGTGCGAAGCAAACTTCTAGAAGCTTCTGAGAATGCTGGTGTGAAACATAGCAGAAACATGTTAAGCACAAAGCTTCAGAAGAAATATATACTATATGGTCAACAATCTAAATTTGCTTGAAACAAACGAAACATAAAATGTAATATATATATATATATATATATATATATATATATATATATATATATATATATATATATATACACTAGCCACTTCGGGAGCAAATATATATATGATCAATTACTTATTTCGCTTGTTATTTTGCTTATTATTTTGCTTGTTATGACTGGTGAATGACTGAAAAAAACTACAAGAAAAACGGACTTACTAGTGAAGGCTTGAAATCAAAGGTGCACAGGTAAGGCAATAATGATGGTTGCAAGGTACCATTTGGGACAGTAACAACTCCAAGAGATGTAGAAAGAAGACCTTGGAGTAAACATCCCACGAAAACTATATTCTAAGGTAAACAAACCAGATAACATCAGCGTCCGATGAACGATTTAAGTATGAACAAAAGGAAGAGCACATTTTATACCGGTCCTTGAGGATGCAGCGCCAGCATAGAGGCTTCATATTTTGAAGCAAACAAAAAACCTGGAGCAAATTCAGAAATATACCGCCAGGCTGGACAAGGGGACACAGATGGAAACTATAGTACAAAAATAAGTAACAGAGATATTACAAAGGGTTTAAAAGGCTATTAAATGTAAAGAAATTGAAAGTAGACTGAAAATTAAATACGGTTAGTGCTTAGGTACACTGGAAACTGAAGGATGAAGACAATATCGACCAGTGCAAAGTAATAAGAGAGAGGGAATGAGGACACGAGAGACATAACACAACCTGGGAGGAGAGAAGCTGCAGATACAGTGCAAAGTACATACAAATCGTAGAACTTCATCGGCATTTGCAAACCCGGCTAACCTAAAAACCGCTTTCAGGAAGCTAAACAAAGATTGATTTTAGACTTACAGCACACAAATTACATTCTCTCATGTTGGCCTATCTGACGAGAGGAAGGAGAGAGGGGAAGGGGACATTACGAGGAAAGACAAAGAATTCTAATAATGAACAATAGAAAAGATGAGGACCAGGTAGAGACATGATCGTGACATAGAAAATATTTAGAGGGATATTATAATAAAAAATAAATTTAGAGGGATAGGGTGAATGCAGACAGACTATTTGAGATGTGAGGGGCAAGAAAAGGGAGCAGAGATCATAGATAGCAGTTAAAGACAGAAATGAGCCATAGAAACGTGGGTAGATCTTTTTTTTTGTTTTGTTCTATAGCGATATAAAGGTAAAAAGGAGAGGCACACTATACATTTTACACACACACACACACACACACACACACACACAAAATACACACACACACACACACACACACACTGGTGGGGCTTCCAGAAGAGTCAGTACCGGGACTAGTACTATTTTGTCAGTCCTGGTCAAGGACTGGGCCGCGGGGGTGTTGACCCCCAGAAACACCCTCCTGGCAGACAACAAAATAGAAAGAAGTATCTGTACGAAAATGAAGTGAAACCATTGAGGAGAATACAAACTGGTGAGGATCAAGAAAGACTACAAATAAACCTGAACAGGCTGCAAGTCTGGTTTGCCAAGTAACTGTCAGAATTTAACTAACAAATGAAAAGAAGGGAAGGCAAAGAAGTTATGATAAGGTCCCAGGGAGGAGCATTGTACAGAGCATATCGCCTGAGGCGCATACGCATGTATGCCGCAGCAAACGTAGGTATGGAAAATCTGCGATTAGATTTTAGGAACTTTGCAACACTATAAACAGCATACGTCAGGCCTATATTAGAGTATGCATCATCAGTACGGTATTCACACCTGATCAAACATATCAAGAAACTAGAGAAAGTGAAGAATTTTGCAACTAGACCAGTCTCGGAGTAAGAAATATGAGCTGTGAGAGACGAAAGAAGTTCAACCTGATGATATTAGAGAACAGAAGGACTGATGGTGACATGATAACAACATACAAAATACAGAGAGGAATTGATAGAGTGAACAGGGACCAACTGTTCGAGAGACGGGAAACAGAAACACGAGGGCACAGCTGGAAACTGAATACAAAGATGAGTTACAGGGATGATAGGAAGTATTTGTTTAGTCTTTAAGCGGTTAGGAAATGCAGTGACACTGACAGTGGAGTAGTTAAAATCACGATTCATGCACAGCTTTGAGAAGGGGTACGATGGATTTCCACGACCAGCGAAGAGGTTATATACAGGACCTGGATCGACCCTCGCAGCCACATAGAAGAGCATGTAGGTGTGCGCACACTCACAGGACCAAGAGCTTTGAATCTACCCATGGAACCGCATATATGTGAATACACACACACACACACACACACACACACACACACACACACACACACACATACATCACTCTTCCTGACCCTCCGCTGAGGCAGTATAGGATCTTAAGTGTTGTCTCTAATGTTTATCGAAGGTCTGAGAGAGGAGCAATATGTTGTAGGTGTGGTGAGGCCCGGACACACCAGCCCGCTATTATTGGCCAGTTTTCCCACATGTTTCACTGTTATTGCAACTGAGCGTGATTTAAAATTTAATTAATTGGGCCGGCTTTAATAAGAGTAGGAGATAGGTGATTCCAAGGAGCAAGAAAGGAAGTAATTGCTTCGGGCCCGGATTCATAAGTTAGCTGCTCGGATGGGAATTGCGTGGGAAGTGGGCTAGGGGAGGGATATTGACCAAATAATACGTCTGTTCCAATTCCAGACTCCCAAAGTTGTACTGCAACACCCACACCGCTGCCTAATATCTTCATAAAAGCTCCCGGAGGAGAAAAATGTGATCAATTTACTCTGAAAACTCATTGTTCCTCCCACCAAAAAAAAACAGGCGAGTGAAAATTACAACCTAACAAGATCCAAAGAGGCTTTTAATTAAATGGACCAAAAATAAAACGAAAGAAAACAAGGGGAAAATGGAGGAGCAGGTGGGAGGTGTCCAGAGCAGCCAGTGTTAAGATCATCGTACCCCGGCAACACGGGCCTCTCATTACGTGTGTATACACAAGTTTAGAACAAAGGTAATCATCCATGGCTCCGCCTGCCTCCCTTCCAATTTTACTTTTATTTTTTCCCTCACTCTATATACCCCTTATACAAAAAAATGCCCTCAGTGTGGATAGATGGGGATCATGGCGTTGTTTGTGGAGTGGCTGAGAGAATGGGGTGGAGGCTGAGGCACAAAATCTGGGAGGTATAGTAGGGGTTGGTTATCATAAGTTAGTTTGAGTGTAGGAATGAGAACTGGCATTGCTGTGAGCACCCCTGAATAACATCATACAAGTTGGATAATTACTGAGCCGCCCCTCCTCCTCCTCCTCCTCCTGGACCACCTGTACACTTCAGAAATTTGAGCACTAAACTCCAGCATTGTGATGATGCTGGGAATTCTTGCTCGTCTGGTGGTGGTGGTGAGGTTGTTGTTGTTGCTGCTCGTGATGGTGGTAGTGGTGGTGAGGTTGTTGCTGCTGCTCGTGATGGTGGTAGTGGTGGTGAGGTTGTTGCTGCTGCTCGTGATGGTGGTAGTGGTGGTGAGGTTGTTGTTGCTGCTCGTGATGGTGGTAGTGGTGGTGAGGTTGTTGTTGCTGCTCGTGATGGTATTGGTAGTGGTGGTGAGGTTGTTGTTGTTGCTGCTGCTGCTGCTGCTGCTCTTTATGGTATTGGTGGTGGTGGTGAGGTTGTTGTTGCTGCTCGTGATGGTATTGGTAGTGGTGGTGAGGTTGTTGTTGTTGCTGCTGCTGCTGCTGTGATGGTATTGGTAGTGGTGGTGGTGAGGTTGCTGCTGCTGCTAGTAATAACGCTAGTGGTGGTGGTGGTGGTGGTGGAGGTCGTGGTTGCCATTCATGGTGGGCGCTACAAGAATGGCAAGGGTGAGGTTGGTGACATTAGCTGTTGTGATAGTGGTAGACGCGGTGAGCTTCTTCACGATGCTGGTAGCGTGGTGGTGGTGACGCTGGTAGTGTAGTGGTGGTGACGCTGGTAGTGTAGTAGTGGTGACGCTGGTTGTGTAGTAGTGGTGACGCTGGTAGTGTAGTAGTGGTGACGCTGGTTGTGTAGTAGTGGTGACGCTGGTAGTGTAGTAGTGGTGACGCTGGTTGTGTAGTGGTGGTGACGCTGGTAGTGTTGTGGTGGTGACGCTGGTAGTGTTGTGGTGGTGACGCTGGTAGTGTTGTGGTGGTGACGCTGGTAGTGTTGTGGTGGTGACGCTAGTAGTGTTGTGGTGGTGACGCTGGTAGTGTTGTGGTGGTGACGCTGGTAGTGTTGTGGTGGTGACGCTGGTAGTGTAGTGGTGGTGACGCTGGTAGTGTAGTGGTGGTGACGCTGGTAGTGTAGTGGTGGTGACGCTGGTAGTGTAGTGGTGACGCTGGTAGTGTGTGGTGGTGACGCTGGTAGTGTAGTGTGGTGACGCTGGTAGTGAGTGGTGGTGCGCTGGTAGTGTTGTGGTGGTGACGCTGGTAGTGTTGTGGTGGTGACGCTGGTAGTGTTGTGGTGGTGACGCTGGTAGTGTAGTGGTGGTGGCGCTGGTAGTGTAGTGGTGGTGACGCTGGTAGTGTAGTGGTGGTGACGCTGGTAGTGTAGTGATGGTGACGCTGGTAGTGTAGTGGTGGTGACGCTGGTAGTGTAGTAGTGGTGACGCTGGTAGTGTAGTGGTGGTGACGCTGGTAGTGTAGTGGTGGTGACGCTGGTAGTGTTGTGGTGGTGACGCTGGTAGTGTTGTGGTGGTGACGCTGGTAGTGTTGTGGTGGTGACGCTGGTAGTGTTGTGGTGGTGACGCTGGTAGTGTTGTGGTGGTGACGCTGGTAGTGTTGTGGTGGTGACGCTGGTAGTGTGTGGTGGTGACGCTGGTAGTGTTGTGGTGGTGACACTGGTAGTGTAGTGGTGGTGACGCTGGTAGTGTAGTGGTGGTGACGCTGGTAGTGTAGTGGTGGTGACGCTGGTAGTGTAGTGGTGGTGACGCTGGTAGTGTAGTGGTGGTGACGCTGGTAGTGTAGTGGTGGTGACGCTGGTAGTGTAGTGGTGGTGACGCTGGTAGTGTAGTGGTGGTGACGCTGGTAGTGTAGTGGTGGTGACGCTGGTAGTGTAGTGGTGGTGACGCTGGTAGTGTAGTGGTGGTGACGCTGGTAGTGTTGTGGTGGTGACGCTGGTAGTGTAGTGGTGGTGACGCTGGTAGTGTAGTGGTGGTGACGCTGGTAGTGTAGTGGTGGTGACGCTGGTAGTGTAGTGGTGGTGACGCTGGTAGTGTAGTGGTGGTGACGCTGGTAGTGTAGTGGTGGTGACGCTGGTAGTGTAGTGGTGGTGACGCTGGTAGTGTAGTGGTGGTGACGCTGGTAGTGTAGTGGTGGTGACCTGGTAGTGTAGTGGTGGTGACGCTGGTAGTGTAGTGGTGGTGACGCTGGTAGTGTAGTGGTGGTGACGCTGGTAGTGTAGTGGTGGTGACGCTGGTAGTGTAGTGGTGGTGACGCTGGTAGTGTAGTGGTGGTGACGCTGGTAGTGTAGTGGTGGTGACGCTGGTAGTGTAGTAGTGGTGACGCTGGTTGTGTAGTGGTGGTGACGCTGGTAGTGTTGTGGTGGTGACGCTGGTAGTGTTGTGGTGGTGACGCTGGTAGTGTTGTGGTGGTGACGCTGGTAGTGTAGTGGTGGTGACGCTGGTAGTGTAGTGGTGGTGACGCTGGTAGTGTAGTGGTGGTGACGCTGGTAGTGTAGTGGTGGTGACGCTGGTAGTGTAGTGGTGGTGACGCTGGTAGTGTAGTGGTGGTGACGCTGGTAGTGTAGTGGTGGTGACGCTGGTAGTGTAGTGGTGACGCTAGTAGTGTAGTGGTGGTGACGCTGGTAGTGTAGTGGTGGTGACGCTGGTAGTGTAGTGGTGGTGACGCTGGTAGTGTAGTGGTGGTGACGCTGGTAGTGTAGTGGTGGTGACGCTGGTAGTGTAGTGGTGGTGACGCTGGTAGTGTAGTGGTGGTGACGCTGGTTGAGAAAGCCGGTGGTAGCGCTGATGGTGGTATTATTCTTGATGGTAGTGGCGGTGATGGTGGTATTATTCTTGATGGTAGTGGCGGTGATGGGAGTGGGTGTAATGGAAATGCTGGTGGTGGGAATACATCGGAAAGACGCATGATGGTGTAAATTATTGTGTACATCGAGATTATCTGCTGAAGAAAGCAAAATTATTGCCTCAGCTACCACTGCGGCGCCTGACTTGACTTTTAAAGTCGGCAGAGTAAAGCGGATGGCTCTCTTGCCACCCTTCACAGCCCCCCAGTCACAATACCAGCAAATTAAAAAGCTGAGTGAAGTTAATGCCACGCTATACTGTAAGGTTTGTATGGAGAGTTTATATATTCGACTATAGGCCATAATCTCATGATCTTATCACTACTTCATCTACCACAGTTATTTCTGAACTCTCCTAGTTGTGTTCACCTGTGTGTGTGTGTGTGTGTGTGTGTGTCGCGCGCGCGTCTTCGAGCGCGCTTATTCACCTACTTTACAAGGGGTCGATTCCTGGCTCCTGGCCCCGACCGGTTTCTTTGATCTCTGGCCTCGGCGGCCCGAATTAACATACCTGGACACCTCTAAGCGCACACGTACCACGGGCTCAGGATCATGATTAATATTTGAGGCCATAAATTTAAGTTAAATTTCTTTGGGTCGTGACAAATGTCTGACTCACTCGGCTTTTCTCTTGCTCATAGAACCCAAAATGACAGGTAGGTAACATGCGCCTGATTTATCAACTTGCAGTTATTATACACCATTGATCTAATTATATTCTGACCAAAGGACTAGTAAAGATAGAGTGGGAAGGTAAGGAGTAGGACACCTGAATACATGGAGACCGGGATAAGGGTACACAAGGGGTGATATATTATTATTATAATGAAAAGAAGCGCTAAACCACAAGGGTTATACAGCAAGGGGTGATATAACTTAGTGGCCTAACCACTTGGCTTTGTATTTTGTGAAGTAGGTGTATTAGTGTGTGTAAGAGGACGTGCTCTGTGTAAATGTCTCCATTTTTTTGTTGAGTATAATTTGCGTCCACACGTAGTTTTGAAGTTAAAGATCGAACCATAGAATGCTGCACTGGAAACCTCACTTGAAGCAACTGCAAGACATTTGTAGAAAGATCAAATTAGCCAAGCGTTCCTCTCCGGTAAATACAACTGGTAATAATTGCTTTCTTATTAGTTTACGCTCACGAGCCCCTCGCCACTGGAACACGAACCCTAAAGCAGCCTTGCATTAAGGTCTGCCTGTTTATACCCTGGGTGGTTGTATGTATGAACCACAGAGTTCCAGCGTCCACTGGGGAAATCTCTAAGTGAATCAATCTCCCCGCCAGTCCTAGGGGGTGACGCTAATGTTTTTATGTTTATCGAAGGGCTCGTGTTTGTGTTTTTAATTCTACGTCTATATTTTAAATGTATTTGTTCAACTGCTGCTCTGCAACTTTAATGACCCTTGTGTGGTTTGATTGGTTTAAAACTTAAACAAAAATGTTTCATCGCCTGTTTGACCTGTTTCACACATCACATTTATAAGTTCGAGAGCTTTTCTACTCCTTGGTGCTTGCCTGGTCAACCAGGCTGTTGCTGTTGGTGGCCCGCAGCTCCACATATCCATCACAGCCTGGTTGATCTGGCACCTGGTGAAGATACTTGTCCACTTTCCTCTTGAAGACTTCTACACTTGTGCCAGCCGTGTTTCTGATATCTTCTGGTAAGATGTTGAATAACGTGAGACCACGAGTGCTCACTGCACCTCGTGCTTTTCACTGGGTTTATCTTGCACTTCCTCCCATATCTTTTGATTTATTATGTTGTTATGGCAGTGTGCAGATTTGGGACAAGGCCCTCAAGCATCTTCCAGGTATATATTATCATGTATCTCTCTCTCCTCCGCTTCAGTGAGTACATATTTAAGACTAAGGCGTGTCCAGTAATTTAAATGCTATATTGGCTCTTTATGGGCCGTAAACGATCTTTGTATTTGTTCCAGCTCTGATATTTCTACTGGCCTAAATGGGGCCGTCATCACTGAGCAATGTTCCAAATGAGGAAGCACTAGCGATTTAAAATGTGTCACCATTAGCATTATTTCCTTGTTTTGAAGGTTCTCATTACCTATCACGTCATCCTCTTGGCTGTCGTGACCTTTGTCTTATGTTCTTTGAAAGAAAAGGTCAGCTAATATATTTTTTTCCCAAGTCTTTCACGTGTTCCTTTTGTTCTATTTGACAATTTTCTTATTTTTATGTTATTTTTACTAATGCTGTTTATTTTAACTTGGAGTGATAGCATTCATTTTACTGTGTGCTAGTTCGTGCTAGTTGTTTTTTGTAAGTTTTACCCTGAGTGTTTTTCTCTCTGTATATTTGCACTTAATTTTTTTGTATTGCCAAGAATTTCTTGCTGATTTATCTCATACGTCAAAGCACTTTGTAAATCTAGCAACTACCTTTAAAGATCAATCTGTCTCTATGCTAGCAAAAGGAATAATACAGCATTCGGCTTACTTTTCTAATAAAGTTAAGTATCAGCATCAAAGGTTTGAAGCCAGTCAGAAGAGGCATTCACAGTTTATTGTGTTGCAACTAATATTCCAATTTATTTACAAAAAAATAGCAAATTTGCATTTACACTGTTCACAATCAACATGAACCTAAGACACTGAAAGTTTGAAACATTTACAATTGTCGCATGACAGCGAATATTTAATTTTTCACACTACTTTCAACGTAGACAAAAAGTTTTCAGTACCATACCCACACACTCACTTAAAATTTAAATGGTTAATGGGGGTCAGGAAGGTTTGTCTGTCCCAAACCAATGACCAAAATTATTTCTACGCTATCATTTTGGGTAGCTTGCTATCTGTCGGTGGTGTATATAACACTTAAACAATATGTGTATATGTATATATACCATCTAAACAATATGTGTAAATATAAATATATATATATATATA
Organism: Cherax destructor; assembly: GCA_009830355.1. Taxonomy (NCBI): domain Eukaryota; kingdom Metazoa; phylum Arthropoda; class Malacostraca; order Decapoda; family Parastacidae; genus Cherax; species Cherax destructor. The sequence goes on from WNWK01000125.1 coordinate 42,727, forward strand.
TATATATATATATATATATATATATATATATATATATATATATATATATATATATATATATATATATATATATATAATCGTGCCGAATAGGTAAAACTGGTCAATAACCAAGAACTCATTTAAAATTAAGTTCTTTCTAAAAATTTCTCTTTTATGTTTAGATATATTTTTTCATTTATGTTAATGTAAAAATTAATAATTTTTTATTAAAAGAACCTTAGAAAACTTACCTAACCTTATTATAAAAAGCTCAATTTAATTTAGTCTAAGCCAACTAAATATATTTTAGATAAGTTTACAATAATTTAATAATAAACAAACACAATGAAATATATATTTTTTTCGTTAGATTCAGAATGATTTTTGCGAAATTGCATACACAAATTTTCCTATTCGGCACGACATATATACCACCTAAACAATATACATAAAGGTGCACATTTTTTTTTTCAACAAGTCGGCCGTCTCCCACCGAGGCAGGGTGACCCAAAAAGAAAATACTTTCATCATTCAACACTTTCACCACACTCATACATAATCACTGTCTTTGCAGAGGCGCTCAGATACGACAGCTGAGAATAGTCCCTCCCAGCTGTCACTATCCCAGAACCCTCCTTTAAAGTGCAGGCATTGTACTTCCCATTTCCAGGACTCAAGTCCAACTAAATCAATTAACTGGTTTCCCTGAATCCCTTCACAGAATGTTACCCTGCTCACACCAACAGATCGTCATGTCCCAAAAACCATTCGTCTCAATTCACTCCTATCTAACACGCTCACACATGCTTGCTGGAAGTCCAAGCCCCTCGCCCACAAAACCTCCTTTACCCCCTCTTTCCAACCTTTTCTAGGATGACCCCTACCCCGCCTTCCTTCCCCTATAGATTTATACGCTCTACTTTGATCCATTCTTTCTAAATGACCAAACCACCTCAACCCCTCTTCAGCCCTCTGACAAATACTTTTAGTAACTCCACACCTTCTCCTAATTTCCACATTCCGAATTTTCTGCATAATATTTACACCACACATTGCCCTTAGACAGGACATCTCCACTGCCTCCAGCCTCCTCCTCGCTGCAGCATATCACCCAAATAATATATGTAAAGATGTATATACCACCTAAAAATATGTATAAAGATGTGGATACCATATAAACTATATGAAAGGTGCATATACCACCTCAAAATATGTGTAACTGTGTATATGCTACTTAATATGAGTAAGGTGAGTATACAAACAATATGAGTAAAGGTGAATTTAACATCTATGTGTAAAAGTATATATAAACCTAAACAAGTGTGTCGAGTTGTATATACCACAAAAAATAGGTGTATATACCACCTAGACAATGTACAAAGGTGTAAATACCACCCAAAAATTTGTAAAGGTGTATATACTATATATGTGCAAAGATAGATATGCAACATAAATAGTAGGTGTATATTCAATATAAAATTCATTAGGGTGTATATACCTCCTGACCGTGTAGAGGTGAATATATCACCTAAAAATATATATGTAAAAGTCATCTAAACAATGTGTAACGGTGTATATATAACCTAAACATTTGTAAATAAAGGTGAATATATCACTTAAACCAGATATCCCAAGACGTATATATCACCAAAACAATGAGTAAAATTGTATATACCACCTAAACAATATGTGTAAAAGTGTATATACCACCTAAACAATGTGTAAAGGCGTATATACCACCTAGATAAAATGAGAAAAACGATATTATTTTGTGAGAATTTAATTCATTACCAACCACATAAATGCTATAATTGTTGGGTGAAATTACTAACAGTGGTAAAATATATTCTGAGGGCCGGGTGATCCATCAGCCTGCCGGGTGATCCATCAGCCTGCCGGGGGATCCATCAGCCTGCCGGGTGATCCATCAGTCTGCCGGGTGATCCATCAGCCTGCCGGGTGATCCATCAGCTTGCCGGGCGATCCATCAGCCTGCCGGGTGATCCATCAGCTTGCCGGGTGATCCATCAGCTTGCCGGGTGATCCATCAGCCTGCCGGGTGATCCATCAGCCCGCTGGGTGATCCATCAGCCCGCTGGGTGATCCATCAGCCCGCCGGGTATCCATCAGCCCGCTGGGTGATCCATCAGCCTGCCGGGTGATCCATCAGCCTGCCGGGTGATCCATCAGCCTGCCGGGTGATCCATCAGCCCGCTGGGTGATCCATCAGCCCGCCGAGTGATCCATCAGCCTGCCGAGTGATATCAGCCTACTGGTTGATCCATCAGCCTGCTGGGTGATCCATCAACCTGCCGGGTGATCCATCAGCCTGCCGGGTGATCCATCAGCCTGCCGGGTGATCCATCAGCCTGCCGGGTGATCCATCAGCCTGCCGGGTGATCCATCAGCCCACTGGGTGATCCATCAGCCTGCCGAGTGATATATCAGCCTACTGGGTGAGCCACCAGCCTGCAGGGTGATCCATCAGCCTTTTGGGTCATCCATCAGCCTGCCGAGTGATATATCAGCCTACTGGGTGATCCACCAGTCTGCTGGGTGATCCATCAGCCTGCTTGGTGATCCATCAGCCTGCTTGGTGATCCATCAGCCTGCTGGGTGATCCATCAACCTGCTGGGTGATCCATCAACCTGCTGGGTGATCCATCAACCTGCTGGGTGATCCATCAACCTGCTGGGTGATCCATCAACCTGCTGGGTGAAACATCAACCTGCTGGGTGAAACATCAACCTGCTGGGTGATCCATCAGCCTGCTGGGTGATCCATCAGCCTGCTGGGTGATCCATCAACCTGCTGGGTGATCCATCAACCTGCTGGGTGATCCATCAACCTGATGGGTGATCCATCAACCTGCTGGGTGATCCATCAACCTGCTGGGTGATCCATCAACCTGCTGGGTGATCCATCAGCCTGCTGGGTGATCCATCAAAGGCTGTTGATACATCAATGGGTTGATGCATCAGACCCTTTATGAATCAATACGTTGGTACATGAGCATCAATGGTAACAATGTTTTGAACCAAATAATTCCTTCTCCAACACGATAAACTACCGGATTTAGTGTTCACGGTGAGAAGTGGTAATAATTAATAGTGGGAACCAAGAATGTTAAGAACCAATGATAGTGGGAACCAAGAATGTTAAGAACCAATGATAGTGGGAACCAAGAATGTTAAGAACCAATGATAGTGGGAACCAAGAATGTTAAGAACCAGTGATAGTGGGAACCAAGAATGTTAAGAACCAGTGATAGTGGGAACCAAGAATGTTAAGAACCAATGATAGTGGGGACCAAGAATGTTAAGAACCAGTGATAGTGGGGACCAAGAATGTTAAGAACCAATGATAGTGGGGACCAAGAATGTTAAGAACCAATGATAGTGGGGACCAAGAATGTTAAGAACCAGTGATAGTGGGAACCAAGAATGTTAAGAACCAATGATAGTGGGGACCAAGAATGTTAAGAACCAGTGATAGTGGGAACCAAGAATGTTAAGAACCAATGATAGTGGGGACCAAGAATGTTAAGAACCAGTGATAGTGGGAACCAAGAATGTTAAGAACCAATGATAGTGGGAACCAAGAATGTTAAGAACCAATGATAGTGGGAACCAAGAATGTTAAGAACCAATGATAGTTGGAACCAAGAATGTTAAGAACCAATGATAGTGGGGACCAAGAATGTTTAGAACCAGTGATAGTGGGAACCAAGAATGTTAAGAACCAATGATAGTGGGGACCAAGAATGTTTAGAACCAGTGATAGTGGGAACCAAGAATGTTAAGAACCAATGATAGTGGGAACCAAGAATGTTAAGAACCAGTGATAGTGGGAACCAAGAATGTTAAGAACCAATGATAGTGGGAACCAAGAATGTTAAGAACCAGTGATAGTGGGAACCAAGAATATAGTAACCATTGATGGGAAGTAGGCGAAAATTTAACAATAACTATCAATCCCATCATTAGATTTACCACGAGGGATATTTTTTTTTAACATAACGAACATAACTTAAAGATAAGTAGGTGTTGAAGGCAATATTATAGTTATTTTAATTATAATAATTATTAATTATATTCACATGGAAGTGCTAAACCAGGTGTTATACAGCGCCTGGGGTAGGGGAGATTATCAGGTTTGATCCAGATAACAAAACTGCTCCAATTCCTTGAATCAAGATCTTTTACCAGGGGTAACGGACGAGCTGTGACATTCGTAACGTAAATTCTATAACTACACAATGTTATACTTAAAGTAGAAATAACACAGTTAGATAACTATCTTACGATCTAGTTTCTATGTTCAACAGAATTAGGAAATAAATCACCCGGGGGTGAAAGCGCAGTTAACAGAGGCAATAAGAAGAACAATCAACGGATTAAAGAAATCTTACCGAGTGGCAGTAATCCTCGGAGATTACGTAGACTATCAGGGATTACCTGGAGAACGCAAGAAAAATAACTAACGTAGTAACGGCGTCAACGTCAAGAAAATACTTGAGACTGTAGATACCATCCCAGAAGACTCGAGAATAATGTTATAAATACTTCACAAATAATCCGCACATAAGATAGAGAAACTTACGAGACGTTTCGGTCCGACTTGGACCGAAACGTCGTCGTAAGCTCCTCTCTCCGATATGTGGGTTATCTGTGTATTGTTCCAGTCACGGTATTGTGGCTTTTTGCTCGTTGTAAATAATATTGTCTTTTATTAGATGGTGAGGATAATACAACCACCTGTAGTAATGTTGATGCTGACTTTGTTTTTTATTTTCCACAACGTTCAGTTACACTGACACACACACTGCAGTGTATACTGACTCAGGTTACACTATGTATTGTCATGCTTACGTACACCCTGTAGTGTTGACCGTGTGCTCCGTGCAGTGTTGACGCCGTACACCCTACAGCGTTCACGGTGTACATCCTGCAGTGCTCAGTGTACACCCTGCAGGTGTTCACAGCAATACATCACGCAGTGTTCACAGTGCATATGCAGCAGTGTTCAGTGTACAACTAGCAGTGCTCACAGTGTATACTTTGCATTGATCACAGTGTACAACCTTCAGTTTTCACAGTGTGCACCCTGAAGTGTTTATGGTGTACATCATGCAGTGTTTACAATGAACTCCTGTGGTGCTCCCTCGCCCCGAGATACTCTCATATGTAACTCACTTTTCTATGTATCCTCTCTCACTCTTTCTCTCTCTCTTCTCTTATAATATATATATATATATATATATATATATATATATATATATATATATATATATATATATATATATATATCACACACACATACTTCTTTCTCATATATTCTCTAATGACTTGAGGACGAAACGTTGCCATTAATAAGGGTCAGTATTTGCGTATCATTCCTGTTCCTATTAAATGGTAGTGTGTTCTCCGAGTCTGTTATAACTCAGCATAAAAACTCACTATATCCGTGTATTGCAATAACTGAGGAAAATATACACAGTGAGGAACTATACACTGGTGTAACACTGAGTTTCTTTATCTGAAGTCGTGTCGCCAGGCAGCGAAGAAAAGCCACTGTATCTTCTTCATATGTGGATACCCAGGTGTGCACGTGTCTAATTTCTCATCTCTGTGCCTTCTTAAAAGTCAAACAAAACAGGAAGTTTTGATTTGCATGAACGCACTCTGTTTGTGCATTTTGGTAAGATTATATTATTTTTATTCGTCCTTGAATAGCTAAACTATTCAAAGAAGAATTTCTTATTCCAGGATTCTTCAAATTGTTTGTGATGGAATAGTCTAACAACGATGTGCCGTCTGTAGGGACGTCCCATTACTGTTTGCTTGTAGGACAAGCTCAGGTGAGGTTTGGAAAAAAATTACTTCGGTATGTATACGTGTCTTCGACAAGGAGGTGTGACTAACATAGTGGCAACGGATGGCCGCTCCGACCAACACTGTGTCCAACAAACTACGCTAACTTCCTGTTTCGTGGGTTGACACATCGAAAAACACAAGACGTGACAATAATGGGAAGAAATTGATGAAACCAGCAATTGTCGACAAGTCTGCAGAGGTGGCGCCACCACAAAGATCCAGCAAATTCCTTTTTACTCAAATCATACAATACACGGATTCATCTATGAAATGTCAAATGACATCAAACAACAGATAATTGCAGTTTAAAGGAGAGTGGATAATTTAGTTTTTAGTTTTATGAATCGAGCGATGTTAATGACACTCTCCAAGTCATGGCTAATGTCAGCTATGGAGATCAGAAGGTCTAGGAGAGTTCCAGTGTTGCAGACCGTTGCTGAACACTACAGTCGGGCAAGACAATTTACAGAGTATGAAATCATTCGTCAAGAAAGTGATTTAAGAGTAATCAGTGCTTCAGTAAGTTGTGTTGTGATGGTGTCGCATCAATGTCAGAGGCACGACGGGTCTTCTCCATTTAAGCGAAGGAAGTCAGTCAGCAAGTAAAAACTTCAGTCAGAAATTGGAAACTTACCTCTGAAAGGTTGTGTAGCTATCCTGACTTGGGTAATGTGCAGACACCCTACCAGAGAGCTCATGCTTCTCTGGCGAGAGAAGGTGCTTCAGTGAGCATCGGAACAAGGCGACCAATCTGAAAAAAATGCAAAAGACAAGTCAATCCTAGGCTTCAAGAACCTGAAATTCGACGTGGCTGTTGTCAGTGGCCTGCCTTTGATACCTTGGCTGAGGTTATGATTTGTGTGCATCAGTCCTTGGACGTGACCAGACACTAGGCTATCACGGAAGCTAATGTTTCTTTTTAGTAAGGAGACAATCTGTGGAGTCAAAGTGTCTTAATTCATCAATGTTCAAAACATCGTTGTGGCACATTTGACCAAACCGATCACAAACTTGGATCTGTGTGTTCCGGAGCTGGTGATCAAATAAACCTGGATGTGGAAGGTGTTTCGAGTTAAAGAGGAAGATATGTCAGGATAAATTTAAAGCATAAACAAGCTGCAAGAGCAGCTGCTAGTCAATAAATAACAAAAAAAAAAAAAAGACAATACCGTGACTGGAACAATACACAAATAACCCGCACATAGAAGAGAGGAACTTACGACGACGTTTCGGTCCCAAAATGAAAAGATTACTGTTATATAAAGCAAGAAGATTCATTGAGTGCTTTCTGGATTAATGTATACCAGGTAAAGTCCTTTCAAGAAGTCAAGCTCTCCAGGTTCTCCTTCCTGTGCTACAACCTTCATGTGTGAGGTATAATTTTTAGTGCTTGTGGACGAATGGCACAAAGTCGACACGTGAAAAACACACACACGTATTGCCGAAAGGATCTTTATTGAGAAATTTCACCCATAGAAGACAAAACAAGCCCCTTCTAAAGGCAAGGGTAGTGGTAGATGACACCAGGTACACAAGTGTACTGGCAGATGACACTAGGTACACAAGTGTACTGGCAGATGACACTAGGTACACAAGTGTACTGGCAGATGACACTAGGTACACAAGTGTACTGGTAGATGACACTAGGTACACAAGTGTACTGGTAGATGACACTAGGTACACAAGTGTACTGATGACACTAGGTACACAAGTGTACTGATGACACTAGGTACACAAATGTACTGGTAGATTACACTAGGTACACAAATGTACTGGTAGATTACACTAGGTACACAAATGTACTGGTAGATTACACTAGGTACACAAATGTACTGGTAATGACAGTAGATGTACAAGAGCAGTGATAGATGACACTAGGAGTACAAGAGCAGTGATGAATGATACTAGGTGTACAATAGTAGTGACAGATGACACTAGGTATACAAGAGCAGTGACAGATGACACTAGGTATAAAAAAGCAGTGATAGATGACACTAGGTGTACAAGAGTAGTGATATACATTTGTGACAAAAATATATATGCAGTGTCAGGATATTTTCTTAAAGAAACATTTTGCCCCAAAAATGTCTTCTTCAGCACTCACGAAGTCATTCAGGGCGAAACATTCTCTCAAGAAAATATCCTTACGACGCATATGTTTCTCATTCCACACTAGCTAAGGTTGTCTGAAGACCTGAGAACCATGTAAACCTTGTGTACATCTGTGTCTTTCCCATTCTCTAGTGTACTCTCTGACACACTAACACGCACACCAACACACTCTCCACCTCACTCTCCAACACACTGGCTCACTCTAACACACTAAGACATATATCACTCCCTAACACACTGTCTTGCTATCTAACACACATCTCTCTCACTCCCTCACACACCATCACACACTCTCCCTCACACACCATCACACACTCTCCCTCACATACCATCACACACTCTCCCTCACACACCATCACACACTCTCCCTCACACACCATCACACACTCTCCCTCACACACCATCACATACACTCCCTCACACACCATCACACACTCTCCCTCACACACCATCACACACTCTCCCTCACACACCATCACATACACTCCCTCACACACCATCACACACTCTCCCTCACACACCATCACACACTCTCCCTCACACACCATCACACACTCTCCCTCACACACCATCACACACTCTCCCTCACACACCTTTACCTTTGATATACCTTTGAAGAGTTTCGAGAGTTTATCTACTCTCTGAGCCCGGCCATTGGCCAGGCTCTTCTGGTGCTTGCCTGGTCAACCAGGCTGTTGCTGCTGGAGGGCCGCTGCCCCACATATCCATCACAGCCTGGTTGATCTGGCACCTGGTGAAGATACTTGTCCAGTTTCCTCTTGAAGGCTTCTACACTGGTTCCAGCCGTGTTTCGGATATCTTCTGGTAAGATGTTGAATAGTCTGGGACCCCGGATGTTAATACAGTGCTCCCGTATTGTCCCCACCGCACCCCTGCTCCTCACTGGGTTCATTTTACACTTTCTCCCATATCTTCACTCCAGTATGTTGTTATGGCAGTGTGCAGATTTGGGACCAGGCCTCATACTTTCCAGGTATCTTTTCCTTTTCATAATACTATTACACTTTTTTCTTCTTTACATACTATACATTTTTTCCTTTTCACATTACCATTACACTTCTTTTCCTTTCATTCACAATTATTACATTTCTTTCTCTTCTTTACATACTATCACATTCTTTTCTTTCTTTCATACATTCTTTTCTCTTTTCATATATATTAATTTTCTTTTCTTTTCATTACCATTACATTTTTTCTTCTTTTTTTACATATATTACATTTCTTTTCTTTTTGTTACTCATTTCATTTCTTTCTTTTTTTACATACTGTTTACATTTCTTTCTCTCTTTCTTTCAATTACCATTACATTTCTTTCCTTTTTCTAAACTATTATTACTTTCTTTTCCTTTTCTTTACATACATTACATTTCTTTTTTCCTTTTCATACTTATTACATTTCTTTCTTTTCTTTTTACTTCATTTACATTTTTTTCTTTTCTTACATTTCCATTCTATTTCTTTCTTTTCTTGCATACTCATTACATTTTTTTCTTTTCTATTACCATTTACATTTCTTTTCCTTTTACATACATCATACTTTCCTTTCTTTAATACTCATTCCATTTCTTTTTTCTTCACATATTCCATTACACTTTTCTTCTCTTACATACCATTACATTTCTCCTTTCTTTACACTATATTTACATTTCTTTCTTTTCCTTTCTACATCTACTATTACATCTTTTTCCCTTTCTTCATATTTACATTTCTTTTCTTTTCATACTATTTACATTCTTTCTTTTTATATACATCTTTTTCTTCTTTTACATACTATTACATTTCTTTTCTTTTCTTTTCATATCATTCTATTTCTTTTTCTTACTTTTCATTACTATTACTCTTCTTTTTCTTTTCTTTACATACTCATTACATTTTTCTTTTTTTTACAATTATTTTTCTTTTTCTTTTACATACTATTACATTTCTTTCTTTTCACATACCTTATTACATTCTTTTCTTTCTTTACATACTTACATCTTTCTTTCCTTTTCATTACTCTATTTACATTTCTTTTCTTTTCTTTAATCATTTACTTTCTTTCTTCTTTACATATTATTGCACATTCTTTTCTTCTTTACATACTCATTACATTTCTTTTTCTTTACATATATTTACAATTTCTTTTTCTTTACAACTATCATTTCTTCTTTCTTTACAATATTACATTTCTTTCTTTTCATAATTTAAAATTACTTTTAAATTTTTTTTCCTTTTCTTCTTTCCATTACATTTCTTTTCTTTCTTTTTTTCCATTGCTATTTTTTTTCCCTTTTTTTTCATTTCTATTTAATTTCTTTCTTTTTTTTCTTTACATACTATTCATTTTCTTTTCCTTTCATACTATTTACATTTTTCTTCTTTACTATATTACATTTCTTTCTTTTTACATACACTTACATTTCTTCTTTCTTTCATACTATATTTTTTTTATACATTTTCTTTCTTTCTTTTTCTTTCATACTATTCATTTCTTTCTTTTCTTTTAATTATTCCCTTTTCCTTTTCCTCCATTATATTTTCTCACTTACTTATCACATTTCTTTTTTTCCACATTAATTCATTCTTTTCTTTACCATTACTATCTTTTTTCTTTTCTTTCCTACCATTACATTTCTTTCTTTTCATAACTATTACATTCTTTCTTTTCTTACATACTCATTACATTTCTTTTCTTTTTTACATTTCATTACTTTTCTTTTTCTTTTACATAATTATCAATTTCTTTTCCCCTTTTTACATTACATTTTTCTTTCTCTTTCTTCTTACCTATTTACATTTTTTTTCCTTTACATACTATTTACACTTTTCTTTCTTACAACAAATTTCTTTTTCTTTCAATTTCTCCATATACATTTTCCCCTTTCATTTTTAAATTTTCATATTTTTTCTTCTTACACACTATTACATTTCTTTCCTTTTTTTACTACATACATTCTTCTCTTTTCATACCATTACATTTTTCCTTTCAACATCTATTACATTTCTTTCCTTTTTACATACTATTTTTCTTTTTTTCCTTTTCAAACACATTACTTTCCTTTTACATATCTTTCCTTTTCATTTAACTTCTCATTTCTTTCCTTTTCTTTACAACTTTACATTTCCTTTTCTTTTTTAAAACATTTACATTTCTTTCTTTCTTTTTACATAACATACTTTTCTTTCCCCTTTTTACTACTTTTTTACATTTCTTTTCCTTTTTTTTATATTTATTTACATTTTTCCTTTTCATTTAATTTCATTTTTTTTCATACCATTACATTTTTTTTCTTTTACATATTATCATACTTTTCTTTTCACAATTACTTCCATTTACTTTTCCCTTTCCTTACCATTACATTCTTTTCTTTTCCCTATACATTTTTCTCCCCTTTTCTACTTCTTTCACATATTTACACCTTTTTTTTCCTTCTTCACACATCATTCTTCTACCACCCTTTTTCTTTCTTTAAAATTATCACACTTTCTTTCACACACATCAACTTTCCCTCTCACACACTATCACATTTTCCTCTTCACAAATATCATCTTTCCTTTCTTTACACATATCAACTTTCCCTTTTACATATACATTTTTTCCTTTCACAATTCATATTTTCTCTTTCAATTACATACATTTCTCTCTTCACAACCCCCTCACACTTCTTCCCTTTCATACACCATCACACTTTTTCCCTTCACAACATGACATTCCTCTCTTTCACATAATTACACTTTTCTCTTTTACATACCATTACATTCTCTTTCTCTTTACACAAATTTTCACACTTTCTTTCTTACATACTTACCATTACTTTCTTTCTCTACATACCATCACATACATTTCCTTTACACCATCACATACTTCCACACTATCACACACTTCTCTACACACTATACACATCTTCTTCTACACATATCACATCTTTCTCATTACATTACAACACTTTCACACACTTATCACATTCTCTCTCACACACTATCACACACTTTCTCATCACACATACACATGGCATGGTGGCTAGCGTCTTTTCTTCACGCACAGAGGGCCCTGGGTTCACTTCCCGGGGGGGCTGAAACATTTCGAAGTGTTTCCACACACACACACACATACATACATACAACAGGCCTAGTGTCTAATCGACATGTGCCTAGGACAAAATGGTAACTAACGCTCCCTCACACACCATCACACTCTCTCCCCCTCTCACACACCATCACACTCTCTCTCCCTCTCACACACTCTCACACACTACCATCACACCTTCTAACACTCACTACATTACTCATCACACACACTCCCTCACCATCACACACACTCCCTCACACACCATCACACACACTCCCTCACACACCATCACACACTCCCAAACTACCATAATTTCTCTCCTGGCTCCCCAGTCCTGCGCTGAGGTAAGTAGTGATAGTGGTTGTGGCTTAGATGATGGTGATGATAGTGATGTGTAAAACACATGCGCAGCAATAAGGTACGAAACGTTTCGCTTGGTCAGCAGACTTCCTCAGTCGAATACAGGAGTGGATAAGTAAGTTTGAGGTGATCAGTCCCCAGTCTCCGCTGAAGTTAGTGTATCTGTTTTCGACTGATGAAGCCTGCTGAGCAGACAAAACGTTTCACCAATAACGGTAAGTGTTGCGCATACGTCTTATCGACTTGTAGGTACTGTTTACCATTTATAATATAATAGTGACGTTAATGGTTGCAATGGTGGTAATAGAGTTAATGGTAGCAAGGGTGGACACAGAAGAGTGTGGAGGAAGGTGGTGAGGGAAGTTGATGAGGGAGGTGAGGGAGGGTGATGAGAGAAAGAGGTGAGGGAGAGAGGTGAGGGAGGGTGGAGAGGAAGAGGGTGTGAGGGAGGGAGAATGGAGGAGGTTCAGAGGGAGGGTGGAGAGGGAGTGTGTGGAGAGGGAGTGTGTGGAGAGGGCCCACTCCTGCCTCTAACATCAAGATACATCATCTCCATCTCCTGGATGGCGGTGCTAATTACCGCCATTGGCCCACTGATTGCTGTGCTTGCAGCCTGACGGTGCAGCAGCTGTGCTTGTGCTGTCTGGTGGTGCAGCAGCTGTGTTTGTGCTGCTTGCTGGTGCAGCAGTTGTGCTTGTGCTGCCTGCTGGTGAAGCAGCTGTGCTTGTGCTGTCTGGTGGTGCAGCAGCTGTGCTTGTGCTGCCTGCTGGTGAAGCAGCTGTGCTTGTGCTGCCTACTGGTGCAGCAGTGTTTGTGCTGCCTGCTGGTGCAGCAACTGTGCTTGTGCTGCCTGCTGGTGCAGCAGCTGTGCTTGTGCTGCCTGCTGGTGCAGCAGCTGTGCTTGTGCTGCCTGCTGGTGCAGCAGCTGTGCTTGTGCTGCCTGCTGGTGCAGCAGTTGTGCTTGTGCTGCCTGCTGGTGAAACAGCTGTGCTTGTGCTGCCTGCTGGTGAAGCAGCTGTGTTTGTGCTGCCTGCTGGTGCAGCAGTTGTGCTTGTGCTGCCTGCTGGTGCAGCAGCTGTGCTTGTGCTGCCTGCTGGTGAAGCAGCTGTGCTTGTGCTGCCTGCTGGTGCAGCAACTGTGCTTGTGCTGCCTGCTGGTGCAGCAGCTGTGTTGTGCTGCCTGCTGGTGCAGCAGTTGTGCTTGTGCTGCCTGCTGGTGCAGCAGCTGTTTGTGTTCTGCCTGCTGGTGCAGCAGTTATGCTTGGGCTTCCTGGTATTACTTGATTTACATAAGAACACATTCATACATATGTATAACTTGTATCAACTAACCTTCATTCTTCAGTAGCACTGATGATCGATAATTGAGCATTCTGAAACAGCTGACACTAGCCTTGGTGGTACTCTTCAAATACCTCTGAATTGTATATGTAAACACAGACACACAGGAGCAGTGTCTCGATCCCTGCAACCACAATTAGGTGAGTACACACACACACACACATTATTATATATATATTATATATATATATATATATATATATATATATATATATAAACACGTCGGCCGTTTCCCACCGAGACAGGGTGACCCAAAAAGAAAGAAAAAAATCATCATTCAACACTTTCAATATCACTCATATATAATCACTGTATTTGCAGAGGCGCTCAGATACGACAGTTTAGATGTCCCTCCAAACTGCCAATATCCCAAACCCCTCCTTTAAATATATTAGAAATTAGGAAGTCACAGGAAACTAGCCTGGTTCTTGGATGATGCCACTCGTTGTTGCTGGTGAATCCCTCCTAGAGGATATTAGGTAAATTAAAAGTCTCACAGAGAATCCAGGACTATCCTTAAACCCCACCTAATGTAAAATAGTTTTCCTTGACAGACAGATTATTGACCAGATCAGTGTTGCCTTGCAAGGAGAATGAGTCCTGAATCTTTTTCTTGAAGACAGTGGATTTTTATTATAATCAAAACAAAGCGCCGAACCTACTAGGGTCATACGGCGCTGACGGACAGTGGATGCAAGCCAGACTTAGTCTGAAAATATGAAGAGCCTCCCAGAATGCCCTGTTGGGTTTCTTATCTTCTCCATGGCACCAACTGAGATTGTAAAACAAATTTTTCCAGACGTCCTGGGTGTTGTAGCGAGACCCCAGCTTCACTAGGGCTATTACTGATTGGGAGCGACTCGCTGCTTCAGGACTAAAGCCAGCTACAATCCTAACCTACCAACAGTCCGGATGGGATAGCCCCATTGTAGAAAACGTGGATAAAAACGTGCCCGTCTCAAAGCAATGAGTGCACATCACTCCGAGGATTATCTCTTAACATTTTTCATTTCGGCAATGGACACACTTCGTGACCCACAGACCATCTGAACAGCAGTGGCTCTGCCTTGCTGGCCCAATTCACACTGATCAGGAGTATATCTGTGGCAATTCACAAGCCCACCAATATGGTCTACTACATGGTCTAAATAATCCCACTAACTGCTTATATGGGATTACAAGCTATCTCTAAAATAGAGACAGACTATTAGAGTAGGATTGTACCTGTGTGTTCACTCTGGTCGACACCTACATCAGTTATAGTACTAGACAATATCTGGGTGCTGCCGATAACAGGGACTGCCACCTTCCTGTTCCAGCATCTCAGTGTGGCTATCCAGCAGGGAAATGCGTGCTGCATTCTCAGCTCACGTCTAGCTTCTGAGAAGTTGGTGAATATTCATAATTTACTTTAAATTTTATTCCAGTGTCACAGGATTGCTGTCTGTTAAACCTTCCAGTTGTAAACCTCACAGTTCACTGGTAGAGTGCGGAACCTTTACCTGTCAGAACTACAGTTTGAGTCTCCATCCATTCTCCTGTTACCTATATATATATATATATATATATATATATATATATATATATATATATATATATATATATATATATATATATCCCCCATAGAAATAAAGGGAATGATACACAAAGACATGTTGCAGTGAGCCAGGATTCGAACCCTGGTTAGCATCTAATTCCAAGAGCAGTGGGATACTAAACCTCATGCCTTAAACCACTTGGTTACAAATACCTCATAACTTTGGGTGGCCAGCCAGGACACAAACCTTGTTTTCTCCAAAGAGCACGATATATATATATATATATATATATACACATTGTATGTAACCGGAACCGGAAGAAAACAAACATTATGAATTGTAAACAGAGTTTGTTTTCTGCTTTATAATACAGATGAGAAGTAGGTATTACTATTAGCTAAACAAACATATAATTTTATGAACAATAAAGAACAGTACATCAGTTCCTTTCCTCGCCCAGCCATCAATATGCGCAAACACACATACAATTGCTTTAATTGCCATGATCACTAATTCTGACACGCGCCACTCACCGCGCGAGCTCTGCGCGTGCTGAGCTGCGCGGCCACTCATCGAGCATCCACACGTGCTCTCCCACTCAATGAGCTTAAGGCCCTGCACCGAGCGTAACTTTCTTCTATTGGGGAAGTTGATTAAAAACTATACTATCGCTTATATGTGAAATATATAACATATTTTAACTACGTCCGTATATACACATCAGTTTCAGCAGCAATATCCCAAGACAAACCGATTGATTTTCCGGAGGGGGGCCTTCCCCATGAAATTGCTAAAGTAAATTCCTGGAGCTGGCATCCTGGCACTGAGACTGATTGCCTGTGAGTACAGCTGTCTGAAGAATGGCCAGTCCATTTGCAGACACCGGGGAGGGAGCACGTACGCCTCTCTGCTCCGGCTTTGGCAACTTTGTTCTAGTACCTTGGTGACTTTCGTGTCTGGCGCTTACTCTTAGTGTTTTGGTGTCGCCTATAAGAATCTAGTGTTACCGTGACTGTCGTTTGAGTGCGCAAAGACGCGGTGCAACCCGCCCTTGCTGGAAAGTATTATTAATATTTTTATTTATTTTCTTGTCCTGGATTTGGAACTTTAATTCTTGAGACTAGAAGTGAACGAGTGTTTATAAATCCATTTTGGGGGCCCGCTAATATAAGGATGATGTCTCTAGTCGGCTTAAGGGATTATTAGTGTACACCGCAGCTAGTGATACCATCAACAATTCTGAACTACTGTAAGGTAAGATTTTCCCGACACCGGGATTTTCCCTTTTTTTCCCGATGTTGGTCAGGTTAGATAGACTGTTGAAAAGTGTGATGTGGGCTGCTACACTGACCTAACTGAAGTGTTAGAAGAAGGTTCTTGCTAGTGTTTTGATCCCGTGACAGTTCTTGCAGCTGGTGTCCACACTTAGTGTTGGTTCTCCTGGGTGTATTAGGGAGGTGTATGTGTGGGCAGAGACAGTGTTTACTAGCCTGGGTGTGTGGACACTTCTCTTGCCTGGCCAATTTTGAGCAAGCAGAAGAGGCCGTTAGTCAAGTGGGGAGGAGGGTGGTAAAATGAATGTCGTGCCACGCTGCAACTCAACAATTTCACCCTTACAGCACTTGCTTTTATTAATTGGTTGAAATGTGGTGTTGCTTCTACAACTGCTAATGAAAAAAAAAGAAAAAAAAATGCTGAGAATTCCTTAAAACCAATGCATTTCGGAACTTAACTTTTCGTATATAATTCACTTTGTAAATTTCGATCGCCATGTGCTGAAAAAAATTAGTGAGGTACACGAATATAGAGTTGACTATCTCGCTCATAATGGCACACAAACGTAATTAACTTTGAAAGTATCATTAGACCCGAAATAGACGTTGGCAAAAAACACTGATGTAAACAAAACCAGAGAAAGTTCCCCGGATTCAGAGGGTGTCTTAATACACGAAAATCATGTAATTCTTGTACATTTAAAGCTAATATATATATATATATATATATATATATATATATATATATATAATATATAAAACCCAGCAGCCCGGCAAACTAACCAATCTTCCTCACTCGCGTGTTTCTCCAGTTTTTTTTATTTTATTTAGTGAACGATATTTTTCTGACCGAGAACAAATCCAAAGGGGGAGGAAATTAGATGCCGCATCAAGTCCGTTGCCACGTTACTACAGAATACCAGAATTTTCACACTATTTCACCTCTCTTCTCTCCGTTTGGGGTCAGTGCCTGGGTTAGTTCATCGTGAGCGCTGGCTACGAGCTCCACCTGATTGGAATTAGGTGTGCTGGATGTTGATTAGGTTTGGTGTGTGGGGGTGAGGTATCGCAGGTCGATTGGTGAGAGGAGAGTAGTGGTGTGAGAGCTGGGAAGCCTTGATCGTCACTGCTAGCGATCACAACCCCCTTCCTCTCTCTCTCTCACTCTCTCTCTCTCTCTTCCCCCTGAGAAGTAATGGAAACTCATCCATTGTGTTTCGTTTCCAATTTCACTGGAAGGGAAGGTTCATTTTTGCCTTGCAATACAGTTCCGTGGAAGACCATATCAAGTACATATTTTTTTTTTACCCGCCCTCCCCTGCGTCTGTCACGTGTTGTGAAGTAATGACTCTGGTGTGGGTGTTAGTGGTAATGACTGCTGTAGGTGCTAGTGGTAATGACTGGCGTAGGCGTTAGTGGTAATGACTGGCGTAGGCGTTAGTGGTAATGACTGGCGTAGGCGTTAGTGGTAATGACTGGTGTAGGCGTTAGCAGTGGTGACTATGGGTGTCCGTGGTATTGGCTATTGTACGTGGGTGTTAGTGGTAATGGCTAGAAAGATGTTAGTGGTAATTGCGATGTAGGTACTAGTGGTAATGACTGATGTAGGCGTTGGTGGTAAGGACTGATGTAGGCGTTGGTGGTAATGACTGATGTAAGCGTTGGTGGTAATGACTGATGTAGGCGTTAGCTGTATTTACTGGTGCAGGTGTTAGTAGTAATGACTATTATAGGTGGTAATGGTGTTGTAGGTGTTAGTGGTAATGACTGTTGTAGGTGTTAGTGGTAATGGCTGTTGTAGGAGTTAGTGGTAATGACTGTTGCAGAAGTTAGTGGTAATGACTGTTGCAGAACTGTTGCAGAAGTTAGTGGTAATGACTGTTGCAGAACTGTTGCAGAAGTTAGTGGTAATGACTGTTGCAGAACTGTTGCAGAAGTTAGTGGTAATGACTGTTGCAGAACTGTTGCAGAAGTTAGTGGTAATGACTGTTGCAGAACTGTTGCAGAAGTTAGTGGTAATGACTGTTGTAGGTGTTTGTGGTAATGACTCTTGTAGGTGTTAACTGGTAATGACTGTTGCAGAAGTTAGTGGTAATGACTATTGCAGAAGTTAGTGGTAATGACTGTTGCAGAAGTTAGTGGCAATGACTGTTGCAGAAGTTAGTGGCAATGACTGTTGCAGAAGTTAGTGGCAATGACTGTTGCAGAAGTTAGTGGCAATGACTGTTGCAGAAGTTAGTGGCAATGACTGTTGCAGAAGTTAGTGGCAATGACTGTTGCAGAAGTTAGTGGCAATGACTGTTGCAGAAGTTAGTGGCAATGACTGTTGCAGAAGTTAGTGGCAATGACTGTTGCAGAAGTTAGTGGCAATGACTGTTGCAGAAGTTAGTGGCAATGACTGTTGCAGAAGTTAGTGGCAATGACTGTTGCAGAAGTTAGTGGCAATGACTGTTGCAGAAGTTAGTGGCAATGACTGTTGCAGAAGTTAGTGGCAATGATTGTTGTAGGTGTTAGTGCTTTGACTGTCGGTTTGTTGGTTTACAGGTGTTAGTGGTAATGACTGCTGCAGTTATTATTGGTAATAACTATTGTAACTGTTAGTAATAACTAAGGTAGATGTTAGTGTTAATTACTATATGTCTACAGTAACACCCAGATGTGTGGTTAGCTATAGGAAGTATTTTGAGTGACATTACTGTTCTTATAACACATGAGTGCAGCATGTGAGTACCCGCGTTACTCGACCACAGTTTTACAAAATTCAATTAACTACTGTCAGAGAAATATTGGCTGGTGTCACGGAGCCCTAATTAAATTAACTAGCATATATTTCTTTTGTGTCTCATAGTGTCGTCAAGAGGTACAAAGTGCGTCCCAGAAACCCGAGCAGAAAGTGTTTACAGAAAAACCCTCTTAAGTGTCAATAAATGTAATGATCATTCAGCTCTGGGGATGCGAAAGTAGTCTTGTTTTGACACTGATGGTAATATGCTCACTCCGGGGCCCCGGGCTTCTCGCTCGCGCGCTCGGTCTGAACCACGTGTGAAAAATGTGTTAAAACTTTTTTTTTTTTTTTGAGCGTCTTATTAAAACAAGATATATATGTTGCTCAAGAACGCGATACTTTCACGCTAATATAATGTGGCGGAGTAAATGTGTAAAACAGTTAGTGCTATTTGTGTTGCTACTTTCACTTTCATTGTGGACAGATCTTTACTCTTGGTAATACACGCGTTTATATATATATATATATATATATATATATATATATATATATATATATATATATATATATATACACTGTGTGTGTGTGTGTGTTTAGTGCAAAGGGTTTTACTGTGATAATTCTTTATGATTTTAATACATGCTCAGAGACGAGTTTGTTAAACTAGGCGTGCGCATGTATACTTTGCCGTGTGCACTAAGCGCTTGCGCGGAAGCCAGTATGCTTGCGCATGTGCATCCGCGTGCCTGCGCGCGTTTGAGAAGCCTTCAGCAGTGGGAATGAAATTGCTGTGTTACTCTTCCTTAGTACGAGTTGTGTGTAGGACGTTCTGTGATGACACGTTTCACACACACACACACACACACACATACACATACATACACACTGAAATACAGGCACTGTCATGGAACATTCCTGGCATTCTGAGCTGCACGTAAAGTGCACCTGCCACTTGAGAGACATGCTTCCCATGGACAACAGACACTCCGATGCACACCAATTCGGTACACCTGACACTGAGGTACACCTGGCACTGAGGTACACTAATTAGGTACACTAGATACAAACGTCTGACGGAGGTACACAGTTACACCTGACATTTTAATAAACACTTGACAGTTGCACTAATTAGGCATATCTGACACTGAGGTCGACATTACACACCTGACACGGCAGTATACATAAGTACACCTGACACTTTGAAGAACTCATCAGGTGTGCCTGGCACTCTTGAAGTTAATTAACTACTACTGGCACTTTTGAGATACAAAAAGAGGTTTAAACTTTCACATGGAAAAAGGTGCAATTGTCACTAAGGTAGGCACACCTGGCATTGAAATACACTGTACGCCTGGCATCGACGTGAAATAGGCACACCTGGCACTGAGATGCACTGCACCTGTCATTGAAGGAAACTAGGCACGCCTGGCTATTCACATTTGACACAGGCACATTTGGCACTATGCACACCTGGCATTAAGGTACACTAGGGACACCGAGCACTGATGTAATCACGAGGTACACCTAGTACTGAGGTAAACTAGATAAACATGGCACTGGGGTACACCTGGTACTGAGGTGCACTATGTACAGCTGGTACTGAAATACACTAGGTACACTTGGCACACCTGGCTCTGAGCTACGCTAGCCACACCTGGCTCTGAGCTACGCTAGCCACACCTGGCTCTGAGCTACGCTAGCCACACCTGGCTCTGAGCTACGCTAGCCACACCTGGCTCTGAGCTACGCTAGCCACACCTGGCTCTGAGCTACGCTAGCCACACCTGGCTCTGAGCTACGCTAGCCACACCTGGCTCTGAGCTACGCTAGCCACACCTGGCTCTGAGCTACGCTAGCCACACCTGGCTCTGAGCTACGCTAGCCACACCTGGCTCTGAGCTACGCTAGCCACACCTGGCTCTGAGCTACGCTAGCCACACCTGGCTCTGAGCTACGCTAGCCACACCTGGCTCTGAGCTACGCTAGCCACACCTGGCTCTGAGCTACGCTAGCCACACCTGGCTCTGAGCTACGCTAGCCACACCTGGCTCTGAGCTACGCTAGCCACACCTGGCTCTGAGCTACGCTAGCCACACCTGGCTCTGAGCTACGCTAGCCACACCTGGCTCTGAGCTACGCTAGCCACACCTGGCTCTGAGCTACGCTAGCCACACCTGGCTCGAGCCGCTAGCCACACTGGCTCTGAGCCTAGCCACACCTGGCTCCTGAGCTAGCTAGCCACACCTGGCTCTGAGCTACGCTAGCCACACCTGGCTCTGAGCTACGCTAGCCACACCTGGCTCTGAGCTACGCTAGCCACACCTGGCTCTGAGCTACGCTAGCCACACCTGGCTCTGAGCTACGCTAGCCACACCTGGCTCTGAGCTACGCTAGCCACACCTGGCTCTGAGCTACGCTAGCCACACCTGGCTCTGAGCTACGCTAGCCACACCTGGCTCTGAGCTACGCTAGCCACACCTGGCTCTGAGCTACGCTAGCCACACCTGGCTCTGAGCTACGCTAGCCACACCTGGCTCTGAGCTACGCTAGGCACACCTGGCTCTGAGCTACGCTAGGCACACCTGGCAGTGAAGTACGCTAGGCACACCTGGCAGTGAGGAACGCTAGGCACATCTAGCAGTGAGGTACGCTAGGCACACCTGGCAGTGAGGTACGCTAGGCACACCTGGCAGTGAGGTACGCTAGTCACACCTGGCGCTGAGGTACGCTAGGCACACCTGGCGCTGAGGTACGCTAGGCACACCTGGCACTGAGGTACGCTAGGCGCATCTGGCAGTGAGGCACGCTAGGTACATCTGGCAGTGAGGTACGCTAGGCACACCTGGCAGTGAGGTAAGCTAGGTACACCTGGCAGCGAGGTACACTTGGCACTCTTGAGGTATTCATTAAATACAGCTGGCACTATAGTTTACATCGTAGAGAACACCCTCAAGAACACAAGAGTACACGAAGGAGACTGAACCCTACCGGATCTGGAGTGAACACTGGTACTCACGTGGGAGTGAACAATGGTGCTTGTGAGTGAATACTGATGCTCACGAGGGTGTGAACACGATTGCTAACATGGGAGTGAACATTGGTGCTTTTAAGTAAACACAGGTGCGCACAAGTAACTAGTGTTCACAAGGGAGTGAACACTAGTACCAACAAGAAAGTAACTAGTGCTCATGAGGGAGTGAACAAACCAACCCAAGACAAGGTAAGACAGACTCTTGCTTGGTACTAAATTATCCTGCATAGTTAGGTGGGTTATATATATATATATATATATATATATATATATATATATATATATATATATATATACACTGGTAGGATTGCTGGTGTCCTTTCTCTTTGTCTCTTAAATACGCAAGATGACAGGTACACTTAAGTCACACCACACATGCATGTACACGTATATGTATGCACACCCTTCTGAGTTTTCTTTCTTAATAGTTCTTGTTTATTTCCTGTCAGTCATTTCTCCGTAAGCCATGTGTGTCGTAAGAGAAGACTAAAATGCCGGGAGCAGTGGGATAGTAACCTCTTCTCCTGTATAAGTTATTAAATGTAAAAAAGAACTTTATAAAGATGCGATGTTTGAATGTGCTTGGATGTAGTGTATATAGAGAGATGATTGTGAATGATGAGAAGGTGGATGTTCTGGCTCTAAGCGAAACAAAACTGAAGATGGTTAATTTTCAGTGGGGAGAAATAAATGAGATTAGGTCAGGGGTATGAGAGAGTTAGAGCTAAGGAAGGGGTCGCAGGAATGTTGAGGGATAAGTTATGGAAGAGAAAGAGGGAATATAAATATATAAAAGGATTTAATTTAAATTAGGATCGGATTCGAAAAGTGGGTAATACTAAGTGTTTATGCACCTGGAGAATAGAGGAGTGTAGAGGGGGTGGAGAGAGAGAGAAATAGAGAGAGACTGATTTTGGAAGATGTTAAGTGTTTAGGGAGTTTTTAGAGAGCAATTGTGGTGGACACCTGAATGCTAAAGTGAGAGAAACTATTGTAGAGAGCGTAGTTGGTAAGTCTGGGGTGCCAGGGGTAAATTATAATAGGAAGCTTTTATTTGAACTTTGTATAGAGAGGTTTGGTAATACGTAATAAGTATTTTAAGAAAAGGAGGATAAATAAGTACACGAAGTATGATATAGGAGTAATGACAGCAGTTTGTTGGACTATGTATTAGTGGATAAAAGGTTGACGGTTGACTTCTGGATTTGCATGATTTTAGAGGGACAAATATATCAGATCATTATTCAGTTGCAGTTACAGTGAGAGTAAGAGGTAGATGGGGTACAAGGAAAATGGCATCAGAAAGTAAAAGTGAAAGTATATAAATTAAAGGAGGTACTTAGGGTAAGCTATAAGAAATTATTGTGAGAAAGATGGGCTAGTGAGGGTATAGGTGATGAGGAAGGTGAAAAGGTATAGGGTAGGTTTAAGAATGCGGTGATAAAGTGTGCAGCAAAAGTTTGTGGATATAGGAGGGTGGGTGCAGGAGGGAAGAGGAGCGATTGGTGGAATGCGGCAAAGAGAGTGGTAAGAGTAAAAAAAATAGCATACGAATTCTTAACAAAGCAGAAGTGATATCAGCTTTCATTATAGAGTAAAAGAAAGGTTAAGGAAGTGGTGAGGGGGTGTAAAAGGAGAGCAAATGAGAGTGGGTGAGATTCTGTCAACAAATTTTGCTGAGAATAAGAAAAAGTTTTGAGGCAAAATTAATAAGTTGAGAAAGCCTGGGAAACCAATAGAATAACAGCTATATACAGAATATGTCAAGTAGCAGGTATTAGGAAGATGGAGGGAATATTTTGAGCTGTTAAATGTTGATGAAAAAAGGGAGGCATGATTTCATGCATTGGCTAAGGAAGTATAACATCTTTTAGGAGTGAGGAAGAGCCAGATGTTAGTGTGAGGAAGGTGCATGAGGCAATGGGGAAAATGAAAAGAGGTAAAGCAGCTGGGATTGAGGGGATCAAGATAAAAATGTTAAAAGCAGGTGAGGATATAGTTTTGGAGTGGTTGGTGCTTTTGTTCAATAAATGTATAAAAGAGAGGAAGGTACCTAGGGATTGGCAGAGAGCATGCATAGTTCCTTTGTATAAAGGAAAAGAGAAAAAGAGTGGAAGAATTATAGAGGAACAATCCTGTTGAGTGAGTATACCTGGTAAAGTGTATTGTATAAAAGAATTATGGTTAAGATGGAGAGCTGGATGGCAGATGAAAAAGGTTTTAGGAAGGGTAGGAATGTGTTGACCAAGTGTTTACGTTGAAGTATATAAGTCAGTATTCAGATAAGGACGTTTTCCTTACATTTCTGGAGTTCGAAAAGGCATATTACAATAAAGTGTTAAACCCAGAAAAGGCATATGATAGGGTGGATAGGAGAGCAATGTGGCAGATGTTGCAAGTCTAAGGATTAGGTGGTAGGTTTCTTAAAGCATTTAGAGTTTTTACGAGGAACAAGTGAATGTGTTTAGATATCTGGGAGTGGACTTGTCGGCGGACGGGTCTATGAAAGACGATGTTAACCATAGAATTGAGGCAAAAAAAAAAGGTGAGTGGTACGTTGAGGTATCTGTGGAGACAAAGAACGTTATCCATTGAAGCAAAAAGGGGAATTTATGAAAGTATAGAGGTACCAACACACTTATATAGTTGTGAAGTATGGGTTGAGAATGTTGCTGGGAGGAGGCTGGAGGCAGTGGAGATGTCGTGCCTGAGGGCAATGTGTGGTTGGAATATTATGCAGAGAATTCGTACTTTGGAGATTAGAAAGAGGGGAGGTTACTAAGTATTATCCAGAGGGCTGAAGATATGTTTGTTGGACCAAAATAGAGGGTGTATATATCTGTAGTGGAAAGGTGGGTAGGGGTCGTTTTAGGAAAAGTTGCAGGGAAGGGGTAAAGGTTTGTATGTGAGGGGCTTGGACATCCAACAGGCATGTGTGAGCGTGTTAGGTAGGATTGAATGCAAGTGATTTTTATGACGGCGTGATTTTCGAGTGTGAGCAAAGCAACATTTATGAAGCGATACAGGGAACCCAGTTACCGGGACTTGAGTCCTGGAGGTGGGAAGTACAGTGCCTGCACCATGAAGGAGGGGTGGGAATATTGTAGTCTGGAGGAGCACCTGAACTGTAGTATCGGCGAGCCTCTGGCAAGATAGTGATGGAGTTAGTGATGTGATATTGAAAGTGTTTTCTTATTTTTTGGGATCACACTACCTCGATATATATATGAAAATATCGCGAACAAGCGACACGAGATGCAAAGCAACCAGCATCCTTCATGCATCCTTTCTGCAGTGTTGCAGAAAGGTCTAACCAAATACTATCATAGGAAAGGCCTAGAGCTATAATTGAACTCTCCCGTAGTTGTTTTGCATATATATATTATTTATTAGAAGGCTGACTGGGGCGCTTGGCCGTGATCATAGGTATGTTAGGGGTATTTTGCAAACTCTATACTGCGTTAGACGTGCATGTTGATATGGTGTATTATATTTGACTAAAATAAATAAAAACTATATTTACGCTTCATCTTTGAGATAAATACTTCTCTGGAAAATAAATTAATGGGATATTTATAAGACTTGTCTGACGGCGCTGGAAATTTGCTATTAACACCACTGAGGAACTCCTCAGGTGTAGCCTCCTGAGGCGAGGTTGAAGCTAGGTGACCAGGGCCACTTGCCGTCCCTGTTCACCTAGCAGTAAGTAGGTAACTGGGTGTTAATAAGACTGTTGTGGGTCGCATCCTGGGGGACAAGACGGAAGGACTTCAAAGGAAATAAGACAAGACTTGGGCTATCCTGGGTGGCTAACCCTCCGGATTAAAAATACGATCAAGTCTCATAAAAAAAATATAAGTAAGGCAACAGACGAGGCTGGCCCAAGACCGAGCTCTGGGAGTAGAAAAACTCGGAACTGATCAAGGTATATCAAAGGTATACCGCCCAGTTGATGAACAAAACACCTGTGCAACACTTTCGCGTCTTTATTCACAACACTTTTCGACGTGTCAACAGGCTTCGTCAAATACAGGCTGGCCGAAGGACTGATCACCTCAAACACCTCTCCACTTCTACTGTCTCCAGGATTGTAATCACCTCTGTATTAGACTGATGACTACTGAGAAGGCGAAACATTTAGGCAGTAAAATGCTTAAGTGTTGCGTCCAGCCCCTCGACAAGAACTGGACTAGCATCTGCTGCTTGGCTCGCTCCCAGTGTTGCATCTGCTGCTTGGCTCGCTCCCAGTGTTGCATCTGCTGCTTGGCTCGCTCCCAGTGTTGCATCTGCTGCTTGGCTCGCTCCCAGTGTTGCATCTGCTGCTTGGCTCGCTCCCAGTGTTGCATCTGCTGCTTGGCTCGCTCCCAGTGTTGCATCTGCTGCTTGGCTCGCTCCCAGTGTTGCATCTGCTGCTTGGCTCGCTCCCAGTGTTGCATCTGCTGCTTGGCTCGCTCCCAGTGTTGCATCTGCTGCTTGGCTCGCTCCCAGTGTTGCATCTGCTGCTTGGCTCGCTCCCAGTGTTGCATCTGCTGCTTGGCTCGCTCCCAGTGTTGCATCTGCTGCTTGGCTCGCTCCCAGTGTTGCATCTGCTGCTTGGCTCGCTCCCAGTGTTGCATCTGCTGCTTGGCTCGCTCCCAGTGTTGCATCTGCTGCTTGGCTCGCTCCCAGTGTTGCATCTGCTGCTTGGCTCGCTCCCAGTGTTGCATCTGCTGCTTGGCTCGCTCCCAGTGTTGCATCTGCTGCTTGGCTCGCTCCCAGTGTTGCATCTGCTGCTTGGCTGCTCCCAGTGTTGCATCTGCTGCTTGGCTCGCTCCCAGTGTTGCATCTGCTGCTTGGCTCGCTCCCAGTGTTGCATCTGCTGCTTGGCTCGCTCCCAGTGTTGCATCTGCTGCTTGGCTCGCTCCCAGTGTTGCATCTGCTGCTTGGCTCGCTCCCAGTGTTGCATCTGCTGCTTGGCTCGCTCCCAGTGTTGCATCTGCTGCGGCTCTGCTCCCAGTGTTGCATCTGCTGCTTGGCTCGCTCCCAGTGTTGCATCTGCTGCTTGGCTCGCTCCCAGTGTTGCATCTGCTGCTTGGCTCGCTCCCAGTGTTGCATCTGCTGCTTGGCTCGCTCCCAGTGTTGCATCTGCTGCTTGGCTCGCTCCCAGTGTTGCATCTGCTGCTTGGCTCGCTCCCAGTGTTGCATCTGCTGCTTGGCTCGCTCCCAGTGTTGCATCTGCTGCTTGGCTCGCTCCCAGTGTTGCATCTGCTGCTTGGCTCGCTCCCAGTGTTGCATCTGCTGCTTGGCTCGCTCCCAGTGTTGCATCTGCTGTTACTACCTGCTCCCAGTGTTGCATCTGCTGTTGGCTGCTCCCAGTTTGATCTGTCTTGCAGCTGGCTCCCAGTGTTGCATCTGCTGCTTGGCTGCTCCCAGTGTGCATCTGCTGCTTGGCTCGCTCCCAGTGTTGCATCTGCTGCTTGGCTCGCTCCCAGTGTTGCATCTGCTGCTTGGCTCGCTCCCAGTGTTGCATCTGCTGCTTGGCTCGCTCCCAGTGTTGCATCTGCTGCTTGGCTCGCTCCCAGTGTTGCAGCTGAACTTATTAACCTAAACCTGATAAAACATTCTCTAAAAAAAAAAACTGTTATATTAGTGATTGAGTGTAACAAATTCGATATTTTTTTTCTGTTATTGCAAGTGAGGTCATGGGGCAGCCAGACACCTTAAGACACATGCTGACTGCTGCATATCCTCCAACTCATCTATAAACTCATTTTCGCTTAATTGGTCATTTGCGTTTTGTTATGAAGAGTCGAGATTTTCAAACATTTTGTTTAAATATTTCTTTATTATGGCCTGTGCAACATGTAAGGGGTAGCCAGTAATCTGAAAGACGTCAGCTGTCCTAAGTCCTAAATGAAAGTTAATACAATTGGAAGAAAGAGATCCTCAGTGAATTAGCGCTAGTGACATTAAATTTAAGCAAATTTGGGACAAAGGGTAAATGATTTAAGCCTAGACCAGTGAAATGTTTGTTTACAATACACAACAATCTCAACTCCAGTGACTCTGGATTATTGAGATAGCAAAGAGTCAAAGGGTATTTGAACTTAAAGATCCTCAATTTTCACAACACAAAAACAAAGCAGGACCTTTATCCATGAAAGCAAACAGGGGAATATATGAAATAGTTATTCCAACGCTCTTACATGGGTGTGAAGCATGGGTGGTGAATGTTGCAACAAGGAGAAGGCTGGAGGCAGTGGATATATCGTGTCTGAGGGCAATGTGTGGTGTGAATATAATGTAAGGAATCCATAGTTTGGAGATTAGAAGGTGCGGGATTACCAAAACTATTATCCAGAGCGCTGAGGAGGGGTTATTGAGGTGGTTTGGACAAGTAGAGAGGTTGGAACAAAATATAATGACTTGGAGAGTGTATAAATCTGTAGTGGAGGGAAGGCGGGGTAGGGGTCGGACTAGGAAAGGCTGGTGGGATGGGGTAAAGGAGGTTTTGTGTGCGAGGGGCTTGGACTTCCACCAAACCTGCGTGAGCGTGTTTGGTAGGAGCGAAGGGAGACAAAACCATTTGTATCCATTCGCTGTTGGAGTGTGAGCAAGGTAACATTTATGAAGGGATTCAAGGGAAACCGGCAGGCCGGACTTGAGTCCTGGAGATGGAAAGTACAGTGTCTGCACTCTGAAGGAGGGGTGTTAATGTTGCAGTTTTATAACTGTAGTGTAAGCACGCCTCTGACAAGATAGTGATAGATTGAATGATGGTGAAAGTTTTTCTTTTTCGGGCCATCCTACCTAGGTGGGAAACGGCCGATATGTTAATAAAAAAAAAAACATTAAATGATCTTCCCTGATATATATAACATTTTATAAAAAAAATTTGTTGGTTACCATTTTGTCAAAGGCACTTACCGATAAGACACTTAGCCTGTTCGGTGTGTAGGGTGAATGGCTTCCCCAGGGAGGGTGGGTGATGCAGCTCGCAGTACTAATACAAGTAACATCAGTTCCAGCAGTACCACTATCCCAGCATATTACGAACACAAGTAGCAATTCAAGGTCTGTTGCACTTGACCTTAATAGTCAGCAATACAGCGAACCACCTGGCAATACAAAAGCAAGGAACACACATAAGGGGTAGTTTTTATTTACCCGTATATTCTTTCACGACTATGGACAATATTTATACAGTTCACAATATAATAATAAGACATAGCGAAGAGTCACTCATGGGACTGGTCTGGACCAGCTTAACCAAGTGTCTGCCACTTCAGCCCGGCAGGCAGGTGTGACGTCATCTTGGTTGAGGAGCCGACCCTGACCTTATTGGTGGGTTGAACTGGACAATACAACAGTGGGGCCCCAGAACTGCTATACTCTGAATTACCAGTTCACTGGTTGAGAAGGAGTGAGAGTGGGTGTGACGAACGTCGAATAAATGGAACATACTCGGCGCACAGCACCTACCCATCAGTTCTAGTAGTACTAGTGCCCCAGCATAACACATGAATAGTTCTAGCTGTATCAGTGTCCCATCACAATAGAATCAGCACTTCAGCGGTACTTAGCAGGACACATAGCAAGCTAGGTCAGTCGGGCCAGCGACCCACTAGTGCTAGAACAGCTAAGCACTAGAAGCATTCTAAAGTGTGTCAGACCAATACCACACCAGAGAGAGAGAGGGGGGGGGTACTAGCCTTTTTCTAGCCAGTACCTGTTTCTAAGAAGCAGCAACAACAACAGCAGCAATAAGTCACCACCACCACCAACCAAACAACACCAGTACAACCAACCAAACAGCACCACCACCACTAACCAAATAGCACCACCAACAACCAAACAGCACCACCAGCACCAACCAAACAGCACCACCACCACCAAGCAGATCTGCAGAGGTAGCATCAGTTAGCTAAGCCGTCATCTGAATGCTAATAAGGTGCTCGTGCAATCTTAGCCGTGGCAATCAGGACTGTTCCCCTAATGGGGTCTTAAGGGGCGGATACAAAGGGGCGAGCCAGGGAGGCTGCAATGAAGGACAGGGAAGCCTATGGCAGGCATGGGGGGAGAGGCATTGGGAGTAGAGGGATGGGCGCTGTGATGAGCTCGGGGGACAGGGGAAGCTGAAGCCATGAACAACTGTACGTAGAGAGAGAGAGAGAGAGAGAGAGAGAGAGAGAGAGAGAAAGAGAGAGAGAGAGAGAAAGAGAAAGAGAGAAAGGAAAGCGGCAAGATATTTTTTACACAAAAATTACCAAGATGCGCAGGGTACAGCTAGGTTACTCTGAGTTACACGGGAACGAAAGCTATTTTCCCGACATGTTCCATCACACGGGACGAAGAATGACAGCTGTCACCTACATACAGTGTATTCTTATCGGACCTTGACCGGTGACCGGCGGAGAGTTTCGACCAAACGACCAGGTAAGACCCCGTTAGAAAGAACTGTTTTTTTTTTTTTTTTTTGCGTTTGACATGGCAGACAAAATTATTCCGTTCCTGGTCAACCTGAGATGGTATACACTACCGACAAGTTAATGAGTATATTTGGAATATTTTTTTTTTAAGATTTTGCCGCCTAAGCAACTAGTTTATTATGCACGGCAATGCAAGAACATATGGATACACAAAAGGCCTAGGAACTAGGCCCCCAAAAGGGTTAATAGGAGTACATCTAGATTTATATATACAAGTGTTTTAGTAAGACTCACATGCAACACTTTTGTATCTTCATTGACGATTTCTAAAATATACCCAGTAACTAGGAGCCCTGGTCTGGGACCGCAGGGGCGCTGACTTACGGAAGTGACTTCTGGTATGTCTAACTCATTACCTGAGCTAGAGACTCTGGTAAGGCAGTGAGTTTATCGTCAAGCATCTTACGATATGTCGTGCCGAATAGGTAAAACTGGTCAATTAGCAAGAACTCGTTTAAAATTAAGTCTTTTCTAAAATTTTCTCTTATACATTTAAAGATACTTTTTTTTTATTTAATGTTAATATAAAAATTAATGATTTTGTACCAAAAGAACCTTAGCAAACCTACCTAACCTTATTATAACAAGCGCAATTTAATTTAGCCTAATCCAGCTAAATATATTTTATATAAGTTTACAATAATTTAATAATAAACAAACACAATTAAATAAAAAAAATTAGTTATTCAGAATGATTTTTTTGCGAAATTATTCCATACACAAATTTTCGCTTGCCCTATTCGGCAAGAAGTGCGTTGCTATTTAAACCAAAATAGCAAGTTTTACTTATTCGGCACGACATCATATATATATATATATATATATATATATATAAGTGTGTGTTTATGCTTAAAAACGATTGGTAAGGAACGAAACATAGATATTCACTGAATTTAAAGAGAAATAGGGAGTGGAGTGGAGGGTGAGTGGACACAGCAAAATAAGAAACCGGTCTTAAACCTGAAAGAGAGAGAGAGAAAAAAAACAGTTACAGGTATATGAAAAGTGCTGATGAAATATGGATAACAGGGAGATGATAAAACAGTATAGAGGGAGGGAAGGAGACGGGACATGAGAGAAATTAATTACTGATTTAATATGGAGGAGAGAACAGAGGTTTTGAGTCAGGGCTTCTGGTGGTATATGGGAGATGCTAGAGAACGATGTAGAGGGTAATGAAGTGGTGATTAGAAGTGGCGGGCGTCTGTGACGAGTGGCGGGCGTCTGTGACGAGTGGCGGGCGTCTGTGACGAGTGGCGGGCGTCTGTGACGAGTGGCGATTGCTTGTGACAAAGAGGGGGCTGTGAGTAAGGCGGCGTCGGCCTTGGGTAACACTGTGACAGCCATGGGTAACATTGTGACAGCCATGGGTAACATTGTGACAGCCATGGGTAACATTGTGACAGCCATGGGTAACATTGTGACAGCCATGGGTAAAGTAGTGAAGATAGTAAGGTCGGAGGAGAATGCGGGTGACGGGGTAAATTAGCCAGGGTGTAAAGCTGCCGCTGCAAGACTTGAGAGTCGTTTAGCCAAACAAGCTTTTTAAGGAATAAATTAAGACATGGCGTGTAAATGTCTGCAGTTTGTACGGAATAAACTGTCCAAGACAACGACCTGTGTATCCTAGTCAGTGGGATAAACTACTAAAAGTACTGTCAACTATGTGTGTGTGTGTGTGTGTGTGTGTGGATACTAGCACTATTAAGGTACTACCAACAGTGTGTATGCTTGGATACTAACACTATTAAAGTACTACCATCAGTGTGTGGGGGGGGGAAGATACTAATACTACTGAAGTTTAACAAACATTGTGGGGATATAAACAAAATTCTTTCAGTAGACAGCGGTAAGATGCATAACATTCAATAGTGACAAGTTCTTAATGCTTATGAAAGAATGAAGAACACAGAATGGACACTATACAAAACCCAAGAGGATCACTAAATATTACGCAAGGAACAGATGAAGAACCTGAGAGTAATAATGTCAACTGAACTTTTTTCAAAAGTACACAATAAGGCAATGGTCATGACGGAAAGGAGAATGACAGGGTGGATAATGCGAGCTTTCAAGACTGGGGGAAAATAGTGCTTACGCTCTCTCGCTTATAGTAATTGTTCAGTGCTGACGGCAACGTTCATGACAGGAGAGATGTCAGGTGTTGAACAATTCTGGGATCATTTACGGCATTTAAATTACCGGGAACGCCTGAAAGTCCTAATATATACTCGCTGGCTCGGAGAGAGAGATGCTCGATAATTTATACATGGAAAGTACTTGAGGGTCTTGCCATAAAACTGCACACTGCCATTACAACATACAGGAGTGAAAGATAAGGGAGAAAGTGTAGAATTTACCCATTGAAAGGCAGGGGCGCCTTGGGCACAATAAGCGAACACTGTATCAACATTCGTGGTCCTAAAACTTTTTTACGTCTTACCAGAAGATAACAGAAACACTGCCGGAACGAGTGTAGAAGTCTCGAAGAGGAAACCTGACAAATATCTCCACTAAGTGCCAGTTCTACCAGACTCTGATGGATATGTAGGCCGGCGGGCAGCCAGCAGCAACAGCCTGGTTGACCAGGCAAGCACCAGACAAGCCTGGTCCAGAGCCGGGCTGCGGGAGTAAGAAAACTCTCGAGACCATCAAAGGAATATTACAGGTAAAGGCCGAAGACAACGACTAGTGTGTCCTAGTCAGTGGAATAAACTGGCCAAGACGACCACTAGTGTGCTCTAGTCTGGAATAAATTGACCAAGACGACCACTAGTGTGCCCTTATAAGTGGAATAAACTGGCCAAGACGACCACTAGTGTGCCTTAGTCAGTGGAATAAACTGGCCAAGACGACCACTAGTGTGCCCTAGTCACTAGAATATACGGCTGTTTCACAAATAATTTACCTTCATAATTTATTCATAATTATTTTACCTGTTAACGGGAGCTTTAGCGGCTCGGTGGCCAATTTTTGCAATTGAATTAACTTGCGAATAACCAAAAATTTTAATTAAAACATTAATATCAGAGGAAACATTGAAATTAGCATTCTTTTGTCGGGTGATGAGAGGCGACCAGCGTGGCACCGCCCCGCCCCGTTTGTGACCAAGCTTAATACAGGGTGTGTGTGTGTGTGTGTACTTGAAGGGGGATGGGTCTACCTGGAGGGTATTCCGGGGGTCAACGCCCCCGCGGCCCGGTCCACGAACAGGCCTCCTGGGTAGGGGAGTAATACAGCGGTAAAACATAAGAACATACCATACAAAAATTCGCCGCGTCACTGTCTGGAGGGGACCCGGGGCGGGACAGTGCCGGCGAACCTACTACTTAATTACCATACAAAATTGGTATTCGTCAGAAAATAAGGAAAGAGGAACACTGCAACAGGCCTATTGGCCCATACTCGGCAGGTCCATGTTGGAAGGCAGATAACCAGGTGTTGCATATGTGTCGTAATTCTTCACATAATTCGAGTGAAATCACAAGTGAAACAAACTCACGAAATCGCAATGACACGATTGAAGCAAACGACTGTACGGGTGGGGAACGAACTCACGGTGAGTGAGTTGTAAAATTCCAGCCCAGAACTCGCTCGTCGTGAATTCGATCCCCACCCGAACCCTGGTTTGTTTGCAATCGTATCATTACGATTTCGTGAGTCACGAGTGAAACACATGCACAACAGTTATTTGAATGTGGCAAAAAAACACATTTATGTGCAGTTCAGGACATTTATTAAAAGAAACGTTTCGCCACTAGTGACTTCTAAAGAAACCACTAGTGGCGAAACGTTTCCTCTAATAGATGTCCTGAACTGTACGAAAGTTTCTTTTTCTTCATGTTATCACCAAACCATTTCTCAGTTATTTGAATAAGAGATTTAGAAAAGCGCCAAGTTGATAAGAACATAAGAACATAAGAACATAAGAATGGAGGAACACTGCAGAAGGCCTACTGGCCCATACAAGGCAGGTCCTTATCAAAACCACCACTACCTAAATGAGACACTTGTGTGCAGCATTGGGGTATATCTGCTCCCGGAACTTCTTCATCAAGATTTACGGACTGAACATGTCAACTCCAGGTTGAGGGACTGAACACATGAACTCCGGGCTGAGGGACTGAGGCCTGGGGCTGAGGGCCTGGTCACAGACCGGGCCGCAGGGGCGTTGACCCCTGGAATTCTCTCCAGGTAAACTCCAGGTAAACTCCAGGTAAACCAGTTCCAGGCTGAGGGACTGATTACCTCAAACTCCTCATCTTTCATCTTTCTGAGCATTGGACTGAAGAAGCCATTGGTTGGCGAAACGTTTCCATAATAAAGATACCCAGATGTTACACAAGTGTCTCATTTTGCAATAGTTATGTATACTTATAATCGAAACGTTTCGCCTACACAGTAGGCTTCTTCAGTTCAATACAGAGGTGTCTAAATATGGAAGTAGCAGCAGCAGTGAAGAGGTAAAGATATGATCAGTCCATCAGGCTTGCAGAAATAATTTAGAAGTGGTCAGTCCCTCAGCCTGGAGAAGCACAGCAGGAGGCCTACTGGCCCATACCAGGCAGGTCTTTCTCGAATCCTAACCTGTAGATGAATGGTTCAGAGAACCAATATGTGTACAACCTGTTCTCAAGGCTACCCAAAACTTTTAGCTTTGATAACTCTACTAACCTATGCTATGCAAGTGCCACTCGAATCCAGTATGTAAATAAGACGTTTCGCCCACCTGGAACTTTATCAATTGATTGTCCTGCGTGGACGAACCCTTTTTTTTGTCAATAAAATGCCATAGCCAGCACTGTGTGTTTTATTTACATATATTCAAAGGGTGAGCCTTCCTCCTGACGAGGCGCTCTTGACGCAAGAAACTGGAGCTACGCTTCCCTGGTTACGCTGCATTCAATATTACGTCTGGAAGTGGGGAAACCATCAGTAATCCTTTAGTAGTTCGAAATCGCATGCTCTTTGACGGTGAAGGACATGTTTGGAGTGTGCCTCGTCTTGCGTCAGATTTGTGGCCGGTTACAACTGAGGTGCTGGCTTGGACCAGCGTCACTACATAGCTGTCTAGTGTGCTAAGTGAACGTCGGTCTTCTTATCGATCAAACAAACTCAGCTGCTCTAAATGACGTACTGGTGGTGGTGTTCCATTAGTCAGGAAACAGGTCCAGTGTTTCCTGACTAATGGATCCTTTTGATAACACGTTTCCCCCAAAACCAGGCTTTATCAGTTACTCGATAAAGCTCAGCCTTGAGGGAAACGTTGAATTAAAAGGATCCACTGCTGCCAGTGTGTCTTTACCAGTGTCTGCCTACCCGTTAAGCAGAGCTTCTGGTCACAATACGAAAGTCTTCTACTGGCTTACAAGTCCACGGTGTGAAAACTTAATGACCACATTATATATTATCAGCATGCACCCTCAGTGTGTACTCTGTGCGTCATTTCTGTATAATGAAGTATGCTTAACAATTCACAAACAGGCGAAATTATTTACAAACATTATCTCAGTTCTACAGCAGGATTCGAACCTGCAAACTCTGCATCAGGGTACACAGTATTTTATCCACACATCTGGAGTCTTGCTGTGTGATACAGTACTGTGTACTCTGATGCCGAGTTTGCAGGTTCGAATCCTGCTGTAGACTGAGAGATAATGTTTGTAAATAAAGAGTTATATATAATGCGTGAAAGATACAGTGGTAGAGGTAGAACTTTCAAACAGCCTTTAGGAAACATCTCTTTAAACCTTCCTTTAAACCTTTTTATGTGTTGACAGTAGGTCCCCACACTTAACTCTAGAGGGCACCTCTTTTATTAATGTTTTGCCTAATCAACCGAACTTGCCGAGTAGGCCCAACTCCCTTATAAATTGGACTTTTCGCCCAAACGTTTTTTACAGATTGATACATATATTTTTCATTAACAGTGATGTATTTTTTTTTTTGACCAAACCTTAGTAACCTCACGTAACTTAACCTTAACTACCGTATTTATTTTAGCAGAATTTTACTAAATATATCATACATCAGTTTAAATTTATTTAACTTTACTTAAATGATATATTTCGTTATGTTCAGATTAATTTTTGAAGATTTATGGCATAATTTTTTTTTTTAATTTTCTTATTCAACAAAACGACCCTCCCCTTTTTTACGCCTAATTCGTCATTTTGACTTATTCAGCAAGACATTAACATTATAAACACTATTGTAATTTTGCATTGAAACTTATTAGCCGCTGCTGAACTTGCTAAAATTAAGGAACTGTATTATTATTATTATAATAAAAAAGAAGCGCTAAACCACAGGGGTCTAAGGAACTGTAACTTTACTTTATTATTCTGTTAGTGGGATGGATTGTGAAGGACGTGCCTAGTATGGGCCAACAGGCCTGCTGCAGTGTTCCTCTTTTCTTATGTTCTTATGTTCTTAATTCTATGGAGCTTCTTAGATTCTACATTAATTTAATGTCATTTACTATCAGTGAAGTATGAATAAACGGAATACGTACTTGGCAGGGACTCGAACCGTGGTGTTGGTACATAGCACACCCAGTGCTATAACCACTCAGGCACGGCGCTTACAGAAG
Organism: Cherax destructor; assembly: GCA_009830355.1. Classification (NCBI taxonomy): domain Eukaryota; kingdom Metazoa; phylum Arthropoda; class Malacostraca; order Decapoda; family Parastacidae; genus Cherax; species Cherax destructor. The sequence continues at coordinate 80,092 of WNWK01000125.1, forward strand.
CAGGATTTTACAACCAAGACAGCTGTGACCTGGTTCTGAAATCATTGTGTTGTTAGCTCCGTAGATGAATGGTTAGATCAGCGAGCCTGTACAAGCATGACGGTTAGACTCCCCGACCAGTATTGTTTATTCACTGACAGTCGTTTATTGCGGTTTATCTTAGGTTCAGTTATTTTCGAGGTGTTATTGCAACAATAAGCTTGCATTGCATGTGTGACAACCCCTTAGTTGACTTTATATCCTATACAGAGCGATACGTTGTCACAAAAGCTTGTTTTTGTACCTGTGTCTTTGTATCAAAGCCTTTCGTTGCTTTATAATAATAATAGTATAATAATGCTGTTAAGCGCTAAACCCACGTGGGTCATTCAGTGCAAGACGGTTGTGGAGGCTTGACCCTCCGTCTGCTGAGCGCGAGACAGACGCGCTTCCTATTTGTACTAACCTAGCTCCGTTGCTTTATAAGCTGGATCAGAGGCTTTGCCCAAGACATAAATATTAACACAGGGGAAACCCAGCTATATTAATAATAGTGACTGGAACAACAAGCCGACACGCGAGTATGAAGACAAGTACTACAGAGTTAATATTGATACCCATCTGTCTAGGTGAGTAGTTAGTATGTCTCAGGCTTTGTGGACATGATATCCAGCCTTCATAACTACCTGCGTTGAATAACTGCATGGGTTATATATATATATATATATATATATATATATATATATATATATATATATATATATATATATATATATATATATAATTAAGTGTGTGTGTTTCGGTAATTAGTTTATGGTACTGAGATGAAAAAATGAGTCCTTGAAGTGCCTGATCAGTTAAATTATGTTTATGTAGGCCTGGTAGTCGCTAGCAGTAGCTGGCTGGCTCATGAAGTAGTCAGTTCGGATGTTTGGCCTCAGGGCGGGCTGCAGGGATACAAGAAACCTGGAAACCGGTTACAAGTGTATCGGGGAGTGTGAAGTGTGTTCGTAGCCGGGAATCAGCAGTCCAGCTCTGGTATTCCATCGCTTGCTCGGTCACTAAGTGAATCATCATTTGACTGAGACCCTCTTCAGATAGTTTACCCGAGGCCTGGTCTCAGACCGGGCCGCGGGGGCGTTGGCCCCCAAAACCCTCTCCAGGTAAACTCCAGACGAAGGAAACCCCAGCAACCATTCAGCATCGACAGATCATGGTCTGCGTTCGCCTAGAATATATCTTGGAATTTGACGATGGGGGCACCAGTCAGCGGGATGGTCTCTCAGCTGCGCCATCAGCAAGAATCACAATGAAGGACCACAAACAATTCACCTGAGACAGCCCCATCCTGGGAGAAGATTGATTGCAGCTCCTCCCCAGAGTGCAAAATCTAACAACCTGTCGTCTTGAGGATTTTTTTTTTTTTGTAAATTTAGAGAAAGTAGAAAAAAAAGTTTTATACTTGGTTGCACGTCAATTGTTTTCTGACGTTCGGTGCCATAAACAACTTATAATATACTTTTTGTTTCTTACATTACGTTAGGTAAACTTTGAACAAAATTAACCAGTTCTGAGACTCATTTTTCAGTCCCTGTCTTCGTGATTGGAACACGTCTAGATCAGGACACTAAGGTGACAGCTGACCAGTATAGTTTACAGTCAGGGCCGGATTTCAATCTTTTTAGGCCCGTGACACTCATAAAATAGCTAAAAACATACAATGCATACAATGTGTTGATCCCGTTAGGTCCGGGTTAGTGAAATTCAATTCTTCATTTAAGTCATATTATACATGAATCATCTGTGGACTCTGTCATCATTCCAAATCATGTATGGCGTATGATTTTAAAATATTTAATCATAAAAAAATACTTCGTCATTTGTTGATGTATTAATAAAGTTGTTTAAAGTAATTAAAGTGAAGGAAATTATTTAATTTAATGTAGTTCTCCTTTTCTCATTTATGATTCCTCTAAAATTTTTGGTGGTCGTAAAATATTTTCGTAGGCCCTGGGCCCATTGTTCCCAGTGCATAATCGAGGCCCGTCTACAGCAGCACCGGACTAGAAAGGCGTCACACAAGGACCAGAATTTGATCGCCTCAACATCTTTCTCATCCATACCTAATTAAAATATATATATCCTTTATTTTGTCGTTATATGTATACAATATTATGGACGCAAAACAATTAGCTCAAGTTCTTTATATTTAATTTTTCGACGTTTCAGAGCGGTCTAAGGCATTTTCCTAGACATTTTGCAGTTTAGCTTCAATATCCATAGAAATGATATTATATCATGTAGAAAAACCACGATTTGCGCCAGTAATTGATGCTGGATGTATCACAGCTTTTATAAACCGTTTTGAAACCTGTTCCTTGGACCTGTGCGAGTTGCAAGGGAAGGAATGCAAGACGCGAAGTCAACGGCATCATGAGGAGTCTTGCAACTAACGTAATCGGATTAAGGGACACTTAAAAATGTTGTTCTGATGTACAGTAGATTCGCTGATCAAAAGTCTGTTAGAATGGTATTTAAGATAATTAACTGACCACTGAATCCAATTCTGCGTTGAGAGTTCTGTGAGGCAACAACAGGTGCTATAGGTGTGAGCACCTAGTGAGGTTAGGAACAGGTGTTATCACCTGGAGAGGCAGCAACAGGTGCTACAGGTGTGATTACCTGGCGAGGCAGCAACAGATGTTACATGTGTGAGCACCTGGCGAGGCAGCAACAGGTGTTACAGGTGAACACCTAGTGAGGTTAGGAACAAGTGCTACACAGGTGTGATTACCTGACGAGGCAGCAACAGGTGCTACATGTGTGAGCACCTGGCGAGGCAGCCACAGGTGGTACAGGTGTGAACACCTAGTGAGGTTAGGAACAGGTGCTACACAGGTGTGAGCACCTGGCGAGGCCCCAACAGGTGATACAGGTGTGAGCGCATGGTGAGGCAGGAACAGATGTGTGAAAGCCACTGGTGTAAGCACTTGGCGAGGCAGCAACAGGTGTGAGAGCACCTCGCAAGGCTGGTAAGAAACAAAACAAGGCTAACAAGTGGTGGAAAAAAAAACTCATTGCGAAGAGGAACTTCATAATCAAACCATTAATATCCGAGGAAACATTGAAATTAGCATAGACTGAAAAAAAAAAATCTGTCAACAGGAGACACGACGCAATCGAATTTGTCTATGCAGCTGTCTTTTCTTCACCACCTATCAAGACTGCAGGTATGTGAGCAATGAGAAAGTCATATTTGCAGTACAAGCCTTTATTACGACTTTTGTCCAGGACAAGACTATGCAGTACTGTATCTATACAGATATTTGCAGATACAGTGTTTTGTAAGGCCAACTGGTACCCCGAAGCCAGGCTTGGGAATACAAAAACTTATACTCAGAATTAAAAAACAGTGGATGAGAGCTTTTGTATATGATAGTCTAGTCCTGAACCAGCGTCTGTCTACTCCGTTTTTCCAGGTGTGTGAGCACCTATCGAAGCAGCAGCAGCAGGTGTAGTAGCCGCCGGTGTAAGCACCTGGCGAGGCACCAGCAGGTACGAGCACCTGGCGAGGCAACAACAGGTATGCGAGCACCTGGCGAGGCAAAAACAGGTGTGTGAACACTTACCGAGACAGCAACAGGTGCGATAGCCGCCGATGTGAGCACCTGGCCATCAAGGGGGCTTTACCGAGGCGCCGGCGGTAGTTAGGACCGAGTACACACATCACTCCCTAAATGGAAGATGTCCGCAGCTCCTATATATCTAAGGATAAACTCAGAGCTCCTCAATTATCCCAATACTGTTAAGCTGTTTACAAACACAAGTGCAATCAAACCCCCGCACGCAGGGCCGGATATTTTACACATTCATACGTACGCACACCGAGGAGGACTGTTCACGCAGTTACTCAGACGCATTTAGGACTGTTCATGCAATCGCTTAGATGCACGACACAAAAAGAGTACCATACTGGTATTATGGATAATTGAATATATTATTGCAGTCCTCTGTCACATGTGTTTTGTGGTGCTGTTGGCGGAGGCTGGATAAGAGGCAACCTCTGGCGTGCGGTTCTAAGGCCGATGGTGTCTGAACACAAGCGAATTTGGTAACTATTGGCTCCATTGTAGTTCATTGGCTCCATTGCGGTCCATTGGCTCTGTTGTGATCCATTGGCTCCGCTGGCTTAGCGGTCGGACTCAAGGAAATAGTACTGAACAATAGAAAAAAAGGAGTTAGAGTAGTAGAGTGTAACTAGTAGAGTTCCACAAGGATCAGCACTGGCCACTACTTTTTCCCCCAGTAAAATATTTTCGGGGGTCAACGCTCCCGCGACCCGGTCCCAGACCAGGCCTGATGTATATTAATGACCAAAGTAGAAGAATCAACTAATCCGTTTTCTAGTTTGTGGATGATGCTGATATGAAGTGAGTACAAATTGAAGGGAATAACAACCTCTCTATGGAGCTTTTAACAGATTTCAGGAATGATCTACTGAATGTTCACTGAAACGTAATGCGAATGATAGCATAATTATGAAGCTTGGAAACAAAAAAAAAACAGTATTACTAACCGGAGGGAAGGGGACAAGGAAAGTTCTGGAAATAATTAAATTAAAAGAACAAGGAATAATAACCATTCTGTCCTTATCACATCACCTAGCGCTGAATATGCTCGAATCCCCACACAAGAAAAGAAATGTGGGCAAGTCGTTCAGCACGTGTTGTCCCTATTACCTAGCAGAAAACATATGCCAATGAGTTTGTAGACTGATGTCATCCTGTGGGAAAACCTAAAAAGGTCCCCTTTGGAATTAAACCACACCGATTGGCTTTCTTGGGTTATTCTGGGTTACTACCCTTTCAGCATTAATAATTCGAATAAAACCTTCTCTAATTGTCTCCTCTTTTCCTCCTCGTTTTCAGGTATTGGAAGTTACTCCAGGTGTATCCAGGAGTATTTATTCCTTTGTTCTTACATCCAGTGCCCTGCCCGACACCCAGGACGAAATGTAGTTAAGAGATACCAGCAGTAACTGGAAACTCGATTAAGTTGATTGACACACTGCTTGTGTGTCTTAATCAACCACAGTTTGTCAGTGTTTCCATACATTTGCCATTACTATAGGGCGAAATGGGGCTGGTTACAGTATGGAGCTGTTTATTCAGAGCACCACTTAACCGGCCGCATTTTTAACGCGCTGCGATTTTTTTATGCCCTCATTTGTTGATTTATTCAACAACAAACCCCTGGCACAGGTTGTCATAAGGTGACTCGTTCAGTGGTGCCGACACTATGGCAGGGGTGAGGCAGAACTGTGTCTGGGGACACGATAATGAGAGGTAACAGTTGACACTATGGTGGCCTGTAGTAGCAGTGTCCGCTAGCTTACCCGTGCTGGACTCTTGGGGTTTTCCAGCGCTCACGTCTGTCATAGCCTGATGTCAGCACATTCTAAGCAGTCTCCGCACTTTCAGTGGAACTGAAGTACTTTCTGCCGACGTTAGCGAGGAACAGACTCACTTTGCAGATCAAGTTTTTAATTAATAGGACAACGTGTTGATCTGTTAAGATCATTATCAATGCATACAGAATATGCAGAATTCACAAATGTGTATGCTCCTGGGAATAAAGAAACTGTTGAAGTGTGATGAATCTTGGATCGTCGAAGCACTGAGAGGTTTACTGGACGATGTTGAAATATCATTCGGGTTCTTGTCGACACTTTGCCCTAACCCAGTTGGCAAGAATTCTCCTGTAGTATGGTGTTATGCAGTGGTATAGCTAAGCTAAATAAACTTTAGTTCTGTCCAGTAAGGTTGCATGTACTGATGTCAGTACTTTCCACACATCTGTTCCTCTCTTTGATGACGGGTTTAATGCCTTACCTTGTCATAATGTGTAAATATTTAGCGTTGATAACTGTGACTGCATTATGAGTCTTGTGGCCCTTACAAGTGTAGGACAGTTCAACACTGTTGTCCAGTATACCTTTGTGCACTCCGCCGACCCAAGATTAGTCACACTTGAATGGCTTCACTCGCCTCATAAGGAAACCAGATCACTACTTCCGCCGTGCGCCAGATTAGCCTGGTTGTGATATGTGGGGAGGCGGGCCGCCGACAGCAATAGCCTAGTCGACCAGGTAATCAACGAGGCGGTCTAGCCTGGGGCCGGGCTGCGAGAATAGGATATCTTTCGAAATAGTTAACAGGTGAATCACAGGTAAACCCTCTGCCCTTCCTTCCTTCCCTCCCATGAATATATATGTCCAGGCTGTGTCAGACTATGTGTCAATAAAAGATTGTTATTCCATTTCTTCAGCACCGTTCAGCTGCCTGTGTCTCTGTTTAGAGTTCGTGCCTACCATACTAACCTATCCTCTCTCTCTCTCTCTCTCTCTCTCTCTCTCTCTCTCTCTCTCTCTCTCTCTCTCTCTCTCTCTCTCTCTCTCTCTCTCTCTCTCTCTCTCTCTCCCCTCTACTCTTCTCTCACCAATATTACCTTCCCCCTCTGGCACGAGCCTTTTCCCTCTCCCTCCCTCGGGCACTAATAAGTCTCGGTGCCCAAATCCCTTCTGGTGGATTTTCCGCACCCCTCCCTGGACCAGCCCCCAGGACCCGCCGCCCGGGTCCCACCCCTCTCCAAACCAGCCACCCGGGTCGTTCCTCATACCCTGCCGCCCGGGTGGACCCTCCATACCCTGCCGCCCGGGTGGACCCTCCATACCCTGCCGCCCGGGTGGACCCTCCATACCCTGCCGCCCGGGTGGACCCTCCATACCCTGCCGCCCGGGTGGACCCTCCATACTCTGACGCCCGGGTGGACCCTCCATACCCTACCTCCCGGGTCGCATTCCAAAACCCTGCCGCCCGGGTCGACCCTCCATACCCTGCCGCCCGGGTCGACCCTCCATACCCTGCCGCCCGGGTCGACCCTCCATACCCTGCCGCCCGGGTCGCCCTTCCATGCCCTATCGGCAGGATCGCCCCCTGCCCTGCCATACAGACAGACATCCGCTATCCCTTATTATGCACAGATAAATTGACTTAATTAACCAGCCACGTCAGCCTAAGATCAAAGCTACCACACATGATTCTCAGTGCTGGCGGTGCTGTTGGTGGTGGTGATAGTGCTGGTGCTGGTGCTGCTGCTGGCGGTGGTGATAGTGCTGGTGCTGCTTCTGGCGCTGCTGGCGGTGGTGATAGTGCTGGTGCTGCTGCTGGCGGTGATGATAGTGCTGGTGCTGCTGCTGGCGGTGATGATAGTGCTGGTGCTGCTGCTGGCGGTGATGATAGTGCTGGTGCTGTTCCTCATACTCTCTCCCTTGTTACTGCTTCTCTTCCCTGCTGCTGCTGCTGCTCTTCCCTGTTCCTCCCCCCCCCCCGCTGAGAGCTAGTTGGCTGGAGCAACAGCTGTCTGCCACATTACTATCATCAGCTCTGCTAACAACTGCATCACCCTCATTACTTCTCCACGCTGGCCACCACAGCCAACATCCCCACCCTCCCTTTCCCCACCCCTCCCCATCCCCACCTCCATTCTCCCCACCCCGCCACATCTCTACAACACATTACATCCCCTCCCCACTTCGTCCACCCAGTCCTCCCTATTTCCCCCATAGTCCATCCTTCTCCCTCCCACCTAAGCACCCCAAACCCCTTCCCTCGTCAACTCCCACACCTTCCTCGTCAACCCCACACCTTCCTCGTCAACCCCACACCTTCCTCGTCAACCCCCACACCTTCCTCGTCAACCCCCACACCTTTCTCGTCAATCCCCACACCATCGTCAATCCCCACACCTTCCTCGTCAACCCCACCCCTTCCTCGTCAACCCCCACATCTTCCTCGTCAACCCCCACATCTTCCTCGTCAACCCCACATCTTCCTCGTCAACCCCCACCCCTTCCTCGTCAACCCCCACACCTTCCTCGTCAACCCCCACATCTTCCTCGTCAACCCCCACATCTTCCTCGTCAACCCCCACATCTTCCTCGTCAACCCCCACATCTTCCTCGTCAACCCCACATCTTCCTCGTCAACCCCCACCCCTTCCTCGTCAACCCCCACCTTCCTCGTCAACCCCACACCTTCCTCGTCAACCCCCACATCTTCCTCGTCAACCCCACATCTTCCTCGTCAACCCCACATCTTCCTCGTCAACCCCCACATCTTCCTCGTCAACCCCCACACCTTCCTCGTAGCGGCAACTCCAGACGAGAAGTTGATGCCACTAACTGGTCATTGATGGACACTGTTGATGACGGCACTTCTAGTGACTACTGTCATTACCACCACCACCCCCACTTCCTCCACCATCACTGTCACCACCGCTATCACTATGACTACTGTCACCACCGCTATCACTATGACTACTGTCACCACCACCACGTCCACTACTGTCACTGTGACCACAGTCACCTTCACCATCTCCACTGTCACGATCATCAACTCCACTGTCACAACCACCACTATGACCACTGTCACCACCACCATCTGTCAGTAGTATTACTGTGTACTTGTGTAGTATACTTAGATAATCCCAGCTAGTTTATAGATAGGCTCCTTTCTTTCGTGACCACTGTCACCACCACCATCTCCACTACTGTCACCATCACCACCTCCATTGTGACCATCAACATCACCATGAACACTGTCACCACCACCATCACTATGACCACTGTCACCACCACCATCTCCACTCTTGTCACCTACACCATTACTCATTCCGTTGCATATCTTCTTATTTCTCAATCTCATCATCTACCTCACTGGCACCTCGCTCGTTTCCCCTTTCACTCCACTCACCCCCTTCCTTCACCCCACTCACCCCCTTCCTTCATCCCACTCACCCTCTCCCTTCACCCCACTCACTCCCTTCACCCCACTCACCCTTCTCTTCACCTCACTTTATTCTCCATTATTAATAAGGATTTGTTTGGTATAATGATAAGCACAGGTAACACCGAAACCCACAGTGATACAATAATATTACAGCTCTCCTCCGCCTGCTTCCCTCCCTCTATCTCTGTGGGTTACGCTGAATACGTTACAGTTATTCGGCGTTCATCACACACCCACTTCTTGCAGTCCCTCTGTACCAGCCAGACTGATAGGTCGGTGCGGCCCTCAATTAAACTTAATTCAGTCATCATGAGTGACTTATGTAGAATGTTGATGATATAAAATAATGACAGATTGATGAGTAAGACACATGTACAACAGTTGGGTGTCTTTATTGTTGAAACGTTTCACCCACACAGTAGGCTTCTTCAGTCAAATGCAGAAGACCTCAGCCTTGCTGCTTTGCTGTCAGGTTTATACATCAACCAATTGGGTGTGAGGTTGACTCCAGCCGAATTGATGTTATATTTACACCCCTGGTTGGAGTCAGTCTCTCACTAGCAGGCTGACTACCTATACTGGTCTCTCTTATACGAGGTATAAGCCGGTAGCAGTGAGTGAACTCGCTGCTTCTCTGCTGCACCTTGAATGTGTTGTAAATATTAGTGGAGGGAATGCACGGGAACACAAAATATTCTTGGTGTTGCATTTATTTTCGTTGTTTGTTCCTTGTCCTGGGATTTGGTTTACGGCCGGGTACTATAGATCTTTCTTAATGTTGTTTGTAATAACCTCCCTCCCTCCTACTTTTTTTTTCCTCCCTCCGTCTATTTTCTTTCCTCCCTCCATCTCCCTACCTTCTATTATTATTATTCTATTATTATTCTCAGTATTATTTATATTAAAAAGGCAGCGTACTATGACCCGTACGGGTCATAGTACGCTACCTGACCTACATTATACCCTCGATATCTTTCAGGTATGCTACAAATATAAGAATAATAGTTTAAAAAAAAAATCTTCTAGCCTTAGAATTAATGTAAACCCTCGGCGCTTGGAATCACCCCGTGCGACAACTATCAGAGTATTGTGAAGGAGGAGCTTGGTAGTGCCAGTGCCAGTGACCAGGGTAGTCGAACTTTACACTGTACATGTCATGTTAATGACACTAACATTAACTTAACTCCTCCGTAATGGCTGTATCATCACTGAATGCAGTTGACTCACATAATGACAAACAACCAGCTCATTAGAGAAGCCAATTAGAGATATTAAAATATCAAAGATAATGAAGTTAATGCATACTTTTTACAAATAATATTAGGTGAAAGTTGAATAATGTTTCTGAATGTCAGGGGAATGCCGCTAGAAGCCTGAGCAGAATTATAACTCAGTTTCATAACATGGACGTAGATAAGCTGATTTATGGAGCAACATGCAATGTAAACAGACTTATGTTGTTGTAGCCAGGCACAGGCTTGGTTACAAGTACTGGCAGGACGCACAGATGGTCAGTCTAAATGTAAAGTATGTGATCAGCCTTATGGTCACTTGCTTGAATGCTATAAGTACTTTATTATCCATTTAAGAATATTGATGCATGGTATTTAATGTATTAGCTGCTTTGTGAACCGCTAAATCTGTGCTGGTCGAACCTGCGTCTCCTCTGAGCAAGAAAGATAATCTTAATTGGAGTTTCATAATCCATAGGATATATCAGGTTATCTCATTAATGAAAATGATTTTGAGGAGCTTAGTAACTGTTTAATATTTGCTTTTAATAGAAAAAAGTTCACTTGCCCGGACGACCAAATTTAGGTGATGGACACACTGTAATATTCATCCTTCAATGCCTTCGTATATCTACTGTATATGCCGCCTATTCATCAACAACTAGTGTGTGGGTCACACTAGCCACTACCGTCCACAGGATGAATAAGTGGGTGCACAATAAACTAGCCTTTAACGTCCTCACTTCTGGCTGGCAAGCGTGAGCGTATGCGCTTGTGCATGTGTAGTTGCATGTGGTTATGTTTGTGTGTGTTGCAGAGTCAGCTGGTTAATAGGGTCGACCTTGGATGATGGTGTGTGTAGATGTTTATCAGAAGAATCAGACGCTAATGGCTCTGTGGAGTAGGAGTGGGGGAAGGAAGGGAGACATGGAGGAGGAGAGAGGGGGAAGAGAGGGAAGGAAAATGAGGTTGTGTATGGGGGGGTGTAGTGACGGGCAAATAGGAGATAAGCTAGCCCTTTCGGAGCCGTGTTAGCGGTGGTGGTGGTGGTGGTGAGGGGTAATAATCTTTGTGGTGGAGAAGAATGTCAGATGAATAAAATGAGAGGGATCGATGGTCACCCCCAACACTGATAGCTGCTTAATGCAACATTACATTTTGTATATTGTTCAGTTACAAACACACACACAGGTATGAGGTATGATAAACCTCATGGAGCAGGAAGAGTGACCTAGTAGCGACCAGTGAAGAGGCGGGGCCAGGAGCTATGACTCGACCCCTCCAACCACAACTAGGTGAGTACACACACACACCAGAACTGTGCGATGAAAAACGTGCTGAAGCACAAGCTTTTATCTGGTCAACATTTCGCTCTGTGTGGAGCTTTATCAAGTGATGATAAGCGAAACGTTGTCCTAATAAACACCTATTTTCCAACTTTGAATCCAAATGAGATGTTAAATTGCGTATAATTATGATAATTATAATAAATGATAAATATCTTGCATGATCATGATAATCTGCAAATGCCATAAAGTAAAACTACATTGCAGTCTTTAATACATAATAAAATAAACATTGAAGCAACTACATAAAAATAATGATTACGCTGTAGCACTTAGAACTGTCTGGTCAAATTTATCATTCTTAGTCAAAATAAACATTACGTTGCTCTGACGATCGTTCGGAATCTGTATCTTAAGACTGCATCATCCAGGAACGTTATGATAAGATTACGTTGAAAGGTTATTTTAACCATTTAAACTGAACAGAGTTCAAATTGAACTTGTTCAAAGCTTAAAATAAACATCGTAGTTTTTGATCTGACCAAAATTACTGAAACATGGGCGCAATGTTTGAATAACCAACACTGGGATGGCTGGTCGCATCAACACGCTGAGACTTGTCTCAAGGCAGCTTCGTCATTTCGGAGGTATTAGCCAGAATTCTGCTCAGATAATAAACCCTGCCATCACGTAGCAACCTAGAGTTACATCCACTCGTACTACTACATCTCGCTATGGACAGTATTCAGGTCACCTTTTCCCTGTCATCAATGTTTATATTTTCCTCTTATCAATGTTTATATTTTCCTCATCATTTTTTATTTCCTCAATGTTTGTATATCCCTATCATTGTTTATATTTTCCTCTCAATGTTTATATTTTTCTATTACCAATATTTATATTTTCCTCTCATCTATGTTTATGTTTTTCTTTCATCAATGTTTATGTTTTCCTCTTATCAGTGTTTATATTTTCCTCTCAGTGTTTATATTTCTCTCAATGTTTATATTTTCCTCTTATCAATGTTTATATTTTAGTCAAAATATTTTCCTCTTGTAATAACCGCCCTTGTATTCCTGTCCCAGGACTTGTATATCCAGATTAGTCTTTCATTTGAAACTATCAAAGGCTTTCTTGAAATTTAGATAAAACAAATGAGTAGATTTAAGGTCTGTGTTCATTCGTGCGCGCAGGCCAGCAGGAGAGCGCGCAGGCCAGCAGGAGAGCGCGCAGGCCAGCAGGAGAGCGCGCAGGCCAGCAGGAGAGCGCGCAGGCCAGCAGGAGAGCGCGCAGGCCAGCAGGAGAGCGCGCAGGCCAGCAGGAGAGCGCGCAGGCCAGCAGGAGAACGCGCAGGTCAGCAGGAGAGCGCGCAGGCCAGCAGGAGAGCGCGCAGGCCAGCAGGAGAGCGCGCAAGCCAACAGGAGAGCGCGCATGTTGCGACGTTTTGCCGTCATAATCCAGTGACTGTCATTAGCCTGAGTAACGCAGAGATAATGACCACTTGTAATGTTGTTCTCCCGATATTATCCATCGGGTTTTGGAGGACATTATCGTAATGCGACAATAACCCGTGAGGCGAGAGTTGTGCTGTGGGGCCCCCATTGTAGGTACAGTGATGGGGGGAGCTGTGGGGGCCCCCATTGTTGGTTCACTGATGGGGGAGAGCTGTTGCACCCATTGTTGGTACAGTGATGGGGGAAACTGTGGCACCCATTGTTAGTACACTGATAAGGGGAGCTGTGGCCCCTCATGGTTGGTACACTGATGGGGGAGCCGTGGCTCTTCATTATGGTGACATTCATCATGGGAGTGGCAGCTGTGGCCCTCATTGTCACCTACGAGCATCACAGGATCTTGCAAGAGGATCCACATCTCTCAGAGTTATCACTCAAGTTGGGTTGAGTAGTTCCTCACAGGAGTAACATCTCTGACACAGGCGGTCAGTTGCGACACTTGATGGTGTGGCAGTCCTCTCATATAGCCCTGCTGATGTGAGGTTTATTTCTTTACTAATTAGCTGACTACTGCATAGTTGTGTGTGTGTGTTTGTGTGTGTGTGTGTGTTTTAGAGGGGGGCCGAGTGAGAGGAGTGGTGGGGGGGGGGAAGTAACAAGCCTCACTAAGAGAATTCTAGCACACCATTAGATAGCCATCAGGGGGTAATGGAACTTATCATTGACAGCGTTAACCTCAACAATCAGACCGGGAGCTTTTAAAAGCATTAAGCTAGATGTCGTCATGTTCTGTTTAGAAAAGCACAAACTGATACGGACTTAATCTCTCTATTTTTTTTAACCAAAGTGAATCTCGTCGGGCAAATTCTATGTTCCTTGTGTGTGGGCCAGACCATCCTGAGAGATGGTAACTGCAGCTCTGCTGGAGGGTAACCTTTGAAGCTGCCCTGGCTGACGAACCTTTAATGGATTAATAACAAAAAAAGGCACAATACCGTGACTGGAACAACACACACACAACCTGCACATAGAAGAGAGGAGCTTACGACGACGGTCCAAGTCGGACCGAAACGTCGTCGTAAGCTCCTATCTTCTATGTGCGGGTTGTGTGTGTCTTTAATGGATTATTTCACGATATCCTCATTGTTCTACTGAGGTCTGCCAGTTGAGGCTCACACAAGAGTAATCTGCCAGCTCAAGCTGACACACATCACCACTGTATGTGTCTCATCCTGTGATGGAACATGAGAGAAACATAACCAGCTGTTGCTCCTGATGTGATGTATCCATTTTGTTTAATTAAAAACAATTATAAATTCATTAATAAAATCGACCTCCAACCATCTTTTGTCTATTTTTTTCAGTTGATTATTTAAGTTTCCCCACGTTTTTCAATCATATATATATATATATATATATATATATATATATATATATATATGTGTGAAATAAGATCACAGTAAACAGGTGATATTACAATATGCAGAACAACCACTGTGAAAAATAGTGAAATTCCAAGCGCTTTCGTGATTTCTCACAATGTGAGAAATCACGAAAGCACTTGGAATTTCACTATTTTTCACAGTGGTTGTTCTACACACACACACACACACACACACACACACACACACACACACACACTTATAGTGTCTCTTCCCTTCCGTGCTTTTCTTTCTTATGCTTTCTCACCCCCTACACCGTTTTCTTCGCGCCCTCGTCGTTACATACTATTCCTTCACGTCTACTTACACATAGACTCAATAACTTCCCTCTCTCGGCACTGGCACTGCCCATTTATCCAATACCAATCCATGCATACTCAGACGAACATGTTCCTTCACCCTTTGCCCTCCCTCCCTCCCCACTTACTTACCTCTCTCTCCATTCCTCTCTCCGTTCCCTTTCTCTCTCTCTCCCGGGTACACTCGTCTTCCTTCCCTGCGCTCACTGTGATGATGATATCTTCATAAATTCCATTTCCCCCGTGTGTGGAGGATAGGCCATCCTGAGATATGGTAGGTCTTAAGTAATAGCAACTCCAGTTCTGCTGGAGTGAAACCTTTGGAAATCTCGTAGCTCCTGAACCCTTAGTGGAATACTGAAGTCTCCCACCTCAGACTGACGTATTTCATCACTTGATGTAAGACATCCATCCTGTGTGTTTCATCACTTGATGTAAGACATCCATCCTGTGTGTTTCATCACTTGATGTAAGACATCCATCCTGTGTGTTTCATCACTTGATGTAAGACATCCATCCTGTGTATTTCATCACTTGATGTAAGACATCCATCCTGTGTTTCACTTGATGTAAATCCATCCTGTATTTCATCATGATGTAAGACATCCATCCTGTGTATTTCATCACTTGATGTAAGACATCCATCCTGTGTATTTCATCACTTGATGTAAGACATCCATCCTGTGTGTTTCATCACTTGATGTAAGACATCCATCCTGTGTATTTCATCACTTGATGTAAGACATCCATCCTGTGTATTTCATCACTTGATGTAAGACATCCATCCTGTGTATTTCATCACTTGATGTAAGACATCCATCCTGTGTATTTCATCACTTGATGTAAGACATCCATCCTGTGTATTTCATCACTTGATGTAAGACATCCATCCTGTGTATTTCATCACTTGATGTAAGATATCCATCCTGTGTATTTCATCACTTGATGTAAGATATCCATCCTGTGTATTTCATCACTTGATGTAAGATATCCATCCTGTGTATTTCATCACTTGATGTAAGACATCCATCCTGTGTATTTCATCACTTGATGTAAGACATCCATCCTGTGTATTTCATCACTTGATGTAAGACATCCATCCTGTGTATTTCATCACTTGATGTAAGACATCCATCCTGTGTATTTCATCACTTGATGTAAGACCATTGCATCCTGTGTAGATTCTCCACATTACTTTGTAAGTATCCACGTGTGTATCACATGGTACAGCACACTGCTGATGTACTCACTTCACTTTAATAATAGAGACTTACACTCTTTGACCTTCACTTCCCTCCTTTCTTCCTCGTTTTTGAAGATCCTTCAAGGAATAAGGGAGTACTTGAGAACAAGGCACCTACTAATAGGAAAGAATCGTCATAGTGGAGGAGAGTGACAGGTGGTTTCCAAGGGTGAATACTTAGATTCTTCATCTTCGTCATACACGTAAAAGAACTACCGTGAGGAATAAGTGTCCCTTCATCTGCATCATGTGCAGGCACTGGTCAGTGCTTGCACATGATGCACAGTTACTGATACGAACGGTTGATTGCATGTAAATTATACAGGTTGTAAGAAGTCTTACCAAGTAGCTGCTGAAATTCATTCCAACCAAGCGCCAATGAGTGTCTTGTGGCTGACATCACTCACAGCCTACATCCTGAGAGAGACAAACTAAATATCAACTGTGTATGTTCCTTCAGGAACCTGAACAAGGAATCATTCAGAAGCTTGTACGTCATACGAACAAAACAGTTCTCGAGTACGGACCATCAGCAACGTGCCTAAAAAAGCTTGATGAAACTTAGCAGTGTGTCAGCAGACTGGTCCAGGAGCTAAAATAAATAAACAATGAGGAAGATTATATATCCGTCCCTCAAAACACCGGAGAGAAGAATTGAGAGACGTGACCACAATATGAAAGATACTCAGGGGGTTTTGACAGAGAAAAAAACACACACACTGACACAGGAATAAACAAAGCAAGCGGTGTCTACAGCTTGGGCCTTTTCGTTTAACCCATTTTGTTTATTATTTCCAAAGCACCTGTAGGGTCCTCGGGGAAATTTTTGAGAAGTCTTGTGATGTTAAATTGTAACTTCATATTTAATTTATATTTTACCTTATTTTAATGAAGGTTATGGCATTTATTTTTTATGGTGGTGTTCTTGGTTAGAATGTTCATATTTCTGGCTGTAAATGGTATGGCGATACCGAGAAACCGGAAAGAGAACTCTTGTGTAGGGTTCAGGATATTTATTAAAAGGAACGTTTCGTCACCAGTGACTTCATTAGGATTGATGACGTCACTCGTGGCGAAACGTTTCCCTCAATAAATGTCCTGAACTGTACTCAAGTGTGACCCTTACTGGTGTAGCGCTATAATAATAACAGTACCAATAATAATAATTAATAATAATAAATAAGCGTCTTTTTCCACAGTTTTTATTTTTGTTATATTTGCTTGCGAGTGTCAGTATGTTTGGCTGTAGTTAGTAAAAAACGCTGACTGGTATTATAACTCTGATCACCACTTGAATCCAACGCCTTCCTTTACAGACGTCCAAGAAATTTTAAAGAGGTTACTTTCAACATCACCGAGGTGATAAATGTAACAGACGCGGATTATTTTAACTCCCGTGTGATTATATTTACCGTTATCGAACGTTCGTACAAGTGGATATTATTTACGAAGTTTCTCTTTACAGTGTGAAGTGTGTACACTAGTGTGTGTGTATACTGTCAGTAGTGTTACTGTGTACTTGTGTAGTATACTTAGATAATCCCAGCTACTTATAGATAGGCTCCCTTGATGTGACGTGTTCCTCACTCGTGAGCCGTAAGCTCCGCTCTCAGTCATCCTCGCCCCACTCGTAGACAAGACAGGCAGGCTCCTGGGCTACCCTACAAGACTCTCATAATTATACGCCTTCAGACATCCAACGTGTGTATTTCTCACTCCAATATCTCCTCACGAACCCCCACGACAGTACTAGTGTGTGAAAGTATTCTTACACAGAGCCTTGTATAGTCTTTTGGTCCCAGTTCTCTGTAAATTTTAGAGCACTCTTCTCGTCAGTGCCAAAACAATTGAGAGGGATTACCAACCGGAATAGCTGGCCTTTTTCCAAACAAAAGTATTTTATTTAAACAAAGTCATCAAATTCAAAATATATCTAAGGTACACAAATGATCCTAAAAAATTTAGAATAACCTAACATTGATACAAACAGATGAGTCAAAAGTAAGCCAAAAACACTTGCAAAATATCAGAGAGTGAGCGAGAGAAAGAGAAAGAGAGAAGAGAGAGAGAGAGAGAGAGAGAGAGAGAGAGAGAGAGAGAGAGAGAGAGAGAGAGAGAGAGAGAGCGAGGAGGGGGGAAGGGAACAGTGAGACTTTATTAATAACGAGGATTGGATTCCGGGAAAGATGGATCCAGAGGAAGAAATATTGCTCGTAAAAGTATGTATTCTCAGCGGATAATGAGGAAAAAGGGACTGAAAAAGGGACTGTGACGAATGCATTAATATAATAAGGATGGAGGTAGAGGAGGAGGGAGGGAGGGAAGTAGACAGAGAAAGGAGGTGGCGAGGGAAGGAGGTAGACATAAAGGAAAGAAGGTAGACAGGGAGGAAAGGAGAAAGAGGAAAGGAGGGAAACAGGGAGGCAGAAAATAAATGGGAAGAAAGTAACTGATGATTAGCAGTGAATGACTATAAAAAAAACATCTTAAGAAGGTCAGTGTTGCGGTGGAGAGAAGCTGACAAGACTGTACCAACCTGACTGTTAGAATATACTGAAGGAGTCCCCGATGGTTGGGGAAAAGTCCCCGATGGTTGGGGAAAAGTCCCCGATGGTTGGGGAAAAGTCCCCGATGGTTGGGGAAAAGTCCCCGATGGTTGGGGAAAAGTCCCCGATGGTTGGGGAAAAGTCCCCGATGGTTGGGGAAAAGTCCCAGATGGTTGGGGAAAAGTCCCCGATGGTTGGGGAAAAGTCCCCGATGGTTGGGGAAAAGTCCCAGATGGTTGGGGAAAAGTCCCATATGGTTGGGGAAAAGTCCCAGATGGTTGGGGAAAAGTCCCAGATGGTTGGGGAAAAGTCCCAGATGGTTGGGGAAAAGTCCCAGATGGTTGGGGAAAAGTCCCAGATGGTTGGGGAAAAGTCTTAAATGGCTGGGGAAAAGTCCTAAATGGCTGGGGGAAAGTTCCAAATGGTTGGGGGAAAGTTCCAAATGGTTGGGGGAAAGTTCCAGATGGCCGGGGGAAAAGTGCTTCATGGTAGAGGGAAAAGTCTTAAATGGCCTGGAAAGAGTCTTCATGGCTGGGAAAGAGCCTTACATTGCTTGTAAAAATTCTTGAGGGGAAGTCTGATTATAAGGTGGAAAAGGGAAATAAAAAACTGAAAATATATAAATTATTAACATGCGACGTTTCGCCTCAAGTAAAACTTTATCAAGTTCTATATACGGGTGTATAACGAGGTCTGCTCTGCGCATAGAGCTCTCCTGTCGCACTTTTCGATCAATATTGGCACTTGCTACTTTTGTAGTAAGTGCCTTGACGCTGGTGAGGGGCTCTTGATCCAAGGAACTGGACTTATCCTCCCTTTCCTTAATTGAGCTTGATTGTCTCCCATTCCAAGGGTCATCGCTCCCGCAGCCCGGCCTCAGACCAGGCCTCACACTAGGCCTCACACCAGGCCTCACACCAGGCCTCACACCAGGTCTCAGACAAGGCCTCACACCAGGCCTCAGACCAGGCCTCACACCAGGCCTCACACCAGGCCTCACACCAGGCCTCACACCAGGCCTCACACCAGGTCTCAGACAAGCCTCACACCAGGCCTCACACCAGGCCTCAGACAAGGCCTCAGACAAGGCCTCACACCAGACCTCACACCAGGCCTTACACCAGGCCTCACACCAGGCCTCACACCAGGCCTCACACCAGACCTACTAAATTCGGGAACAACTACTACAAACTAAAAACCCACACCTAAGCGTAGAATGTATAGGTAGAAGGTAGAAGTTTGCAAGATTTACCAGTCATTTTACGTGTTCATAAGGCAAAGAAAATACTAACACTCCTGCCAGAGTGCAAAATATTTAACTGGCTTCCCTTTCGCACTGGCATCCCAGGAAGGTTAATATCTACCAACTTTCTATCTGAAGCACAACTCGTCAGACAGCGCAGAAAAAAATATGGAATACCTGAGAAATATAGAGAAACGAGTGTGAGAGATTGTGAAAGGAAATATGAGATAGAATGTGAGATAGAATGTGAGACAGAATGTGAGATAGAATGTGAGACAGAATGTGAGATAGAATGTGAGACAGAATGTGAGATAGAATGTGAGACAATCTGAGATAAAATGTAAGACAGAATATGAGACAATGTGAGACAATGTGAGACAGAATGTGCGAGTGTGTGTGAGAATGTGTATAAGGATGTGTGTGAATATGTGTGTGTGTGAGAGAGAGAGAGAGAGAGACTCGAGAGACAGAGGGAGAGAATGTGAGACAGAGAGAAAGATAAACTTTGGTAAATGAGAAGGGAGTGGCAGCAATTAGCGAGGGCCTCCGTCATAAAAACCAGAGAGCCACCGTAATGACGAATACTTTGAGTAAAAATGAAGTAATTAATGGGTTTGTGAGGCGCATTGCTCACTAGTTCCTCCAGCTGCAACTGCTGAGTAATTAGGGATAATTAGGATACTAAGGAAGTAAAAAACCTCACCTGGACCTACCTGCTGCAGCAAGGAGAGAGAGAGAGAGAGAGAGAGAGAGAGAGAGAGAGAGAGAGAGAGAGAGAGAGATAATTAGAGATACAAAAGTTGAGAATGTGAGTGAGGAGATAATTTGACTACGGGAGAATGTGAGTGGGGGAGAATGTGAATGGTGGAAGAATGTGAGTGGTGGAAGAATGTGAACGGGGGGAGAATGTGAGTGGTGAAATATGTGAGTGGGGAAAACAATGTGAGTGGGTGGAAGAATGTGAGTGGTGGAAGAATGTGAAAGGGGTAGGAGACAGAAATATAGACAAGACAAAAGGTAAATCGGTGTTCCTCTATTGAAAAGGCAAAGATGAGCTTAGGCAATTGTTATAAAAGTATGAGTGATTTTTGAAGAGACATTGTGAGACTGGGCTCGTGGGGAGACTGGGCTCGTGGAGAGACTGGGCTCGTGGGGAGACTGGGCTGGTGGGGAGACTGGGCTGGTGGGGAGACTGGGCTGGTGGGGAGACTGGGCTGGTGAGACCAGGCTTGAAGATAGAGACCATCAATTGTTGATGGGTTACCCTTGAAGCATAGCACTGACAGCAGAGTCAATGACCAGCCTTCATGAGTCTGGCAGAGTTTTAAATTAACTTAAGTATTTGCAGTGCTAATGTGCACTGCAGTGTTACTCTATATTCAGGAGCGACTTTAGTGTTAAGCTCGTATTAAAACTGATACTTGGTGAATACAGAGCGTGTCAGTGAGGTACCCGCAGTGAAAAACAGCGAGTCTACGTTTGTCAGTGGGAAACCTACAGTGAAAATAAGTGATTGTATGTCATGTCAGAGAGGGCATGGGACAGTACTGTGTGGGTACTATCGTACGAAACAGGAACTCTGACTCATGCAAAGGTATAGTAGCTTCAGCACTGCAACGATACAGTAGCTTTAGCACTAAAAAGGTACAGTAGCTTTTGCACTGAAAATGTACAGTAGATTTAGCACTGAAAAGGTTCAGTAGCTTTAGCACTGAAAAGGTTCAGTAGCTTTAGCACTGAAAAGGTACAGTAGCTTTAGCACTGCAAAGGTACAGAAGCTTCAGTACTGCATATCTACAGAAGCTTCAGCACTGCAAATCTACAGAAGCTTCAGCACTGCAAATCTACAGTAGCTTCAGCACTGTAAAGGCACAGTAGCTTCAGCACTGCATAGGTACAGTAGCTTCAGCGCTTCAAAGATATAGTAGTTTCAGCACTACAAATGTACAGTAGCTTCAACACTACAAAGGTGCAGTAGCTTCAGCACTCGTCTTACATGCTGATGTGACAACAAGACCAACAATCGTGCCAGCGTGAAGAACCTTCCTAGTAGGCTTCAGTTTCACTCTCACTCTTTAAGCTGGACGGTAGTGCGGTGCTTTCAGTGAGTATTTACCTGCTGGTGTTCACATGGTAATAAATGTCTGAAAGATCATCGCCCCCACAGTCCGGTCTTGAACCAGGCTTTGTGGCTGACGGCCTGCTCAGTCAGGCTGTTGCTGCTACTCGCCTCACGAATGCCAATGTAGACACAACAGTCGGCTGAAGACAGGTCTCTCGACTCATTTCAAATATAAGCCCTATCAAAGGTATATTACCACCTCCGAGGATGCAACCCACAATAGTCAACTAACACCCAAGTACCTACTTACTGCTAAGTGAACAGGGACATCACTTTATTTAAAATGGTATTGAACACACCCCTGTACCCTTCATCTTGATAGTTATCTCTATACATATTGCATCCTTGCATTCCATTGGTGCTATTTTGAACGTTGCCTCCCTCACGTACAGAGTACACTTCAGCATGCCGATTGGGATCAGTCTTCCTCAGAATTGTTCAAATGTTAATTATTAATGCATGTTTCTTACCTGCGCTCCAACGAGTGCAGTTTGCAACGTTTTAGGTTGTCCCAATAATTTAAGTATTTGAATTAATTTAGGTATTGAAAGTTTTCCGTGAAATATGACCAGCTCCGTAGAGATACGTCCAGATTCTATAGCTGGGTATGAAGTCGGTACAAAATAATCCAAGTCCAAACAAGTAGATTGTTGCAAAAAAATCCCGTTCTAATCCAGTTCTCTCTCCATGGAGGGCCAAGTCATGAACTGAGGAGTGGAGGGCAGGAGTACGTGAAGTCAGGAGATAAAAGTCGCCTTCCCTGAAGAAAGAAAAAGTGAGAACAGAAGAAAAATGCCTAAGAATAAAGCGTGAAGATGGCAGGATTACAAAACAGAAAATTCAAGAGTATTTATTCCTTCTATAGATGGTGTCACATACAGTTCCTCATGAGAGAGAGAGAGAGAGAGAGAGAGAGAGAGAGAGAGAGAGAGAGAGAGAGAGAGAGAGAGACACTTGACACCCAAATAATCGGACTACAGTCACACGAAACATACTTAAATTATGTACCCTTGTTTCCTTTACAACTTGAAATGTCTTCGTTGAATATTAATGTTGAGTGTAGCTCACTGGAAGACTGTTTACATGGGCTTTGTTTCGGTGTGTGTTTCGCTCATATACATTATATCTGATAAGGATAATATTATGCATCTCTTCACTGTGGCAGCCTCCGATCTGACTCCGCTGACTCTTACTATTGAACCTTAACTGATTTGATTATAACTTTATTTTTTAAAGAAGTGGACTGGTAAGCCAGCGGAAGGCCTCGGTCAGATGACCAAAAGCTCCAGCGGCGGGTCATCATTTGACTAAGACCCGCGTCAGGAAACGCTTGTCCTGTTTCCTGACGAATCTTATCATACCTGTTATTCTTGAAGATCCGTCGGCTTCCTTTTTCGGTTATCCATTTTCCGCACAGTTTGTGTGATGTTAAAAAATGATCATACTTGTCAAAGGCTTTCGTAAAGTTTGTGTATATTACTTTAGCATTTTGTTTCCCTCCAGTGGGTCCAAATTCGTGTTGTTGTTGTGGTCTAGCAATTAGGGGGGGACGCAGGAGCACCCTTAATCTCTTGTGTTGTTTGAATGTGGAGTCCATGGTATCAGCCACTTACTGTATCAGCCACTTACTTCTCGGCACTTTTCGAAGATTTCGATAACGTTCTATCATTAATAGTATACAATACCGACAAGTTGACGAATAAAACACACTTGCAGCACTTGGTTATCTGTATTGCCGAAACAACTACTGCTGTCTCCAGTGTTATGGTGTTGAAACGTTTCGTCAGTAAAGATACCCAAGTGTTGCAAATGCGTCTTATTTATGTCTACACTTGTGTGTCCTGTATCAGTAATTTTTTTTGCGGCTTGTGGGATGGTTTTTGCTTTTACACGAAATTTGCTTGTACTTTTTACTCTGCTGGGGCAGAGTGCATGGCCACGCTATCAAAAGCTCGGCAGAGTCGAGGGGAGTTAGGGGCACGTCAGAGATGATAGCAAAGCTTCGTGTTGCATGAAAAATTTGTGAGTGTTGTCAATCTTTAGTCTGGTTCATGGTTCAGTATTTCGAGCATTTCTTTGTCAGCGTGAGAGAGATCACCACTTTATGGTGACCCAATGATGGTGACTTGCCTGTGAGGATGGTGACTGTGACGATGTTGTGGTAGTTTTTGCGAGGATGATGACTTGCGGTGGTGAGGAGGATGGTTGTTGTATCATTATAATAACATACTACTTAGTGTGGGGTAACGAACGTTGGTTAATTTCGTTACACTAACCTTCGTCTATCCACTGCCTCGTCAACCCTATGATCACTATCTTGAACACCGTGTTCTTAATTATCCACTTACTGAGGAATATATAATATAATAACCTATGTGACATGTCAAGATATGTTATTAATGAAAATATAGTACCAGATATATTAATCAAATTTCCTAAATTTGCTTGAAACAGATAAGTGAACTGTAGATATAAATCCAGATGTACTCATGTTAACCCTGGCCTAGTTCCTAGGCCTTTTGTGCGTCCATTTGTTCTTGTACTATCCTCCACAGGATGGATATGGGAGGCACAATAAACTAACCACTTCGGTGACAAAATCTCTAATCTCTTCCCAGGCACTCCCATGTCAGAGGGCCAGAACGAGCCAATGGCCACATCTTCCTTGACACTCTGACGTCAGAGGGCCAGAACTAGCCAATCAGTGGCCCTCTTCCCGTCATTGATCAGCTAATCTACTATTTATTAAATAATTCCCCCTTCCCCCCCCCCCCGACCTCAAAATTTAAAAATCCTGACTGGTCAGTTCAGCTGCAATTCTGTTATTTGGCCGAAATTAAATTTATTATGTTAGTTAATTAACCAATCAATCAACTTATTAATATTTACGCGTGGGATTTATGCAAATGCAATTATATGATACATGTTGCTAATGAATTGCAAAGTTAAGTGATGGAACAAGTGCGTATGTTGCGTTAGCTACGCTGACCATAGTCAGTAGTAGTAGTGGTGGTAGCAATAGTAGTAGGCGTGTGAGGCCTTGGGATAGTAACAGCGGCCATGGTAGAATGGTAGTGATGGTGGCCATGGTCTAGTGATGATGGTTGTGATGACCATGGTGTAGGGATGGTGGTGGTTGTGGCCATGATCTAGTGATGGTGGGGGTGGTGACCATGGTCTAATGGGGGGTGGAAGGCCATTATTAGATTTTAAGCAATATTTTATGGTGGGGGGGATTTGGTCTGGCGGTGGTGGGGTATGTGGTCTGGCGGTGGTGGGGTATGTGGTCTGGCGGTGGTGGGGTATGTGGTCTGGCGGTGGTGGGGTATGTGGTGCACAAACTGAGGATGTTAGTGCACCTCTACAAACGTTAGTGTACATCTTTGGACGCTAGTGCACTGATTCGTTAATGGACACTTCAGCGAATGTCAGTGTACATTTCAGCGAACTTTAGTGCACACTTCAGTGAACGTTAGTGCACACTTCAGTGAACGTTAGTGCACACTTCAGTGAACGTTAGTGCACACTTCAGTGAGCGTTAGTGCACACTTCAGTGAACGTTAGTGCACACTTCAGTGAACGTTAGTGCACACTTCAGTGAACGTTAGTGCACACTTCAGTGAACGTTAGTGCACACTTCAGTGAACGTTAGTGCACACTTCAGTGAAACTAACATTAAAGAAGATGCAAGTATTAAAAATTTGCTTGTAACAAATTATGAAAATAAATCCACGTATGTTAACTCTAAGCCGAGTTCCAAGGCCTTTTGTGTGTGCACGTGCTCATGCGCTACCCTCCACACGATGGATATGTGGTGCACAATAAACTAGCCACTACCCTCCACACGATGGATATGTGGTGCACAATAAACTAGCCACTACCCTCCACACGATGGATATGTGGTGCACAATAAACTAGCCACTACCCTCCACACGATGGATATGTGGTGCACAGTAAACTAGCCACTACCCTCCACTCGATGGATATGTGGTACACAGTAAACTAGTCACTACCCTCCACACGATGGATATGTGGGTCACAATAAACTAGTCACTACCCTCCACACGATGGATATGTGGGTCACAGTAAACTAGTCACTACCCTCCACCCGATGGATATGTGGGTCACAGTAAACTAGTCACTACCCTCCACACGATGGATATGTGGGTCACAGTAAACTAGTCACTACCCTCCACACGATGGATATGTGGGTCACAGTAAACTAGTCACTACCCTCCACCCGATGGATATGTGGGTCACAGTAAACTAGTCACTACCCTCCACACGATGGATATGTGGGTCACAGTAAACTAGTCACTACCCTCCACCCGATGGATATGTGGGTCACAGTAAACTAGTCACTACCCTCCACACGATGGATATGTGGTGCACAATAAACTAGCCGCTTCGGCGGATAAATCTAATCATTTTTTTTTTTGCGTTAGTGTTGATTTGGTAACCCATTCATCCTGGCTTGACTGTGTATACTTATTTCATTTGTGTTTGTTCCTGTCACGACCATTTTATAATGTATTTGTTGTGGTTCCACGCCGATGTCGTTTCTGAGTGCGTTATATTTCATTAGTACTCGTCGGCGCCGCTACTGCCTGAAGTATTGAACTTGTGAGGGTGGGAGGGCTGTACAGCAAGCCTGGGTCTACTCCAGCCTAGACTTGTACAAGCCTCTGTACAGCAAGGCTTGTATGTACGATCATTGAAATATTCTTAAGAATTTCCCCTTCATATCCATCTCTCACTCTGTCTCTTGGCCCTATCTCTTGGGCCTGGGTTTTGGCCCTATCTCTTGGCCTCGTCTCTTGGCCCTGTCTCTTGGCCTCGTCTCTTGGCCCTGTCTCTTGGCCTCGTCTCTTGGCCCTGTCTCTTGGCCTCGTCTCTTGGCCCTGTCTCTTGGCCTCGTCTCTTGGCCCTGTCTTTTGGCCTCGTCTCTTGGCCCTGTCTCTTGGCTCAGCAGCTGCTCTGATGATGATTGTAGTTGATAACTCTTGCTCTTATTTAGATTGGAATTCTCTGTGTTCATCTCCTTGTAGGATTGTATCTCTCGATTTTTTTTACCCATTTTATCAAGGATTAAATGTGTAGTGCGTTTGACGAGGCTGACTTCTAGCTTGAGTACTCCCTTGACGTCTCTCTCCGTGTCAGAGTGCTTTACTGCGAGAGTATATTGCGCTTAATGTACCTCAAGTCTTGCGTGTGCTAAGTGTGCATTTGTTATTGTTTCTGTGAGTGGGAGCGTGAGACATACACACATACACAACCACAAATAGGTGAGTGTACACACACACATTATGATGGAGAACAATTAATTATATCTATTAACTGGACGTGAAGATATTTGTCTGGCAAAACGCGCGTGTTCTTTGCATTCTTACATTAGTGTACACTGATTTCTGCTGTGTATCACTGTCCTCGGCGCTATGCCTCAGGATCGAGCCACGTTGGTTGCATTGGTGGTTCTTTGGCTAAGAGATGTAGAACTGCAAATTTTAATTGTTTTAGCAGTAGTGAAGGGGTGGTGGCTTTGGTAGGGTGGCGTGAGGGGAAGTTCATGGTGGTAGCAGAGGTGGCTATGGTGATAGTAACGATGTTAGTGGTTATGGTTAAAGCATTGGTGGTAGTATCGGTTGTGATGGGGGTTGATGGTGGAGCTGCCATTGATGGAGATGATGATGGTGGTGGTGCCGCCGGTAGTGGAAGAGGTTGGTGGTGGTGGTGGTGGTGCCAGTGCGGGGTAATGGATGTATTGTCAATCAAATCGGGCCGCGCAATGGGTTGCTAAATAATGGAGTGCAGTATGTGAATTATACACAAGAGTAAGTGCTTTGGTGTGTTAGTGCCGCCTCCACCATGTGAGTCTGCTGTGTGTTCCTCTTGACCGCCTTGTGTGTGTGTGTGTGTGTGTGTGTGTGTTTGTGTGTGCGTGTGCGTGTGTGTATGTGTGTGTGTGTGTGTGTGTGTGTGCGTGTGTGCGCGCGTGTGTGTGGTGCTGCAGTCATGCAAGTGATGTTGCAGACACACATATGTGGTGTTGCAGTCCTGTATGTACTGTTGCTGGTATGTGCTATGCACTGAGTCAATATTTTAATATCAGCCATGTGTTTTTGTGTTTCTACACATCTGTGTTGGAACGATGTTGCGATGATGTGTTGTTTCACTGACACTTTTTTTGTAACGATGTTCGTTTGCGTTAAAGCTTCCCCCCCCCCACTAGTAGCTGGGTCATCTAACCGTGGTGGCTGGGTTTGTGACCCTACCCCCATCATCCCGAGAAATATGCATAAAATTTACACCTGGACTGGAAAATTCTGGGAAAATTGGTCCCAAATCTACACTCAGAAATCACTCCCTACCTTTGAGCTTATGACCTGGAATGTATTATAGATATGTAAAAATGTTTTTCGTGTTGCTTAAAGATTACCTCCTGAGGATTTCTGGAGTCACCACCCCGGCGGCCCGGTCCAGACCAGCCTTGGTACACGACCTGAACTACCAGGTTGTTGGTACTAGCTGCACGGGATCCAGTGTATGATTATCAAGGACTGACTAAAAGAAATACCCAACTTACCTACCTCTTGAAGAGCACTAGGGTCTGTTGGTAAGGGAGGGTATTGAAAAGCCTTGGTTACCTTACATTTATTGTAGTATCTCATGGCACCCTTGTCTACCAAGCCTCTCGCTCTAGTAAGTGATTTCGACGTGCAGATCTGAAACCAGTCCCTCCAGAATTTTCCAGGTATAAATTATGAGATATCCGTCTCACCTATGTTCTCAGTAATTTAGGTGCTTGACTGAATTTATACGAGCAGTGAAGTTTCTCTGTACATTCTCCAGATCTGCAATTTCGCCTGCCTTAAGAAGGGCTGTTAGTGTACAGCAATATTCCGCTCTTGTGAGAGCAATTGATATAGAGTATCATCTTAATCTTGCCATCTCTTGTTATCCAGCCTATAATTTTCCTTGCAGTTCTAGTAATAACACTGTTGTTATCCATGAATGTGAGATCTGACATTATCACTCCTAAATATCTCGCATCAATCATCCCATCTGTTGAGTACTTTAAAATTCTTTCCAGTTCTTATATCTTCGGCTCGTCCGTAGCGGAGTAACCGCAAGTGATCCTCAGTCAACATCTCATTGTTTTCTGCGGTCCACTGCAACAACTGGTTTATATCAGCTTGTGGATTTACTGTGTCCTCAACGCTCATACAAATTCCAGGATCCTGTGCCAAGAATGATACGGTGGTATGATTCATTTCATCTAGGTGAGTACAAATAGGAAGCGCTTCTGTCTCGCGCTCAGCAGACGGAGGATCAAGCCTCCACCACTTCTTGCGCTGAATTCCCTACATGGGTTTAACGCTTAACATTAATTATTATTATTATTCATGTGTCTGTCGGATATGAGAAAGACAACTGAGGCAAATGTCTTGAGAGAGATTTCCACGGGGAGAGGTGAGGGTATACCTGGAGTATACCTGGAGGGGGTTTCGGGGGTCAACGCCCCAGCGGCCCGGTCCGTGACCAGGTCTCGCCTGGGGGGACTCTGGCTTTATTTTGTCCACCATCAAGCTTTGGCTTCTGTTTTGCATGAGTGTTTTCTGTTACGGCCATGCTTTCAATGTTGCAGCGATATTTTCCATGTTGCAGCGATATTTTCCATGTTCCAGCGATATTTTCCATGTTGCAGCTATATTTTCCATGTTGCAGCTATATTTTCCGAGTTGTAGCGATGTTTTCCGTGTGGCATTGATGTCTCCTGTGCTGCAACGGTGCTTAGCCGTGTTGCAACGATGCTTCCCCGTGTTATATGACGCTTCCCGTGTTCCAAGACACTTCCTCGTGTTGCAGCGGTAATTCCCGTGTTGAAGCGATGATTCCCGTGTTGCAGTGATGCTTCCGTGTTGCAGAAATGTTTCTCCGTGTTATATGACGCTTCCCGTGTTACAAGAGGTTTCCCCGTGTTGCAGCGGTGCTTCCCCGTATTGCAGAGGTACTTCCGCGTGTTGCATCTGTACTTCCCCGTATTTCTGAGATGCCTCCCAGTGTTTCAGCGATACCTCCGTGTTTCAGCGATGCTTACCCGTGTTGAAGCTATGTATTGCAGCGATGTTTCATGTGTTGCAATGTCTCCTGTATTGCACTGATCTCTCCTGTATTTTAGTGATGTATTCTGCATTGCAGTAATGTCTCTGATGTTGCAGTGATGTTTTGTGTTGCAGCGATGTTTTGTGTTGCAGCGATGTTTTGTGTTGCAGCGATGTTTTGTGTTGCAGCGATGTTTCCCGTGTTGCAGCGATGTATGCCGTGTTGCAGCGATGTATGCCGTGTTGCAGCGATGTCATGTCTGCAGTTTGCAGCGATGCTTACCCGTGTTTCAGCGATGTTTTCCAGTGTTTCAGCGATGCTTACCAGTGTTTCAGCGATAATTCCCTGTGTTTCAGCGATACTTCCCCATGTTTCTCTATGCTTTGTGTTGCAGTGGTGTATTTTATATTGTAGCGCTGTATTCTACATTTTCTAAGCTATGTATTTTGCCTTTCATTGATACAGTATCATAAACCGATGTATTATAAATTAGGCCAAATGTATTAACATTATCTCCATGTGTTGTAGTGTATTTTTTTTGGAGTGTTTTAACGGTTCGTTGGTTTATTAAACGATCTAACAATAGCGCTTCCGTTGGTTTATTAGACGTTTCAACAGCAATGGTTCCGTTAGTTTATTAGATGTTCCATCAGTAACGGTTCCGTTGGTTTACTAGACGTTCAAACAGTAACGGTTCCGTTGGTTTACTAGACATTCCAACAGTAACGGTTCCGTTGGTTTACGAGATGTTCCAACAGTAACGGTTCCGTTGGTTTACGAGATGTTCCAACAGTAACGGTTCCGTTGGTTTACTAGATGTTCCAACAGTAACGGTTCCGTTGGTTTACTAGACATTCCAACAGTAACGGTTCCGTTGGCTTACTAGATGTTCCAACAGTAACGGTTCCGTTGGTTTACTAGATGTTCCAACAGTAACGGTTCCGTTGGTTTACTAGACATTCCAACAGTAACGGTTCCGTTGGTTTACTAGATGTTCCAACAGTAACGGTTCCGTTGGTTTATTAGACATTCCAACAGTAACGGTTCCGTTAGTTTACTAGATGTTCCATCAGTAACGGTTCCGTTGGTTTATTAGACGTTCCAACAGTAATGGTTCCGTTAGTTTACTAGATGTTCCAACAGTAACGGTTCCGTTGGTTTACTAGATGTTCCAACAGTAACGGTTCCGTTGGTTTACTAGACATTCCAACGGTAACAGTTCCGTTAGCTTACTAGACGTTCCAGTAGCAGCGGTTTCGTTAGTCTACTAGACGTTCCAACAGTAACGGTTCCGTTGGTTTACTAGACATTACAACAGTAACGGTTCCGTTGGTTTACTAGATGTTCCAACAGTAACGGTTCCGTTGGTTTACTAGACGTTCCAACAGTAACGGGTCTGTTGATTCATTAGGCGTTGCCAGATTGGAGTGGTTCCGTTGATGTGTTAGTTTTTACAACAGTATAACGGTCCTATTAATGTATTAGGTCTTGCACGGTATAACTGTTCCGTTAATGCATTAGGCGGTCAAAAATAATGGTTCCGACATTGTATCAGGGGTTGCAACAGTAATGGCTCTGTTGATGTATTAAGCGTTGCAACAGTAACGGTTCCGTTGAAGTTTTAGGCCTTGCAGCAGTGCCTCTGTTGTCTCCTAATTCAAAATTTTGTATCGTCTTCTGTTTCATAATTTTATATCGTGTCTTCAAATTCAAAATTTTATATCGTGTCTAATTCAAAATTTTATATCGTGTCTAATTCAAAATTTTATATCGTGTCTTCTAATTCAAAATTGTGTATCCTGTTTTCTAATTAAAAAAATTATATCGTGTCTTCAAATTCAAAATGTTGTGTTGTCTTCTAATTCAAAATTTTGTGTTGTCTTCTAATTCAGAATTTTGTGTCATGTCTTCTAATTCAAAATTTTAAGTATACTCTCTAATTCTATTTTTTGCGGCACACTGAGCTCTTTTTGAAGTGATGTATTCTGAGTATTGCATGTTGTAACGATGTATTGAGTACTGTATGTTGTAGCGATGTATTGAGTACTGTATGTTGTAGCGATGGATTCTGAGTATTGCATGTTGTACCGATGTATTCTAGTATTGTATGTTGTAGTGTTGTATTCCGAGTATTGTATGTTGTAGTGATGTATTCTAGTATTGTATAT
The DNA here is from genome assembly GCA_009830355.1 of Cherax destructor. NCBI lineage: Eukaryota > Metazoa > Arthropoda > Malacostraca > Decapoda > Parastacidae > Cherax > Cherax destructor. The sequence continues at coordinate 112,058 of WNWK01000125.1, forward strand.
TGTAGCGATGTATAGAAGTATTATATGTTGTAGCTATGTATTCTTGTATTGAATGTTGTTGCGATGTGTTCTAGTATTGTATGTTGTAGTGATGTATTCTGAGTATTGTATGATGTAGCGATGTATTTTGAGTATTTTATAGTGTAGCGTTGTATTCTGAGTATTATATGATGCAGTGGTGAGCTCGCTTCATGTATAGATTTTGGAACACTATTATCATGTAGTGATAAACCATGTATACTGTCCATGTATTATTATGTAGTGATAAACCATGTATACTGTCCATGTATTCTTAAATTTTCAATATCTGTCTTGTGTATTGACCTGATATACGTAAATGTAGCTTGTATGACTGTATTCTGTATTGTAGTGTTGTATTATGTGCTGTAGCAGTGTTGTATTATGTATTGTAGCAGTGTTGTATTTTGTGCTGAAGCGGTGTTGTATTCTCTGCTGTAGCATTACTGTATTCTTCGCTGTAACGTTATTGTATTCTGTGCTGTAGTGGTATTGTATTCTGTGCTGTAGCGGCGTTGTATTCTGTGCTGTAGTGGTATTGTATTCTGTGCTGTAGCGGTGTTGTATTCTGTGTTGTAGGGGTGTTATATTCTGTGCTGTAACAGTGTTGTATTATGTTCTGTAGTGGTATTGTATTTTGTGCTGTAGCGGTATTGTATTCTGTGCTATAGCGGTGTTATATTCTGTGCTGTAGCGTTATTGTATTATGTGCTGTATCGGTGTTATATTCTGTGCTATAGCGGTGTTGTATTCTGTGTTGTAGGGGGTTTGTATTCTGTTCTGTAGCGGTGTTTTATTTTGTGCTGTAGCGTTATTGTATTATGTGCTGTATCGGTGTTATATTCTGTGCTATAGTGGTGTTGTATTCTGTGCTGTAGTGGTATTGTATTCTGTGCTGTAGCTGCATTGTATTCTGTGCTGTAGTGGTGTTGTTTTCTGTGCTGTAGCGGTGTTGTATTCTGTGCTGTAGCGGTGTTGTATTCTGTGCTGTAGCGGTGTTGTATTCTGTGCTGTAGCGGTGTTGTATTCTGTGCTGTAGCGGTGTTTTATTCTGTGCTGTAGCAGTGTTGTATTCTGTGTTGTAGCGGTGTTTTATTCTGTGCTGTAGCGGTGTTGTATTTTGTGCTGTAGCGGTGTTGTATTCTGTGCTGTAGCGGTGTTGTATTCTGTGCTGTAGCGGTATTGTATTCTGCGCTGTAGCGGTATTGTATTATGTGTTGTAGCGGTAATGTATTCTGTGCTGTAGCTGTGTTGTATTTTGTGCTGTAGCGGTATTGTATTCTATACTGTAGCGGTATTGAATTCTGTGATGTAGCGGTATTGAATTCTGTGCTGTAGCGGTGTTGTATTCTATGATGTAGCGGTGTTGTATTCTGTGCTGTAGCGGTGTTGTATGCTGTGCTGTAGCGGTGTTGTATTCTGTGCTGTAACAGTATTGTTTTGCGGTGTAGATGTGCTGTATTCTCTATAGTCGTACATAAGTGGGTTTGTATTGTGCTTTAATTGTATTGTATTCTTCTCTAGAGGAATTTTACTGTATTAATATTGTATTTAATGCTGTAGCGGTATTGTATTCTGTTTTGTAGTAGTGTTGTATTTAGTGCTGTAGTGGTTTTGTAATTATTCTCTAGCAGTAATGGGGTTTTTGCTCTAGCAGTATTGCATTATGTGCTGTAGCAATACTGTATTCTCTGATACTGCGATATTGTATTCTATGTTGTGAATGTATTGTGCTTTAGACTAACGGTATTGTGTAACGGTTTTGCATTGTGCTGTGGTGGCACTGTACTGTAGTTGTATTGTGCCTCATTGGTATTTTATCATGCTGTAGCGGTATTCTATTGCTGTAATAATATTGTATTCTCTTACATCGGATTTGTAGTGTTGTGATATTCTCTTAAGTCTGTAGTGATCCTCGCGTATTATTATTATTATTATTATTATTATTATTATTATTATTTAGGAGAATGCCAAAGTATATCTATTGGATAATTTTGATGGTATCGGCAAAAGTTTGGTGTCGTTCTAACAATGATAATAATTATTGTATTATTATTGTTTATTATATATTATTGTTTATATTATTATTAATTATTATTGTTTATATTATTTTTAATTATTATTGTTTGTTATTTTTGTTTATTATTATTATTATTATTATTATTTTAAGCATATGACAAACTGCATATTTAGTTTGACATCTAGTGTATAACTTCATGAATATTGTGCAATGTATAACATTATGAATATTATCAACACCTAATCGATATCCCCCATCCTCGTGAGACTCTTAATTAGAGTAATTACGAGGGTAATCAGTGTATAGTCACTGCATTTAATAAAAGATTTTATTGGGTATGTGGATGGCGGAGCGAAGGAGAAGAGAAGGAGCAGAGAAGAAATGAAGGAGAAAAGAGGAAGATATGTGGATCATTAGCCCAGGATAACGAAATAGACTGGTTCATCTTTCACTATTCTGAAGTCGCCAGTCACTAACAACTGATGACTGTGAAGGATCTAAACCTCGCCATTTAGCTAACCTACCCCACGTGTTTTCCCATCCCATGTGACCAGGGATGCTGTGGGTCATCCCAGGTGACCAGGGATGCTGTGGGTCATCCCAGGTGACCAGGGATGCTGTGGGTCATCCCAGGTGACCAGGGAGGCTGTGGGTCATCCCAGGTGACCAGGGAGGCTGTGGGTCATCCCAGGTGACCAGGGATGCTGTGGGTCATCCCAGGTGACCAGGGATGCTGTGGGTCATCCCAGGTGACCAGGGATGCTGTGGGTCATCTCACAGCTACAAGTTTACTTTGTGTGTTCCTAGATGTGCTGAGTCATATTCTCTCATCTCAGGTGATGTGCTGGAGATGCCCGGTGATAAACACATCCTGGAAGATCTTTCCTAGACCCACTTACAATTTTTCTTATATAATTAATGCAAGTGGCCTTCGTTTCTAAGGCGATTTAATTATAATTGAAGCGTCTTGGGCCCCTGACATTTGTTTTGTCGCCCAACGTACTCATGGCGCCCTTCCTTTCACATATTTCCTTTCTTTCCCACAAGTTTCCTTTCCCACATATTTTCTTACAAGTTTACTTTCCCACATATTTTCTTACAAGTTTCCTTTTCCCATAAGTTTACTTTCTTTCCCATACGTTCCTTTTTTCCTACAAGTTAACTTTTTTTTCCTATTCAAGTTTCCTTCATTGCCTTCACCTAAGTTTGCCTTATTTGTGAGGTTTATTTGTGAGGTTTATTTGTGAGGTTTATTTCATATCACTGTTATCTGTTAGTACAATAACAAACAAGCTGTGAGATGTGTGCACAGTTTGGATATTTTGTCAGATGGTGAGGGGGGAGAGGAAGGGGAAGTGGGTAGGGGAGTATAGATGTGGTAAGAAAAGGGGAGCAATTAGATAGAAACACTAAATTAAATATGATTTTATAAAAAAATAGCAAAAATGACACAAGGATTTTGGGGAAAAAGGTGTGAGATTGCAACTTATATTTTTCGGTCTCATTCTCCAATGTCCTCATATTGAAGGCTCCTGACGAAGCACTGGCGAGAGCGCGAAAGGTCTAGAGCTTCTAACCTTCACCCCCTTTTCCCCCTCCTCTTCCCGTCCCTTTCGACTTTGTTGCCGTTATCTTTTTTGCATTAATATGTTCGCCGAATTTATGAGAGATATTGATGGTTGTGTTATTACAGCCTGGGACATTACCTTTGAGACATGGTGTCCATCATGATTCAATTATATGATATTTTGGCAATTAGAAATTGAGGGGGAGGCGCGCGGCCGATTGATTGGTTGGCAACGCTGACAGTCACAAAGGAGACTGTTTATCAGGGGATGTCTCGTTGGCAACACTGACACCTAGCGAGATAGCTCTCTGCTTTCATTATTTTGATTGTTTCTTTGTTTGTTTGTTTTTACTTCAGTTATTTTTTTGTCGTTTTAGTTACTTTTTTTGAAGTTTGCGTCGCAGTCTCAGAGGTAATTTTGCTATGTTGGTGATGCTTAGTAACCATGCTGTGATTGGTCAGTAGGTTGGCACTCTTGCCTCGATTTGATACTGATTGGTGAAAAATTTGGTACTCCTTTGAAGTGATCGTGATTGATCAGCAGATTGGTAGGCTTCCGATTAACTCTCAATGATTAACCAATATAGTGTTAGGTGTTATTCTTGATCCTTATACTGATTGATGGGCCAGGGGCGGCTAGGGACGGTCAGGGGCGTCCAGGGGCAACCAGGAAAGGCCAGGGGCAGCCTAGGGCGCCCAGGGGCAGCCAGGAGCAACCAGTTGCGGCCAGGGACGGTCAGGGGCGTCCAGGGGCAACCAGGAAAGACCAGGGGCAGCCTAGGGCGCCCAGGGGCAGCCAGGAGCAACCAGTTGCAGCCAGGGACGACCGGAGGCGCCCCTGTACACTGACAATTTTAATATTTATAGAGATAAATAAGTGATATTCCCTGTTATAAACGGTATACAGTATTATGGTATACAGAACCTGGCTATACTGAGGTGTATTATCAATAAAGATACCTAGGTGTTGCACTTGTCTTACCTAAATGAAGCTCTTCTCACTGACAACTCTGATGATGATTGGTCAACTAGGTCAGTCTCGCTACTGATTGGCTCGTGCCCAGATCTTACTAGTCAGCTGGTTTCCAGAGGATGAGGGTACTAATCAAGGATTGACTAATAGAGGCCACGGAGTGTTGATTGGCTGATAAAGGTGGCTTCTGATCATTGATTGGCTGATGGAGGATCCTGTGACACTATCTTCAACTGCTGCATCTCCCCATCCATAAACTTCTGTTTTAGATAGATCAAGACTGGGCACCTATCAGGCCTGAGGGACTGTATTCTTCCATCAAGGTTAAGGGATTAAGGGGCCGAACATCTTCCCTCAAGACAAAGGGACGAAACTCCTATCAAGGCTGAGGAACTGAATACCCATCAAGGCTAAACGAATAAAAACCTTCTATCAAGGCTAAGAGTCTAAATATGATGGAGGATGTAAGGCGCTGATTGGCTGCTGTAATGGCGAGCTTATCGTGTGGGTTCGTTCACTGCACCTAAGGAAATACATGTGGTATGTGGGTTATCCTAGGTTCTCTACACATATTCTGCTATGTGTGATAATCTATGTAACTGTGTTTGTGTATACCTGAATAAACTTACTTGCATTTACCATGTATTACCTTCATTGTTAGGGAATATGAGGCGCCTGTGACCTACGCTGCCTGCTAACGTTAGTCGCCGACACCCTGGCACACTGACTGGGGCCATAATTTGAGTCACTGGGGCCATGAGGGGCCACTGATAGGCACTCTGTATGCTGGCTGTGAATGGTACTGAAGAGTAGACACTCGAAGGACAAGAAGAACAGTGACAAACTGAAATCCAAATCAAGGATAGGATGGGGATTGAACCCGTGGTGAGGCAGCACTGAAACCACCAAGGGACAATACTCATAGCCACTGGACCATGAAGGTTACAATAAGATTCTTCCATCTAGTACATCCATACACTGGAGAGGTTAGTTATCATGGGCCACCACAGTGTATAAATATTACTGAATCAAAGAATCTTATCGTAGCCATCATTGTCAGTGGTTAAGAGGCGAACAGTTTTGCTTTGAATTAATCGTTACTGATCAACAGATTAGAAGGTTTTCATTAAGCATATAATGATTAGACAATAGATAATCGTTACATTGATCACTGTCCCACTGCCCGATCTCAGACTAGGTCACCTAAATTTATAAAGGAACCACTGTAGGATTACTCTTGATCTTTACTGTGATTGTTGGCAGTTTTAAGACTTGGTAATATCAGGACAAGGGCACTTGTGTACAGTTCAGGACATTTATTAATGGAAACTTTTCGCCACAAGTGGCTTCGTTATGACTGATGAAGTCACTCGAGGCTAAACATGTCCAGAACTGTACACAAGTGTTCTTATGTACAGTTTGTGGCTACCACCACGCCACTTAAAATGTTAGTTTTAGGGCTGCCCTGTCGTGTGTTCTAATCGCACTCGTTCCTCGAGTTATTTATTATAGTTTATTACGATTTTCTCTCTTCAGAAATGCAAGCATTTAGCATGCTGAGGGATTCCTTGCGTTTCCTATTTTGCGCTGTCCTTGTCGACAAATGGGGACCTAGATGGAAGAAATGCAGATGGCATAGCATTGACTTGTTCTGAAATAAATCCCTGGGAAAAGGGAGGATATTTTGTGTATTGTAAGCATTCATAGGAATCGTAATTTGCAGGAAACGCTTTACACATTCCCCCCAAGTGGCCCTGTCGTGAGTAATTATCAACCTAAGCCCACATTCTCTCTCTCTCTCTCTCTCTCTATCTATCTTTTATCTATCTGACTTGTGCACCCCTGGATAATAAATGGGCCTTAATCAAGACAGAAGTAGATAGTTCTTCTTGGTAGATATCCTCGGCGTGGACTTACCTAGTCCTCTACTATCTGTCTTTCTCCATGTACTCTCACTCTCCCTCCCTCATTCGTGCTTCTCTCCCTTTCTTCTTTCCTCATCACACCTCTCTCCTTCCTTCCTCCCTCCCTTTTCTTTCTCACACCTCCTGCTCTCTTCTCTCTCCCTCTTTCCTCCCCTCCCCTAGCCTCGTGAGTGTAAGTAACGATCGCCAGCACTTAGCACATCGACCGACAGCCACAACACAGGGAGAACAGTGAGAAAAGAATAAGCAAACACGAGCTAAAGGATCAACAAATATCGCTGATGGCGTATAGATTCTTGGACCGCCGCTGACTCCATTATCGATGAAAGTGCCACCTACTGTTCGACATTGGATCCCATTGATGGGCTCTGATCCCTTCCGTTATGCTGCCCGCGGACGCTACGGCGCTCTTTTGTTCCCTCATTAATATTTATGAGGGTTTAAGAGTGCATGAGGGAGGGGGTTGGATTTCTTCTTAATGGGAGAGTTGTTGACGAATGTGATAGAGGTAGCGGCTGTTGTTGTAGTGGCGCCTTCATCTCTGCGGTTATTGTTGCACTCGTAGCGGCCGTCGCTGCAGCATTCATAACATCAGTGACTACTGCATTCATAACATCAGTGACCACTGCATTCATAACATCAGTAACCACTGCATTCATAACATCAGTGACCACTGCATTCATAACATCAGTGACCGCTGCATTCATAACATCAGTGACCACTGCATTCATGACATCAGTGACCGCTGCATTCATAACACCCGTTCCCACTGCATTCATAACATTAGTAACAACTGCATTTATAATATCTGTGACCACTGCATTCATAACATTAGTGACCACTGCATTCATAACATTAGTGACCACTGCATTCATAACATTAGTGACCACTGCATTCATAACATTAGTGACCACTGCATTCATAACATTAGTGACAACTGCATTCATAACATGCGTGACCGCTGCATTTATAACATTAGTGACCACTGCATTCAAAACAACAGTGATCGTTGTATTATAACTGCCACAGCCACCACCTGTGTGAGGGATTGTGTGTAAACACTGAATGGGCAACAATTATAGAGAAACGTTAGCGAATCTATGAAGTGTGAAGCAAAGGTTTAATTAATTACGATGAACACAGTGAAACTGCACAGAACAAAGTGAAACTATGAGTGTATTTTGTGTAAAACAAAAGAGAATAGCGACAACACAAACATCTCTTACAAGTTGCTGGTCACGGTGTTGCCACTCAAACATTAGTCACTAACAAAATCGTGTACTCGTCTTAGTTTGATAAGACTTTAATACAAGGCTAAAGTAACTGTGAACATAAAAAAACTTTCGTGGAAATATGGATTAAGTGCATTTATGGATTTATAAAACATGATGGGGTGGATTGGGAAGCAATTTTACAGATGTTGCAAATATATGGAGTAGGTTGTGGGTTATTAAAAGCAGGTTAGGGTATGTAGGAGGAGGGTATGTGGGGAGGTTATTTTGCAGTAAAAGTAGGCGTTAGGCAGCTGAAAATGTACCGAAAATACGAAATTCTAGATCTTATTGGATTTGTGAGAATTATGTCATATAAAGACGAATTTTCAATATTTGTCGGTTTTCTTTTCTCACTTATATTTAAAATTCCACTCAATCATTGCACCGGTGACATTCTGGCATCACGGGAGGCGCCAGGAGTGATCAGAGGTCACAGGCAGCCTCGGGTTCACTAGCCTGTAGGGTCAATCATCGCCCTCCGAACTAGGTGCTAAATGATTTTAAATTACAAGCAACAGTATAATTGACAAAAATAAAAGGAAAAAATATATCCCTGAAATAATCAGGTATAATAAACAAGCTCCAGAAAACGTTCGTATCCCTCCTCTCCCCTCTTCACCCCTCCTCTCCCTCTCCCTCATCCCTCTCCCTCATCCCTCTCCCTCTCCCTCATCCCTCTCCCTCATCCCTCTCCCGAGTTGCTACAAACGTCACAAGAATTTTTGATGAACAAACAAACTGTTACTATCGCTTATACAAATTGGGCAAAGCAAATGTTGTGATTGAATCCGTGTATATCTGACTGCAGAATCTACAAAACAGTGCAAACACCAGTGGCAAGACAGCCACCAGCAGAGGTGGCTTGCAACTGGTGAAGGTGGTGCTTACCATTTAAAACAAGTAAATCTGCCAAATGTTACCAAGTCAACACAGCCTGACAAACTGTTAACTTGGCCATGAGACCCTCAATAGATAACGTGTGTGTATATATATATATATATATATATATATATATACACGAAACGATATAGTATTTGTAGGATGCAATGAATGAGAAATGAAGATACATATAGAATAATAATGCAATGTATTAATGTGAAAAAAGCAGAGAGCTTTCACTGCTGGGACATGGCAAGACACTTTTGCTAAAACCAGGTAAATAATACCAGGACATACGAGTACACTTAAGTCTGTTCTACCGTCAGCAGTGGCAATCACGAATAAAATCTGAAATTTTTGAAATAAAATTTAAAGGGACCACAAGAGGTGTACAATGTCAGATATGCAGATGCAGACATCACGCTTCCTCTGCTGGAATTACTGTTGCTAGTAGTGAACTTCAAGAAGGGTAATGTAACTAGACTTGTGGTAGAGATAAAGAACGTTGAGCAGACTTAATTCATGTTCTAAATAACACCAACCAGGCTTTGAAAAAGTCCTTCTGGGAGAGCCTACCGAAAATATATGAGAATCCAAAAAAATGAAGCAGATGCAGACGACAGAGCTAATGAAAGGATAGAAATGTGTGTGTTGAAGAGCAAGGCCAAGACGTAAGCAGTGATACAAAGTAATGATTCACTAAGAGAACATGAAGAGGCAACAACAGTCCATTAAGCATTGTAATATGAAGAAATGTATTCAGAGAAATAGACGCGAAAACTCAGAAAAACTTAAGATAAACAAGATAATTACGTATCAATATAATGAATGAATAGTAAACAAAATAATTTATTAAGGCAGAGAGGGCAAATTAAAAGAAGAAAAAAGTCAAACCAAGTTAGACAACGGAGGTACTGAGGTACATGGCAGCGGAACACAAACCAGTTTTTTTTAACAAACCAGGGTTTAACCTACTGCAGGCTAGATAACAGCTAACACACGTATTACAAGAGTGTACAGTGCCAGAGGTACAGAGTCCAATAACCTAAACATATCCAAGGTAAAGCATTCTTCCTTTTTTGTTAACTAATATTCAGTTAAATATCTGAGAAAGTTACTAAACCCTCACATACCTCACTTATACCCCTCACGTCCCTCACCTCCCTCACTCATACACCTCATCTCCCTAACTACTACCCCTCACCTACCTCACCACCTCCACTACACCTCACCATCACCACTACACCTCACCACCACTACACAACATCACTACTAGACCTCACCACCACCACTACACCTCTCCACCACCACACCTTACCACCACACCTTACCACCACCACTACACCTCACCACCACCACTACACCTTATTATCACTACTACACCTCACCACCACCACTACACCTCACCACCACACCTCACTACCACCACTACATCTCACCATCACCACTACACCTCACCATCACCACTACTCCTCCTCACCACCACCACTACATCTCACCATCACCACTACACCTCACCATCACCACTACACCTCACCATCACCACTACACCTCACCACCACCACTACATCTCACCATCACCACTACACCTCACCACCACCACTAAACCTCACCACCACCACACTTTACTACCGCCATTACATCTCACCACCACCACTACACCTTACCACCGCCGCTACACCTCACCATCACTACTACACCTCACCATCACCACTACACATCACCATCACCACCACTACACCTCACCATCACCATCACCACCACTACACCTCACCATCACCACCACCACTACACCTCACCATCACCACCACCACTACACCTCACCATCACCACTACACCTCACCATCACCACCACTGCACCTCACCAACTCTCACGATCAGTGTGACACATTTTATGAATGAATCAATACCTGCACTCACCCTAGAAGACTTGAAAACACCAGCTCTTTCATCCTTTTTTTCCCTCCCTTTTTTTGCTTCCAATTCTGTCCTTCCCTTAATGTATCCCCCTCCCTCCTTCCCCTCATCCTTTCTCTCAACGTCATCCCCCCCCTTCCATTACTCTGAACGTCTTCTCTACTACTTACTCTCCTCCTCTCCACTTCTTTTCTCTCCTATTTTCTCCTTTACTCTATTCGCTTCTACTTATTACCTTCTTCTCAATGCCTCCCTTGACTACTCTCTCAGTCCTTCCCTCTCTTACTTTCAACATCCTTCCCACTTACTTTCCTCCCCACATCCCACCTACTTTACTCTTAACATCTCCCTACTTTCCTCCCCATCTCCCCTTCTTCTCCCTCTCCCCCATCCAAGACTCCATTAGCTAATGTTGCCGACAGAGCTTCAGCCGGTCGATTCCTGATTAAGTAACGAACTAGCGGACGCCATGGGAGACCCAGCAAAACAGGGTATTCCAATTATCGGCTTTAGTTACGTTTGGAGCGGTGAGGGAGGGAGGGTGTAGATGGAGGGAGAGTGTAGAGGGGGCGATAGTAGCTGTTTGATGAGACGGGGAGGGAGAGAAATAGAGAGGGGGGAAGGCTTGGATAAGGATAACCGTCGAGGTATGTAAAGGGGAAGTGAATATGAGACAGTGGTAAGTATGAGTGTTAGATCTGCTCGTAGAAATGAGTGAAATACTTAAGTCACAATGCTACTCAGTGTTGCTGAGACATTAATCACTCGGGAGACTGACGAGTCAATTGAGTTCTCCATGAATGAGACTCAAAACCCTGCCGACGTCTGCGTAATTGGACATAACCCTAACCCCACTTGACTTCAAAGAAGCCCGTGATACCATCCCTATACACTCTGCCCCTGACCCTGACTCGTGGAACTCCATATTCAAGACTTGCTAGAAACTACTATCTCGTGCCTTAAATGTTCTGTGAAGGAGGAATCTGGAGGCTGACGCCATCCCACACTCATCAAAAACCACCTGGATATTTTAACTTGGTATTAGAGGCTTGACATATGGTGCAAGATACCTCTGGTGAAATGCAAGGAAGCGATGGTTACAGTGAGGGAGAATTCAGTGAGTGTGAAGGGACCGCGACTCGTCAACGCACTTCATGAATGAAGGGGGTCATCAACAGACCCCTGGCTGTCTTCAAGAGGGGACTCCATGGATTCTTCTAAAACAGTTCCTCATCAGCCAGGTTGTGGTGCATACGATGGGCTGCAGGTGGCGGGCAACAACAGCCTGATAGGTAAAGCCAGCAACCAGGAGGCCTTGGTTGGGACCGGGTCCGGGGAAAGAGGAACTCTAGACGTGACTACAATTACAAGTAGTGTTTATTTGTGTTAAGCTTTTATGTTCATTTCTTTTAATGTTCGTTGATGTTATCCTTGTTTTTATTGTCAGTTGTATATAATTGTTATGGCTCTGTGCACTGAGTGACCTACACAGTCAAGGTGCTTTGTAAACATCACAAGTAATGTATTACAAACCACCACCAATACAGCCCCACTCTACGTAGGTGGCTGTAAACCAATTGCAAAACTAAACATCACTCCCGGGGCTTGAGGCAAACAAGATAGCATCCGACAGTGATTCAAGATCCTTGAGAGGGGCCTCATCGAGAAGTCACAGGATTGTCCAACCCCAGGGGGAATTTCACGCAACTGCACGAGACCCTGGGCAGCATGGGTATAAAGTGGGTCACTCTTGCCTCTCCAGCTGCACAACCCTGGGCAGCATGGGTATAAAGTGGGTTACTCTTGCTTCTCGCAGCTGCTGGACTATTTCGACTCCAGTCTTACACTGGAAGAGAGGCAGAATGCAGATGTAGTGTACACTGACTTGCAAAAGGCTTTGACAAGTGTGATCATGGAGTAATACTTTTGATATACCTTTGGTGGGTTCCGGCAGTGTTTCTGATGTCCTCTGTTAAAATGTTGAATAGTCTGGGCAACAACATAGTCAATACAAAACAAAGCACCACAACACAACACAGTTACTACAGAACACCTCAACACGGGCGCTCCATGATGAAACACACATCACTATCACTACAAAACAAAACACCACTACAAAATATAACATAGCCACTACAAAACGTACCACCACCACTACAAAACACCACATCACAGCCACTTCAAAACACACCACCACACCGATACTTTAAAACAAAGCTACACAGATGGGCGAAACGTAATCCCAGTAATACCTACTCCACACTTCAATTTTAGGATGTTCCCTTTCCTTCCACTTGTGGCCACTCCACATTTTCCCTTCATTCTCTCCCCTCTTCTCTAACCTTCCATTCTCCCTAGTTTCTTCTTGTCCTTAGCCTCTCATCCTCCATAGCCTCCTATTCTCTCCTAGCCTTCGTGAGCTTTTCCCATATCCTTTCAACCCTTTCCGTTTTCTCAGAGTTTATCAGTCTTCAGAAAATCAATATATGGAGTTAAGTTTAAAGCGTGTTAGTTGCCCATTAAAATTGGGTCACTGAGGATTGGATCACTGAGGATTGGGGTCACTAAGGATTGGGGTCACTGAGGATAGGGATCACTGAGGATAGGGATCACTGAGGATAGGGATCACTGAGGATAGGGATCACTGAGGATAGGGATCACTGAGGATTGGGATCACTAAGGATTGGGGTCACTGAGGATTGTCAAACGAGAATGAAGACGAGAATTGTCTTTTGTATTCTCAAGTTCAGTATTAATGTAGATAAATGGTTCAGAGAACCGACAAGTTGATAAATTAAGATACATATGCAACACTTGGGTATCTTTATTGTGGAAACGTTTCGCCACACAGTGGCTTCATCAGTCCATACAAAGATGACTGGTAAAAATCAGAAGGAGTTTAGGGTAATTAGTCCCTCAGTCTGGAGTCGATGTAAGCAGTCCATCAATCTTGATGAGAGTATTAACAATAGTCTGAACTATCAATCTCATAAAAGGATATTAAGAACTCTTCAAATGGTTGGCAGTCGTACTGCCGACAACAGTGAGGTCAAATACACGTTTCACTCTAAGGAGAGCTTTACTGGGTAAACGTTTCGCTCTAAGGAGAGCTTTAATGGGTAAACGTTTCGCTCTAAGGAGAGCTTTACTGGGTAAACGTTTCGCTCTAAGGAGAGCTTTACTGGGTAAAGGTTTCTCTCTTAGAGCTATGTCAAGGGATAACGGAAAGAAACTCTCCTTAGAGCGAAATGTTGTCGAAATGAAGGTTCGCTCTTGTACCCGCATGTTTGCACCTCGTAATATTCAAGAAAGTGACAAGCAGGATACATAACAAGTCATGTTACTCACGAAATCGTAATGACACTCTGAGACTCTCTGACCGCGGGTTCGAACCCCACCCGTGGTATGGTAAGTCATGTTAACATGACCGGGAAGGAGGTGGCTGATGAACTGCCAGCAGTAAGAGAACGCACGAAATAAAAAATGCACCGGATTACAGTGAAAATGCGGATTATAATGTAGAGGATGGATTCAGTGAGTTAGGAGATGGTGAACTATAGAATTTGCATTAGTTTAATTTGAGCATACGTCCGTGTGTGTGTATGTGTACTCACCTAGTTGTGGTTGCAGGGGTCGATTCATAGCTCCTGTGTGTGTGTGTGTGTGTGCGCGCTCACCTGTTTGTGGTTTCAGGGGTCGAGTCACAGGTCATGTGTGTGTGTGTGAAGACTGAGCAAAGGAATTGTTTGAAAAAACTTGTAATTGTTTATGGAACGAATGGTAAAAACAGAAGCATGTAAATAATAGACTTAATGCCATGTTTTGTAGAAACACAAATTAACATAATTCTAAATGAAACTTATCTAAACCGCATTTTAAGGGGGAAAACTCTGCATAATATTAATATTTTATATGAAAAGAAGGAAACAAAAATTATATTTAGCAAAGATGATTATAAAAACCAGGATTCGTTCTGGCCGTAGCAACTCCACAGAGTAAAAAACAATGTGAAGTGAGTATGTAGAGTGCAAACACACATTGTATATACACCTGGTTACTCAAGATTCGTAAACATTTTGAAAACGTGTAGGATTTCTTGCAATTAGATTGTTTCAACAGTCATAGATGGAGTTGATATCTGACTGTTCCAGCAGTCATGGCTAGCTGACTGTTCCAGCAGTCATGGCTAGCTGATTGTTCCAGCAGTCATGACTAGCTGACTGTTCCAGCAGTCATGACTAGCTGACTGTTCCTGCAGTCATGGCTAGCTGACTGTTCCTGCAGTCATGGCTAGCTGACTGTTCCAGCAGTCATGACTAGCTGACTGTTCCAGCAGTCATGACTAGCTGACTGTTCCTGCAGTCATGGCTAGCTGACTGTTCCAGCAGTCATGACTAGCTGACTGTTCCAGCAGTCATGACTAGCTGACTGTTCCTGCAGTCATGGCTAGCTGACTGTTCCAGCAGTCATGGCTAGCTGACTGTTCCAGCAGTCATAGCCAGCTGACTCCCCATGATGTATAGAAATATACTTAGTTGGATGAATCTTATTCGAGTCAGCTGGCCAAGTGGTTAACACACAGACACACACACACACACACACACACACACACACACACACACACACACACACACACACCATCATCATGCAGAAGAGTCTGACTGTGAATAACGTATCTCACCCATAGTCTCCTTGGATGACCTGTTTCAAATTTAGCCCCTCTCTCCTTCCTTCCCTCCCTCCCACCTTCTCCATCACTTTCCCGGTAGAACACTCCTCCCACCCCTTTATTTTCCCTTCCCCCACCTTTCCCTCACTCTTTCATTTGGTGCGTGTCAGGGTTGCTGGTCGTCAGGACTCTGGGTCTGGCACCTTGGCTCCCCTCACCAGTTCTCTCACCCTCCCCTTAATCTACTCCCTCACCCCTCACCTAGCCCCTCGCCCATCCTTTTACCCATTCCCTTACCCACCCTGTTCTTGCCCATCCATTTCTCATTCCGTTCCACTTCCCCTCTCATCACTATGTCTTCCTTCCCACCCACCACCTCACCTTCCCACCCACCGTCTCACCTTCCCACCCACCGTCTCACCTTCCCACCCACCGTCTCACCTTCCCACCCACCACCTCACCTTCCCACCCACCACCTCACCTTCCCACCCACCGTTTCACCTTCCCACCCACCGTTTCACCTTCCCACCCACCGTCTCACCTTCCACCCACCGTCTCACCTTCCCATCCACCACCTCACCTTCCCACCACCACCTCACCTTCCCACCCACCGTCTCACCTTCCCACCCACCGTCTCACCTTCCCACCCACCGTCTCACCTTCCCATCCACCACCTCACCTTCCCACCCACCACCTCACCTTCCACCCACCGTCTCACCTTCCCACCCACCGTCTCACCTTCCACCCACCGTCTCACCTTCCCACCCACCACCTCACCTTCCGCCCACCACCTCACCTTCCCATCCACCGTCTCACCTTCCCACCACCCTCTCACCTTCCCACTCATCTTCCCACCCACCACCTCACCTTCCCACCCACCACCTCATCTTCCCACCCACCACCTCATCTTCCCACCCACCTCACCTTCCCACCCACCACGTCACCTTCCCGCCCACCACCTCACCTTCCCACCCACCGTATCACCTTCCCACCCACCACCTCACCTTCCCACCCACCACCTCACCTTCCCACCCACCGTCTCACCTTCCCACCCACCATCTCACCTTCCCACCCACCGTCTCACCTTCCCACCCACCACCTCACCTTCCCACCCACCACCTCACCTTCCCACCCACCGTCTCACCTTCCCACCCATCACCTCACCTTCCCACCCACCACCTCACCTTCCCACCCACCGTCTCACCTTCCCACCCACCACCTCACCTTCCCACCCACCGTCTCACCTTCTCACTCATCTTCCCACCCACCACCTCACCTTCTCACCCACCACCTCACCTTCCCACCCACCACCTCACCTTCCCACCCACCACCTCATCTTCCCACCCACTACCTCATCTTCCCACCCACCGTCTCACCTTCCACCCACCACCTCACCTTCCCACCAACCACCTCACCGTCCCACCCACCGTCTCACCTTCCCACTCATCTTCCCACCCACCACCTCATCTTCCCACCCACCACCTCACCTTCCCACCCACCGCCTCACCTTCCCACCCACCGCCTCACCTTCCCACCCACCACCTCACCTTCCCACCCACCGTCTCACCTTACCACCCACCGTCTCACCTTCCCACCCACCACCTCACCTCCCACCAACCACCTCACCTTCCCACCCACCATCTCACCTTCCACTTATCTTCCCACCCACCACCTTACCTTCCCACCCACCACCTCACCTTCCCACCCACCACCTCATCTTCCCACCCACCACCTCATCTTCCCACCCACTACCTCATCTTCCCGCCCACCTCCTCACCTTCCGCCCACCACCTCACCTTCTCACCCACCACCTCCACCTTCCCACCCACCGTCTCACCTTCCCATCCACCACCTCACCTTCCCACCCACCACCTCACCTTCCCATCCACCACGTCACCTTCCACCCACCACCTCCCCTTCCCATCCACCACCTCACCTTCCCACCCACCACCTCACCTTCCCACCCACCACCTCACCTTCCCACCCACCACCTCACCTTCCCACCACCACCTCACCTTCCCACCCACCACCTCACCTTCCCACCCACCACCTCACCTTCCCACCCACCACCTCACCTTCCCACCCACCACCTCACCTTCCCCACCCACCACCTCACCTTCCCACCCACACCTCTATTCACCCACACTTATCTTCTCACCCAACTAATTCTACACACATTATTACCACTCTTCAAGCTGTTTAAGAATTGAACCTCTCCCCATCAAACTTGTTCACACATATTCCCCAGCGCTCAGGTATGATTTAAGGTATTGCCCTTCCTTTTCTTAAGATAAAGAACAAGAAAGTTGCCTCTATTCCCACGCTAATATCCTAAACAGATTACCTCACTATTCTTAAGATAATCGCCAAGCCAGAGTACGTACATAAAATATATCGCCAAGCCAGAGTACATACATAAAATATATCGCCAAGCCAGAGTACGTACATAAAATATATCGCCAAGCCAGAGTACGTACATAAAATATATCGCCAAGCCAGAGTACGTACATAAATATATGAAGCCAGGTACATAAATATATCGCAAGCCAGAGTACGTACATTAAATATATCGCTAAGCCAGAGTACGAACATTAAATCTATCGCCAAACCAGAGTACGAACATTAAATCTATCGCCAAGCCAGAATACGTACATTAAATCTATCTCCAAGCTTGAGTACTTACATTAAATCTATCGCCAAGCCAGAGTACATTAAACCTATCGCTAAGCCTGAGTACATTAAATCTTATCTTGGTATATTAATTTATTTTCTGGGCGTTCTAGAAGTGGGGCAGACAGACGCTCAGGGTACGGTGCCCTCACTGCCCTCTGATACCCGGGGCAGTGAGTTGTCAGCACCGTCCTAACTAAAACATCAGCTTGTCCCATTCTGTGCTCAGTGTTACTCGCTTCTCCTATGTTGTTGCTTCATCAGTTCACTGCTTGATCCCTGCTCTCTCCAGCTCACCAGACGCATAAACACACCCATAAAAAGTGTGTGTGTGGGGTGTGTTTAGTTTTGATCCCCACCCGTTTTGTTTGATACATATATATATATATATATATATATATATATATATATATATATATATATATATATATATATATATATATAGTGCTGAATAAGTAAAACTGGTTAATTAGCAAGAACTCGTTTAAAATTAAGTCCTATCTAAAATTTTCTCTCATACATTTAGAAATATATATTTTTAATTTATGTTAATATAAAAATTAATGATTTTGTACCAAAAGAACCTTAGGAGACTTGCCAAACCTTATTATAACAAGCGCAATTTAATTTAGCCTAATCCAACTAAATATATTTTATATAAGTTTATTATAATTTAATATGATTTTTGCGAAATTATTGCATACACAAATTTTCACTTGCCCTATTCGGCAAGAATTGCGTTGCTATTTAAGCCAAAATCGCAAGTTTTACGTATTCGGCAAGACATATATATATAAGAATTAGTATATACACTAAACTTATATACTCGTATACTCATCAAACACTTTATTTTCACCCTCAAAACACGAGTATGTATATCCATAAAACACTTGTACTCACCTACAAAACACAGCCTATTTCCATTCCTCTCCACCACATTAACCGCCTCTCGAAACAACTTTATTATGGCAACGTTTCGCCTACCAGGATTTCATCAGTCCAGTTCACAGACATAGAGGCAGAATAATATACAGCAGCGAGGAAATCAGTTGTAGTGTAGGCAGTGTGCACACATCACCTGACAGCTGTATTCTGCTGGACTAAAATAAGCTTGGTCAAATCTTTGGAGATATTGATGTTCCTCGTGTTCTGTATATGGTATAAACCTCGGTAATTGATGCCTACATGTGGTATTAAAAAAAAGAGACGTGAGCAAACACTATTAGAAAACGTTTCGGTCCTGGGACCTAGTTTCTAAGTAAATATGTTCTAGCGTTTGCTCCCGTGTCATCGTACAGCCGTACACAGAGACTACTGATCTCAGATTCTCAAGATCAGTGTTTGGTGTAAATCCTCTTTCATGATGGTATGTTTGGCATCATTCCACCTCATCAAGTGGTCGTGGCTATTCCTGTAACCCGCATAAGCATAAGTGAACATAAATACACCTACTAGACTTAGAGTAGTACAGTTTGTTGAAGATTTGCCAAACTTTTCTTACAGATTACACAGCCCATGTGTTCATCATATCTAAACATAAATAAACTTGTTTGTGAATAGGACACAGTATGCTGGTTGACGTTTCGTCCGCTGATGAAGGCTCTGGTGGACGAAACGTTTTCTCAATGCCATAAACCTCATATTGTGCTTTATTCATATTATTGATGAAAACTGAGACACTTGTGCAATATCTGGGTATCTTTAACCTTCGCACGCATCAAAATTTACACTGACTTGCACATATTCTGATAATATAAATTCTAGACATTTTATTTGTTCATTTGTCAGTTTATTTATTTACGCCTCTAAACTCATCAGAGATAAATATGAGCACCTGGCCTTAGGTTAGTAACGTTTCGCCCTCCAGTGGCTTTATCAATAAAGATTCTAGGACATAATTTGAAGACAGTAGAACTATATGCAAAAGATGAGGTAATCAGTCCCCCAGCCTTCATATTCTTGTCGGTATATAATACCAGTGATGCCAGAAACCAATTTAGATACAAAGAACAAAAAGGGCACAATACCATGACTGGAACAGTACACAAATAACCCTCACATAGGAGAGAGGAACTTACGACGACATTTCGGTCCGACTTGGACCATTTACAAAGTCACACTATTTAATGTCAGTGTGACTTTGTAAATGGTCCAAGTCGGACCGAAACGTCGTCGTAGCTCCTCTCTTCTGTGTGCAGGTTGTGTGTGCAACTTAGAGATGAAGGTAACTGGTGCCGCCAGGCAGTGGAAAAGGACCTAAAATGCGATCACTAAACATGCTTATTGGACACGTTTAGGTCCTGGAGATTGGTCACGTTAGTTCAATAGCTTTATGTACCTCGTACCCATCGTGTGGGCGGTGGTTACCTCGTACCCATCGTGTGGGCGGTAGTCACCCCGTACCCATCGTGTGGGCGGTGGTTACTCCGTACCCATCGTGTGGGTGGTGGTCACCTCGTACCCATCGTGTGGGCGGTGGTTACCCCGTACCCATCGTGTGGGTGGTGGTCACCTCGTACCCATCGTGTGGGCGGTGGTTACCCCGTACCCATCGTGTGGGCGGTGGTTACTCCATACCCATCGTGTGGGTGGTGGTCACCTCGTACCCATCGTGTGGGCGGTGGTTACCTCGTACCCATCGTGTGGGCGGTGGTTACCCCGTACCCATCGTGTGGGCGGTGGTTACCCCGTACCCATCGTGTGGGCGGTGGTTACCCCGTACCCATCGTGTGGGCGGTGGTTACCCCGTACCCATCGTGTGGGAGGTGGTTACCCGTACCATCGTGGGCGGTGTCCCTACATCGTGTGGGCGGTGGTTACCCCGTACCCATCGTGTGGGCGGTGGTTACCCCGTACCCATCGTGTGGGAGGTGGTTACCCCGTACCCATCGTGTGGGCGGTGGTCACCTCGTACCCATCGTGTGGGCGGTGGTCACCTCGTACCCATCGTGTGGGAGGTGGTCACCTCGTACCCATCGTGTGGGCGGTGGTCACCTCGTACCCATCGTATGTGCGGTGGTCACAGTCCTATCCTTGCTTCAGGAAACCTGTTAGACATGCTTCAGTCATGTTAGACATGCTTCAGTCATGTTAGACATGCTTCAGTCATGTTAGACATGCTTCAGTCTTGCACTTTTTCTCTGTTTTAATCATGCTCTTTTTGCACTTTATTATTGTTTCAATATTGCTCATTACCTTTTATTGTTTCAGTGTTGCTCTTTATTCGTGTATATATATATATATATATATATATATATATATATATATATATATATATATATATATATATATATATATATATATTATATATATATATATATATATATATATATATATATATATATATTAACAAGTCGGCCGTCTAAAATCCCCAAAAAGAAAATACTTTCATCATCATTCAACACTTCCACCACACTCATACATAATCACTGTCTTTGCAGAGGAGCTCAGATACGACAGCTGAGAATAGTCCCTCCCAGCTGTCACTATCCCAGACCCCTCCTATAAAAGTGCAGGCATTGTACTTCCCATTTCCAGGACTCAAGTCCAACTAAATCAATTAACTGGTTTCCCTGAATCCCTTTCACAAAATGTTACCTTGCTCACACTCCAACAGCTCGGCAGGTCCCAAAAACCATTCGTCTCCATTCACTCCTATCTAACACGCTCACACTTGCTTGCTGTAAGTCCAAGCCTATCGCCCACAAAACCTCCTTTACCCCCTCCCTCCAACCTTTTCTAGGACGACCCCTACCCCGCCTTCCTTCCCATACATATAATATATATATATGTTTTTTTAAGCTAGTTATCACAGCATTTTTTTTGCAGTTTATTGTGTGTACAGCACGGGTTGACTGCACTGATTTTCCCTCCCACCCCACCCACTTAATTAAACCATTCGTCCCACTCATCTGTCAAGTCGTTCACTTAAACCACTCATCTGTCAAGTCGTCCACTTAAACCACTCCTCCCACTCATCTGACAAGTCGTCCACTTAAACCACTTTTCCCACTCATCTGTCAAGTCGTCCACTTAAACCACTTATCCCACTCATCTGTCAAGTCGTCCACTTAAACCACTCCTCCCACTCATCTGTCAAGTCACCCACTTAAACCACTTCTCCCACTCATCTGTCAAGTCACCCCTCACTTCCCCGATTGTCACCCCAACTCGACAGCCCATCACTCCACCCAGTCTTCACTCTCTCCCCTAAGTAGTAACCTTCCCCTACTTTTCCCCACCCCTTCCCCCTCCACCCCCACAGGTGGCCCACCTGTCACATCACTCATCCCCTGTCACTCCCCTCAACCATCCCCTCCTCTCCCATCACCAGTTCCTGTCACCTAACCCTCACCTGTCTCCCCTCTCCAGTCCCTACATTCACCCTGTCATTCAATTATTCATCCGTGCCCTTCCTTACCTGCCCCTTCCTTCTCATCCATCCCTCCCTTGCCCCCACTCCTTCACCCACTGCTACTTCCATCCCCTCCATCCTACCCCTCCTCACCCGAGCTATCTATATATATATATATATATATATATATATATACCAAGAGGCCTGGTCACAGACCGGGCCGCGGGGGCACTACTCCCGGACTAGTGCGAGGCTGACAAATATTTCATGTCAACCCTGTAATTTACCTGTTCCTTGTACTTCAGCTGTGCTCTCCTGTACCTGTTTCCCGCCACCCGAACAGTAATGTCCCTTTCCATCCTATCAATTCTCCTTCAGTATTTTGTAAAGAGTTATGTCGCCCCTGGTTTTTCTATCCTCTAATATCATCAGATTTAACTCCTTTAATCTCATAGCTTTTACCTCTTAGCACTTGGACTAGTCTCGTTGCAAACATCTGCACTTCTTCCAGTTTCTTGATAAGTTTTATCAGTTGTGGACCTGACGTGCACTTTGTATAGCGTTGTGGATGATAGTTAAGATTGCTCAAAGATAATCTTTGATGCACCAGTTGACTTCTGCTGTACTCCGTTTCCGGTCATCTTCGCCCTTCCCGGCTTTCATAACCCTCCAGTCATGGGCTCGCAGCCACACCCCTCCAGTCATGGGCTCGCATATCCAGGATATGTGGGGCAGCGGGCCTCCAACAGCAACAGCCTGGTTGACCAGGCAAGCACCAGACGAGCCTGGCCCATGGCCGGGCTCAGAGAGTAGATACTCTCGAAACTCTTCAAAGGTATATCAAAGGTAAGGTATATCCCTCCAGTCATGGGCTCGCATCCACACCCCTCCAGACATGGGATCGCAGCCACACCCATCATGGGCTCACGGTCACACCCATCATGGGCTCACAGCCACACCCATCATGGGCTCACAGCCACACCCATCATGGGCTCACAACCCCACCCATCATTAGCTTACAACCTCACCCATCATGGGCTCACAGCCACACCCATCATGGGCTTACAGCCACATCCATCATGGGCTCACGGTCACACCCATCATGGGCTCACAGCCACACCCATCATGGGCTCACAGCCACACCCATCATGGGCTCACAACCCCACCCATCATTAGCTTACAACCCCACCCATCATGGGCTCACAGCCACATCCAACATGGGCTCACAACCCCACCCATCATAGGCTCACAGCCCCACCCATCATGGGCTCACAACCCCACCCATCATGGGCTCACAGCCCCACCCATCATGGGCTCACAACCCCACCCAACATGGGCTCACAGCCTCACCCATCATGGGCTCACTGCCACACCCATCATGGGCTCACAACCCCACCCATCATGGGCTCACAGCCACACCCATCATGGGCTCACAACCCCACCCATCATGGGCTCACAGCCACATCCATCATGGGCTCACAACCCCACCCATCATGGGCTCACAGCCACACCCATCATGGGCTCACAGCCACACCCATCATGGGCTCACAGCCACACCCATCATGGGCTCACAGACACACCCAACATGGGCTCACAACCCCACCCATCATGGGCTCACTGCCACACCCATCATGGGCTCACAACCCCACCCATCATGGGCTCACAGCCACACCCATCATGGGCTCACAGCCACATCCATCATGGGCTCACAACCACACCCATCATGGGCTCACAGCCACACCCATCATGGGCTCACTGCCACACCCATCATGAGCTCACAGCCACACCCATCATGGGCTCACAGCCACATCCATCATGGGCTCACAACCACACCCATCATGGGCTCACAGCCACACCCATCATGGGCTCACTGCCACATCCATCATGGGCTCACAACCACACCCATCATGGGCTCACTGCCACACCCATCATGGGCTCACTGCCACACCCATCATGAGCTCACAGCCACACCCATCATGGGCTCACAGCCACATCCATCATGGGCTCACAACCACATCCATCATGGGCTCACAACCACATCCATCATGAGCTCACAGCCACACCCATCATGAGCTCACAGCCACACCCATCATGGGCTCACTGCCACATCCATCATGGGCTCACAACCACACCCATCATGAGCTCACAACCACACCCATCATGGGCTCACAACCACATCCATCATGGGCTCACAGCCACACCCATCATGAGCTCACAGCCACATCCATCATGGGCTCACAACCACATCCATCATGGGCTCACAACCACACCCATCATGAGCTCACAACCACACCCATCATGAGCTCACAGCCACACCCATCATGGGCTCACTGCCACACCCATCATGGGTTCACTGCCACACCCATCATGAGCTCACAGCCACACCCATCATGGGCTCACAGCCACATCCATCATGAGCTCACAACCACATCCATCATGAGCTCACAACCACATCCATCATGAGCTCACAACCACATCCATCATGGGCTCACAACCACATCCATCATGGGCTCACAACCACATCCATCATGGGCTCACAGACACACCCCATCATGGGCTCACAGACACACCCATCATGGGCTCACAACCACATCCATCATGGGCTCACAGCCACACCCATCATGGGCTCACAGACACACCCCATCATCTAGAATACGGTCATTTAAGACAGTAATTAGGTTGGACTTCCAACATAGGAGAAACAGCGCCACTTTCGTTGTTTTATCCGCGTCCAGTCAATGATTGTGTGGGATTTAACCCGATTTGGGCTTTAACGGAGATTCCGGTATTGGACTGGAAGCGGTTAGCTTTGCGCTTAATGCTAGCAAAGCTACAGAGATGGTCCCAGCTTAGCCTGGGTGAGTTTCAACATGACGGGATTAAGCTGAGGCGGATTAAACGTGAAAACTGAGAGAGTTACTTTCACAGTCATTTATCACTATCTGTTACCGAGGCCCTGGAGGGTGGAGGAGGAGGGTGGAGGAACAAGGAGGAGAGTGGAGGAACAAGGAGGAGGGTGGAGGAACAAGGATGAGGGTGGAGGAACAAGGATGAGGGTGGAGGAACAAGGAGGAGGGTGGAGGAAGAAAGAGGAGGGTGGAGGAAGAAGAGGAGGGTGGAGGAACAAGGAGGAGGGTGGAGGAACAAGGAGGAGGGTGGAGGAAGAAAGAGGAGGGTGGAGGAAGAAGGAGGAGGGTGGAGGAAGAAGGAGGAGGGTGGAGGAACAAGGAGGAGGGTGGAGGAACAAGGAGGAGGGTGGAAGAACAAGGAGGAGGATGGAGGAACAAGGAGGAGGGTGGAGGAACAAGGAGGAGGGTGGAAGAACAAGGAGGAGGGTGGAGGAACAAGGAGGAGGGTGGAGGAACAAGGAGGAGGGTGGAAGAACAAGGAGGAGGATGAAGGAACAAGGAGGAGGGTGGAGGAACAAGGAGGAGGGTGGAAGAACAAAGAGGAGGATGGAGGAACAAGGAGAGGGGTGGAGGAACAAGGACGAGGGTGGAGGAACAAGGAGGAAGGTGGAGGAACAAGGAGGAGGGTGGAGGAACAAGGAGGAGGGTGGAGGAACAAGGAGGAGGATGGAGGAACAAAGAGGAGGGTGGAGGAACAAGGATGAGGGTGGAGGAACAAGGAGGAGGATGGAGGAACAAGGAGGAGGGTGGAGGAACAAGGAGGAGGATGGAGGAACAAGGAGGAGGGTGGAAAAACAAGGATGAGGGTGGAGGAACAAGGAGGAGGGTGGAGGAACAGGGAGGAGGGTGGAAGAACAAGGAGGAGGATGGAGGAACAAGGAGGAGGGTGGAGGAACAAGGATGAGGGTGGAGGAACAAGGAGGAGGGTGGAGGAACAAAGAGGGGGAGGAACAAGCAGGATACAGAAGGAACAAAGAGGGAGGAGGAACAAGGAGGATGGAGAAGGAACAAAGAGGGAAGAGTAACAAGGAGGATGGATATGGAATAAAGAGGATGGAGGAACAAGGAGGATGAAGAAGAAACAAAGAGAGAAGAGTAACATAAAGAATGGAAATGGAACAAAGAGGGAGGAGGAATTAGGAGGATGGAGAAGGAACAAAGAGGGAGGAGGAACTAGGAGGATGGAGAAGGAACAAAGAGGGAGGAGGAACTAGGAGGATGGAGATGGAACAAAGAGGGAGGAGGAACAAGGAAGAATTACAAGGTGACTGAAGACTTAAGGTAACAACCAGTGACAATTAGCGGAACATCAACGTAATAATGTTGAAGGAGAGGACTCGTGGAGGGAGGGTGTCGTGAGGGAGGGTGTCGTGAGGGAGGGTGTCGTGAGGGAGGATATTGTGAGGGAGGGTATTCTGAAGGAGGGTGAGGGACGGACTTTGAGAAATGGTGTGTGTGTGTGTGTGTGTGTGTGTGTGTGTGTGTGTGTGTGTGTTTGTGTGTGTGACAGAGATTACAAGACTCATTAACAACTTGATTGGTCTGATCCCTGACGAAATTAAACCTTTCTTCTGTGCATCGCTTTGTGCTCTTCAAAGGAAAGATGGAGGAATTAGGCCAATTGTCGTGGGAAACACTTTTCGCCACCGCGTTTCTGAAACTGCTGCCCGAAGTATTCGCACAGAGGCGGCCATGACGCTCCAACCAAACCAGTTTGGCTTTGGTGTCCCTCAAGGCAGTGAAGCAGCGGCTCATGCGGCAGGACATACTGTATATAAACAACCTGCCTGAGAATGCATTAGTAAAACGTAGACTTCAAGAACGCACTTAATCTTCTGAAAAGAGACGTAGTATCAACAGCCGTACAACATTTCTCTGGTGTCTTCCCTTTTGTTTCATCTGGATGCAGCAAGGAAGGATGCTGCTGCTTGGAGAGCAGGAAATCGCTTCATCGAAGCGTGTCCAGCAAGGAGGATGGATCCCCTCGCCTTATTTCTCTACTGCATAGCGGTTAGGGAAATCACTGCAGATTGACCAGTGAATTAGACATCTGGTTCCTGGATGATGGCAAACTGGCAGACACAGAGAGTCCCCTCTGGCTCAAGTGATGACACGGGGACAGGCCATGGGTCTCGTACTTAGTCCATGCAAATGCGTAATCATCTCAGCGAATCAGCAAATGATCGATGTAGTTAGATCCATTCTACCAGGTGCGTCAATCATTGCCCTCACAAACACTGACCTGCTTGGAACACCTCTTGGAACTAATACCATTGACTTAATTCTTGAAAACGAACTGGATGATTTGAAAATGGTGGACCAACGAATAGTCAGTCTAGACACGAACAATGCCTTTTACCTTCTCACAAAGGGTTTGAGTCTACCCAGGTTAGCATATTTCCTATGATGTGTACTCCATATATCAACCCTAAGCAACATGAATACGAAAGTCTCCTGAGGTAGATACTCACAAAAATACTCAACCTCTCTCTGGAAGACCAAGTTATACTTCCGCAAGACATCGCAGATTGCACTCCCTGCATTCCTCTCTTCATTTGGGGCGTCCAGTGAACTCGTAACACCAATTCTTTCTGAATAACTTATGGACAATGATGGGGTTCGTGACCAAAAATTCAATGGATCCAGGCTCTGGGATAATCCAACAGGGTATGTAACCAGAACTACTCCCTCCTCCCAATAACTACCAACAGTCACTCTGGAATGAACCAGTAGTGAAGAATATAGACCCACCAATGCTTAACAGTGTATCGGGGAAGGACAACTGGCCTCCTGGCAGTGAAAGCTCATCAAATGGGAGATTTTTTGTTGTTTGTCCCCAGTTTCATCCTTGGCACACGCTTCGACCCACAGACCATCCGCATTGATGTTGCACTTCACGTTGCCTGTCCTTACCGAACACAAGTGCATCTGTGGCGGTGCATCGACAGACCGAATCGGGTACCATGGTCTTGTTTGCTATAGATCGGAGGGAAAGAGTTTAGTGCATGAAGAGGTTAATTATAACAAGAGGAGCTGAATGCCCAACAATAAGGGAGCAGCTTGAGCTATTGAAAGCTGATAGTAACCAAAAACATCCAGATGGAATTACCTTACAAGCCTGGATAGATGACAAGCAGGTGGTATGGCACTACACATGCTCATCCACATTGGCTGATACCTGTCTGAAATACAGCAGGGAGGAAGGAGGGGCAACCGCCAGCTTCAGGACGTCATAAAAGTTTAGAAAACATGGTGAACTTGCCCTTCATTATAAATGTGTTCCCAGACGTTGAGAGATTCTCGGCTCATGGGGGAAAAGCACACCCAAGTTCCTAAAAGATCTAGGCAATATACTCATCAAGGCAATTAAGGATTCCAGGGCGACTAGTTTTCTGTTTCTGAGGCTCAGTGTTGCAAGTCAGAGAGGTGCTAGATGAGATATTTCTAATGTAGTTGTTGACAAGCACGTATGTGTATTTGTAATGTATATCTCAAACCTCATGCATTGCGTACCCCACCATATCTGTACCATCAACGCATTCTTTAAAATTTGTCTACCTTATTTCATATTAAAAAAAAATACTTATTTGTGTAGTTATAACAGATGAGGTGGTAAGACAAGTGGGAAATTCAAATGGCGTCAAGAAGAAATCCAAACATTTTACCTCAAAGTCTTTTAATCTACTTCTCTGAGTCTGTGGGTCCCCACAATTTGCACTAGAGGTAGACCACAAAACACGCATACACGCACATACGTGTGTGTGTATGTGTATCGTGCCGAATAGGTAAAACTTGCGATTTTGGATTAAATAGCAATGTTTTTGCCGAATAAGGCAAGCAAAAATTTCGTTAGGTTCATTCTGAACGTAACGAAAAAAAAATATTTCATTGTGTTTGTTTATTATTAAATTATTGTAAATTTATCTAAAATATATTTAGTTGGATTAGGCTAAATTAAATTGCGCTTGCTATAATAAGGTTAGATAAGTTTTCTAAGGTTCTTTTGGTTCAAAATTATTAATTTTTACATTAACATAAATGAAAAAGTATATCTTTAAACTTATAAGAGAAAAATTTAGAAAAGACTTAATTTTAAATGAGTTCTTTCTAACTGACCAGTTTTACCTATTCGGCACATTATATATATATATATATATATATATATATATATATATATATATATATATATATATATAATTCAGCTATTTGAATAATTTATTAACTTTTTTCCATCTATTTATATATTGCCAGAATTAATTGTTAATTAAAATGGCAGGTGATGTATTTCATTTTCATATTAGGTAATATATTTTCCCATTTACATTCATCATCATTTGAATGGTGCAAGTTATTTCCATGTTAAAAAATCTCCTTTTTCAGAGAAGGCGCTTGAGCGCGTGCGCAAGAGCGCAGGAATTGTTTGTTGAAATGTTCCTCACCTCCCGCCCTACCCTCTACCCCCTCTCTTACCTCCCCTCCTCCCCTCATTCCCCTCCTCCCTTCCAACTTCCTCTCTACCCCTTCCTTTCCTTCCCATCCTCCCTCACCCTCTTCCTGCCCTTCCACATTGTTGATGTATTCAGTTTTGTTTAATAATAATAATAAAAATATTTTCCTCTTCCTCTCTTTCTTCCCCTTTTTCCTCTCAAACCTTTGACAGGTTTCGAGGGTTTTTTCTACCCCTCACAACCTAGCACCAGACTGTTGTGCCGGCGGCCTGCAGGTTCACATAGGCTTCACAACCCAGCTAGTCTGCCACTCGCGGGAGATAGTGGTCTGGTTTTCCCTTGGAAACGTCTGACTTCTTTGCGACGATGTATCTGATGTCTGCTGTAACAGGTTGAAGAGTCTTATATCGTAGATGCTGACGCAGTGTTCCCTTAATTGTGCTCATATCGCTCCTTACTTTACACTGGGTTAGTCTTACACTTTCTCCCATATCTTTCACTGCTGCAAGTGTTATTGACAGTGTGCAGATTGGTGAACAGTCTCCAAGTATCTTTCGTGTATATGTGTCTTCTTTCAACAAACCGGCCTTATCCCACCGTGGATGTATAAATGTATTAACAGGAATTTCTTCTCCGTTCCAGATAAAGAACAATAGAAAGGCTTTGAGGCGTTTCGAATAGTGTTTTATTGACTCTAAAGGGCAGTATACGACCTCTGCACAACCTTGAAAGACGACGTGAGCACAAAACAATAATACCTGTGAAAGCATCGGTGATTTGAAAAGATCGTTGACACTACATCTCTTTCCTTGACATATATCAACTATCCATCCTGCTGTTTTTTCGCCGTTCACTGCATTTACTTTATTGTGTTCTCTAAATGACATAATCTGTCATAATTATTCATAACTATTTTATCAGTTGTTAGCGTTCTGTGTCATGGTCTGCTGGCATTTTGTGTAGTATGCTTATTGAGAGTTCTTCCTGTGTTTAACTAGTTGAAGTTTGTCACCATTCATCACCATCATGGTTTGCTTGTGCCGACTGGAAAACTTTTGATTGTTATTTTTGTGTCTTCTGTACCTACTTTTTTTTTTTTTTACTTGTCGTTAGCAAAGAATGATAGGAAGCTGTGGCAAGTGATTTTTTGTTAATGTCTGCTATGAGAATGAGAAACAGCCGAGGTGTTAAAACCGCGCCTTGGGGCACTGAACTTCTCGTTTTGCTGAGAGAGGAGACTTGGCTTTGTTTACCTACTACTCGTTTCTTCCCGTTTGGAAGAAATTTTAATATCCATTTCCCTACTTTTCCTGTTTTATTTGTTGAATTCATTTTGTGAGCTGTCACTCCATGGTCATATTTGACAATACCGTTGCACAATCCAGGTAGATCATGTCTTCATTTGTTTTCCTTCCAAAACCTCGGCGATTTTGTCAGTATGTATCTGACGTGGGTGGTGTAGGTCATCTTTTCTATAAAAGTAAAGTTGGTATCGCATCACCGTTTCACAGATTTTCACGGTGCGTGATGTTTGTGCTTCTGGTCAAAGTACATAAATAACCCGCACACAAGAAAGAGGAGCTTACGACGACGTTTCGGTCCGACTTGGACCATTTACAGTCACACAGGTGACTTTGTAAATGGTCTATGTCGACCGAAACGTCGTCGTAAACTCCTCTCTTCTATGTGCGGGTTATTTGTGTATTGTTTCAGTCACAGTATTGTGACTTTTTTGTTTTAATCACAAAGTTCTCGTTCTAATTTATCTTAATGTCTCGTACTAGTGTAGCGTATTCCAGGACTGAGACCGAGGTGTGGCGTGTGTGGTCATGCTATTTCTTTTTCTAGAGGAAAGATTTCTGCTGGTATCAGATATAATTTGAAGGATAGGCAGTTTATCAAAACACTAATTTGGTCTTAAACTTCCGTGACGTTGATATATACTGTTCTTTAAATATTTCCTTCATTTCTTTGTTGTCATTGGCGTAGGAATCTTATTTTAGAGTATAAATACACTAAATAGTTTTAATTTGAATTTTTGCATTTGTAAAAATTAATGTTAGATTCCTAATTTTTGGAATACCTTTATTTTGCTCATTATGTGTTTTTTTCTATGTGGTACAAATGCATTGGTTTCTGGTTTATATCTCTAATTTTTTGCCGTTGATTTGCTTCCCTTCGCCATAATATTTAGGCTTGTCCCAGTGTTTCAGTAATCCTTTTCGTTATTCTGTAAAATCTAATGCGTTCTGTGATCTCCTGTTAGGCCTTCTCGTTCTCTGGTACGAACCTGCTGAGTTCCGGTACCAGGAAGTACCTCAACAGAGGTTGAAATCTTCAAGGAGAAAATAGCCTTAGGATTT
Organism: Cherax destructor; assembly: GCA_009830355.1. Taxonomy (NCBI): domain Eukaryota; kingdom Metazoa; phylum Arthropoda; class Malacostraca; order Decapoda; family Parastacidae; genus Cherax; species Cherax destructor. The sequence goes on from WNWK01000125.1 coordinate 144,044, forward strand.
CTAAGGTTTTTCTATGCAACTTTGTCTCTTAACTGTTCAGTGAATTACTCTTCTATTTCTGTTGGTGCCTTGCATACGAGGATAATTATCAGGCTTTCGTTCTCTACTTTTATTCCTAGCACCTCCACTAAATTTGAAGATTTTTTTAACAGCTCAGTGTAAATACGTGAATCTCTAACCTACGAACCTACGCGTCATTTCCATTTATTTACGATATCACATGTATGTAAATTGTAAAGAATAAACAGACGCAATACCGTGACTGCAACAATGCACAAATAACCCATACATAGGAAAAAAACTTATGACGACATTTTGGTCCGACGGACCGAAACGTCGTCGTTAATTTCTTTCTATGTTTAGGTTATTTGTGCATTATGCAAATCATATTTTGGGATGTATGTATAGGATATCTTTAGTGTGGGCTTCTGTGAAGGTTCAAAACATATCAATTGTTCCTATAAGCAGACCATTTAATATGGGTAATTTTTTTGTGTGACGGCCGTATCGTAAGGCAAATGGGTATATGTGTGTGTGTGTGTGTGTGTGTGTGTGTCAGACACGTACACACACGGGTATTATGAAAGAGTTCAGAGCTTTGTGTACTAACAATGCGATCAAGGCTGCTGATGTGGCCCTCACGTCGAGACTTTTATAGCCGCACTCACGCTGTGTACTTGCTTCGGCTGTACATATACTAAAATTGGAATTAACTGACGCTGTATTGCTTTCCTGCAGTCTAGCTCTGCAGCCCGGCTCTCTGTAGCCCGGCTCTCTGCAGCCCGGCTCTCTGCGGCCTAGCTTTGCAGCCCACTTTGCAGCCCAGCTTTTCAGCCCGGCTCTGTATATTTGCATACGTAGAAACAGATTTTGAGTATTCGGATATCGGTCTGGATTTAGTTTAGGGTCAAAAGTCTTCAAATCGTGTTTAAGACTGTTAATAGACTGGTAATAACTATATCTAGTACTAATACTAGAACAGAGGACGTTTCTGTTTACAGACTGCACAGAGCTCTAACTAGCTCCGACTACTGCCACACTGGATGAAGGTAAACAGAACGGGTACTGACCTGGGACTAGACATGGATAAGTCTTACCTAGGAGTTCAGAGGTCTTACACCCGACTGTGTTACGCAACTAGACTAGGCAGGTCAATACATTTTCCTGGGCTAGACTAAATCTAAATTACTGGGGTATGCGAATCTGGGCACACAGGTAATATTAATAAAGTACTGAGGGTGTCGAACCAGGTAAGAACCAGAAATAATGGATTTAAGTTGGATAAATTTAGATTTAGAAAGGACATAGGTAAGTACTGGTTTTCGAACAGAGTTGTGGATGCGTGGAACAATCTTCCAAGTAGGGTGATAGAGGCTAGGACCTTGGGTAGCTTTAAAAAGAGATTGGACAAATATATGAGTGGGAGGGGAGGGTACGGGAGTAAATTCTTGGATAGCTTTGGGTAGGGGTGGTTTTGATTAGGACCTGCCTTGTATGGGCCAGTAGGCCTTCTGCAGTGTTCCTCCATTCTTATGTTCTTATGACCCGCCAAAACAGAATTAGACTGGAGTTGGACCGGCGCAGGTTGAACTGGAACCAGTACGACTAAGCAGCGGCCGGTACTGACTGGCTAGCGACTGGTACGCTGAACTGAGACTGTAACAGACTGTATACTCCCACCAACAGCGAAACTTACGCAAACTGGTCTTTGACCGATTCAGGGTATCTTTATTCTTAAGACGTTTCGCCAACCAGTGGCTTTTTCAATACAATACGGAGGTTACGACCTGGAGACGGGGAGAATAAAAGAGAAGTATCATTCACTAATGATTCCAGGTATGCAGACGTGTATTATTATTTAAGTGGTTCAGAACACCAGTAAGTGGATGAATGAGACACTTCTCTCATTCTTCCACTTACCAGTGTCTTCACAGTGGAAACGTTCTGCCAGCCAGTGGCTTTATCAACCCAATACAGAGGAAAATGGTGGAGGATGTGAAGTGTGTGTTGAGATTAGTACCTCAGTCTAGAGATGATGTGTTCGATCCCTCAGCCTTGAGATGATGTTCACTCCCTCAGCCTAGAGACGATGTGTTCAGTTCCCCAGCCTGGGACTGTATGTTCAGTACCCCAGCCTGGAACGATGTGTTCAGTTCCCCAGCCTGGGACTGTATGTTCAGTTCCCCAGCCTGGGACGATGTGTTCAGTCCCCAGCCTGGGACGATGTGTTCAGTACCCCAGCCTGGGACTGTATGTTCATCCCAGCCTGAACTATGAGTCCCCAGCCTGGGACGATGTGTTCAGTCCCCAGCCTGGGACGATGTGTTCAGTACCCCAGCCTGGGACGATGTGTTCAGTCCCCAGCCTGGAACGATGTGTTCAGTTCCCCAGCCTGGGACTGTATGTTCAGTACCCCAGCCTGGAACTATGTGTTCAGTTCCCCAGCCTGGGACTATGTGTTCAGTACCCCAGCCTGGGACGATGTGTTCAGTCCCCAGCCTGGGACGATTCCAGGCTGAGGGACTGATTACCTCAAACTCCTCTCCTTACCCATTTCTACTTTGTATTGGACTGATGAAGCCACTGTGTGGCGAAACGTTTCCGTAATAAAGATATACATATGTTGCATAAGTGTCTCAATCATCAACTTGTCGATTTTCAAACCATTTGTCACGTGGTCTGGAATCAAGGTAGGCTGGTACTGGTAGGGAGGTACCAGGAGTCACGTGAGGGTCTTGGGTTGGTCTATATGAGAGTGGAGGAGGGAGTGGTGGTATCTTGGGCTGCTGCTGCTGCTGCGGCGGGTGTTAGCACAAAGCCCAACTGGGCATACAAACAAGGTTAATTGGGGAAAGGCATTACCGTGCGACATCTGGGCTTCGTTAACTCGACTTAGCAAAGAAAATTATTGCGGCAGGGAAGGCTTCGATGCGATTAGAAAGAGAGGGAGAGGGAAAGAGAAGAGAAAGAGAGAAGGAAAGAGAGGGATAGGAGAAGTGGGGAAGATGAAGGGAGGGACAGAGAGAGAGAGAGATGTAAACACACACACAGACACACACACACACACACACACACACACACACACACACACACACACACACACTGGAGTATGCAGCGCCAGTTTGGAACCCTCACCTAGCCAAGCACATAAAGAAACTAGAGAAAGCGCAAAGGTTTGCAACAAGACTAGTCCCGGAGCTAAGGGGTATGGCCTACGAGGAGAGGTTAAGGGAAATCGACCTGGCGACACTGGAAGACAGGAGAGATAGAGGGGATATGATAACGACATATAAAATACTGAGAGGAATTGACAAATGGACAGAGACAGAATGTTCCAGAGATGGGACACAGCAACAAGGGTCACAGTTGGAAGTTGAAGACTCAGATGAACCACAGGGATGTTAGGAAGTATTTCTTCAGTCACAGAGTTGTCAGGAAGTGGAATAATCTGGGAAGTGATGTAGTGGAGGCAGGATCCATATATAGCTTTAAGGAGAGGTATGATAAAGCTCATGGAGCGGGTAGAGTGACCGAGTAGCGGCCAGTGAAGAGGCGGGGCCAGGAGCTGTGATGGAAATAAATGGTATAAAATAAAGACACAATGGAAAAATAAACACATAAGCAGTATAATGTGATCCTTTATTGACAACGTTTCGCCCACGCAGTGGGCTTTATCGAGTAACAAACAGATCTGTTTGTGACTCGATGAAGCCCACTGCGTGGTCGAAACGTTGTCAATAAAGGATCACATTATACTGCTTATGTGTTTATTTTTCCATTCCAGGAGCTGTGAATCGACCCCTACAATCACAACTAGTTGAGTACACACACACACACACATACATACACAGGAGCTGTGACTCGACCCCTGCAACTACAGCTAGATGAGTACACACAAACACACGCGCGCGCGCACACACAAGGAAAGCACATATTGACATATTGACTTCTTATTTTGTAGGGAAAGGAAAAGAGGGGAGAAAACGGGTGGGAATGAGAGAAAAGAGGAAAAAGATAAGGAAGAGGGAGAATTAGATAAAAGAACAGTAAGTAGTCAGAGTGATGGCAGCCTTGTATCGCCTTCCATTCTCTGTACAAACATGCTGCCATTTACTGCGTCACAGTATACAAAACATGATCTTGAGACTAATCTCACACCCATGATCACTTAGTAAGGCAGAGTAAACTCTCTTGAGATTAATCTCTCAGCCTGCAGCATAATCTCTCAGCCTGCAGCATAATCTCTCTTGAGATTAATCTCTCAGCCTGCACATAATCTCTCTTGAGATTAATCTCTCAGCCTGCAGCGGCCGCCTTTTAAATCTGCCTCGCAATTCACTCTGTTTTCACAAGCAAAATCCAGCAGTCACCGGCATGAGTTTGCGCTTCTGGCCATGTCCGAGCCGGATTTAGCGATGCTAGTTGAAGAAGGATATGTCCGAGCCGGATTTAGCGATGCTAGTTGAAGAAGGATATGTCCGAGCCGGATTTGGCGATGCCTGTCGGAGGAGAATGCTTTGCAGCCTGATTTGGAGATTCAAGTATAATAGGAACACCGAGCCAGATTTGACAATGGTATTTTGAAGAGGAAAACATCATAGAAGGCGGGTGTTGAACCTAGTTAGTGCTGCATTTATGTCATAAGGTTCATATAGCGCCTGGGGAAAGTCCGGGTTGATCCGAGGAAGGGGAGGGGAGCACCGAATCTTAGGAGGGAGAGCAGTTCACCTGCATCAAGACACGCCCATTCCCCTGAGCACCCATTGAGCACGCCAGCAGGTGAGCCTCGGGGAGACGGGTGGTTGCCTCTGGGTGACTGGTTTGCTGCCTCTAGCTGGCTCTGGTTGAACAGTTGGCTGGCTCTGTTTGAACAGTTGGCTGGCTCTGGTTGACCGGTTGGCTGGCTCTGACTGACCGGTTGACTGGCTCTGGTTGATCGGTTGACTGGCTCTGGTTGACCGGTTGGCTGGCTCCGGTTGACCGGTTGGCTGGTTCTGACTGACCGGTTGGCTGGCTCTAGCTGGTTCTAGCTGACTCTAGCTGGTTCTGGTCGGTTAATAAAACACAGTATGCCTTGTTATAGCATTTTGTTGAGAAAACGTTTCGCCCATTATGATCTTTATTAATTCCCCCTATCATTCCTGGTGTGCTGGCTGGGTCTGGCTGCCTCTGCCGGATAGTTGTTGCTGGCACTAACTGGCTGACTGGCTTTGGCTGGCTCTAGCTAGCAGGCTGTGTGAGGCAACTTGCCGTTGATGACGTGTTTATTGTTGGAAGGCAGTAAAACAGAGATTGTGGCATTAGTTTGATGATTGTGGTAACGTCAGCCGTGTTGTGTGTGTACTCACCTAGTTGTGGTTGCAGGGGTTGATTCATAGCTCCTGTTAGCTGTGTGTGTGTGTACCCACCTAGTTGTGGCTGCAGGGGCCGATTCACAGCTCCTGTGTGTGTGTGTTCATGCTCATGTGCGTGTACAATTGCCTACATATACGTACGTAAGTGTTGGTTTGTAATCTTCGCTTTATGCATCTCCTCTATACACAACAGTTTCCCACCCAACACCGAACAAAACAATCATTGCAACCATAAAATACCACTATCTTCGTTATCAATGAGCTTGTAACACAAGTCTGGAACCGGTTCATTATCAGTGAACTTACAGAACTACAAGACTGGAACAAGGTGAGTGAGAGAGAGAGAGAGTGAGAGAGAGAGAGAGAAGGGTAATGCTCAGGCAGGGGAAGACTATGCTCGGGACGCTTGTTTGGTCTTCCTTAATTATCGAGAGTAACTGTATTTGCCACGGTGCTGATTAGCCCACCGCAATTATAACAGGTAATTAGGCAGGTTTGGAAATAACCAATAACGTAATTATAAACAGCATTAATCACCCTCGCTCTTGTAATTGTTTTCCGCTCTTGCAATTTCAACTTCGTCGCCCATCTCGGTACTCTTTTGTGATCGGTATTAGCTGAACCAATTATCCGGTTTAGAGGACGGGGAGGGGAGGGGGTGTTATCCTGGGTTTGGCTTATTCCTTGAACTTTGTCGTTTTCCTTGTTATCGTGTGAACCGTCATGTACTACAGCTCGTGGACGTGTGTGTGTGTGTGTGTGTGTGCGCGCGCGCGCGCGAGCGAAAGGTTCACGCAACACATTATGTCTGTTTGTCTCTCTCTCTCTCTCTCTCTCTCTCTCTCTCTCTCTCTCTCTCTCTCTCTCTCTCCTCTCCTTATCTCCCTCTTCTTTTTTTTGGTAAAACCTTCAACTTATTTTGTAAAGGGTTGAAAACAATTTGACGAAATGAAAATTTATCTTCAAATGAAATTTTCACTGTTACATAGCGGCAGGTGGTGACGGGGGGGTGCAGGTGGTGACGAGGGGGATGCAGGTGGTGACGAGGGAGGGGAGAGGAGGGAGGGGAGAGGCGGAGGAGGGAGGGGGAGGGAGAGCAGCATTTCTCTGTGCTGGGGACCAGCATGGCGCTCCCTAAGCCGAAATCATATAATCATATTTGCATAAATAAAAAAAATCGCAAACATCATATCCCACTGCAATCAAAATCAGCCAAAGAGCCAATCATATTAGCAAAAACACGGCCGCTATGACTATTACAGTTGATTTGAAAGCCCAGCACAAACCCTGATCAAGATACAAAGGGCGGAGTCGACCGGCTCGCCCCGCTGTATTGCCGCCCAATATAAAGCTTCAGAACAATCCAATTACAATAAAAGGCAAAACAATATGGCAACCAGCAGAGGACCCAACTACACTTAGGTCCGCTCAGGGCTTCTGTGTGATCAGGGTTGGCTGGCCCACTCAGGTCTCCCGTGTGATCAGGGTTGACTGACCCGCTCAGGGTTCAGTGTGATCAGAGTTGATGAATAAGACGCATCTGCAACACCTGGGTATTTTTAATCTGAAGGCGTTTCGTCTGCCATTGGTTTTGTCAGTTCAATACAGAGGTTAATTGAGGGTGTTGAAACTGGAGACACAGAGACGAGGTTATCAGTCCCTCAGCCTAGGTGAAGGTCTTCACCATCGTGGTCTTGATGAATCTGAAACAGGCAGGAATAAGTGGTTGACGCACTGTCCTGTGAGTTTTAGGACTCGTTTGCCAACCCTGTGATATATAGGCAGGAAGATGGTCGCTTATATAGGAGTCAAATGAGATGCATCAGTTGTTGTTAACCATCTTGTGCCTACGCTTGAGATTCAAGACTGAGGTGGTGAACACTTTCCAGGCTGAGGGACTCATTACCTATTCTTCTACTGTCTCCAGTTTCATCACTTTCAGTTAACCTCTTTATTGAATTGATAAAGCCACTGGTTGGTGAAGCGACTTCAGAATAAAAGAAGGGTAGACCTGATTTGCTTTTTTGATTCCTTTCGCCAGTCTCAATTTTTCCTGACCTGTCCACTTTCGTGGTGCTCTCATTCCTGCCCTTGAGAGACTGTTCTCTAAGAATCACCATCTTCCTATTAATTTCTTGAAAAGAATTAAAAGGCACGATACTGTGACTGAAACAGTACACAAATAACCTTTTTCCTTCCTTCTGACAAAGGCAATTCGATGGTTGTCCTTGATCGTGAGGATTACCTCCAAAAAGCTGAACCCTCGTTCTCCGAGTCTCGCATCTACACTCCTCTCGTCTCCAACCCTCTTGATTGCATCAAGACTTCATCGAACGTATTCGGCCACATCCGACTTGTCAGATGCTAAGTTTTAACGTTGAGTCCCTCGTCACTAATGTCTCTCTTGATGTTTTTAATTTTCTTAAGAGTGAAGCTATGAACTCTTCTCTATCCCCTGTTCTTGTTAACCTTTATATGTAGCATTTCAAAACTGTTCTACTTCCTACTACTGGGGTGTTCCCTTCAATCAGGTTTCACTATGTACATAATATCTTTGCTCTTTGGCAACATAACTCTAGTTTCTTCAAACCATTTCTCGAAAAGAAAAGTTTTTTTTTTGTATCTCTCTTTCTCCTTGCTCTCCGCATCTGTGACCCTTAGTTTCTTGACTCAGAAATTTCCACTTTTTGCAGTTCGTTCTCTCCCCTTGGCTACTCTTTCGTTCTCACAAGCTCTGCCCACTCACATTCTAAACGGACTTTCTTCTCGCCCAAAGTCTCTTCTCCTGTGAAGTCAGTATTTTCAGTCTCCTAAATCTTAACAACACTCTCTGTCCCTTAGACATCAAACTTACTTTTCGCCAAACTAATTATCTTCGCAGTTATCTAGATTGTACCTCTCCTGCCACCGATGCTTCCGGAGTCTCCAATACTTTGGACAAATTGGCCGCTCACTGTCTGACAGACTTAATTGCCGACATCAATAATACTCTTTTCTGTCATGTTAGAGATCACAGTCAGCCTATTAATTGGTCCTCTGTCAAAACTCTACCCTTCTAGTCTTCACAGACACCGTTGAACCATCCCTTATGCACAACATTCTTAATATGAATCTTCATAATAAAGATACCCAGGTGTCGCATATGTGTCTTATTCATCAACTTGTAGGTATTATACAAAACCATTACTACAACCATGATCACAGCTGGCTGATCCACGGTGGCTCCCGTATGATCAGAGTTGGCTGATCCACGCTGGCTCCCGTATGATCAGAGTTGGCTGATCCACGGTGGCTCCCGTATGATCAGAGTTGGCTGATCCACGCTGGCTCCCGTATGATCAGAATTGGCTGATCCACGCTGGCTCCCGTATGATCAGAGTTGGCTGATCCACGCTGGCTCCCGTATGATCAGAGTTGGCTGATCCACGCTGGGTCCCGTATGATCAGAGTTGGCTGATCCACGCTGGCTCCCATATGATCAGAGTTGGCTGATCCGAGCAGGCTCCCTTATGATCAGAGTTGGCTGATCCACGCAGGCTCCCGTATGATCAGAGTTGGCTGATCCACGCTGGCTCCCGTATGATCAGAGCTGGCTGATCCACGCAGGCTCCCGTATGATCAGAGTTGGCTGACGGATGGAAAGCTTGATCCTTTCCGTGGCTGCTAAAGCTACGGAATCAAAGTCTTCCTCCACGTACAGCTGTACAATGGGTCATCCAGATAAATTCGTTTTCCAACGCGTTCAAGTGCGTCATTTTCTGCACGGTTTAAGCTAATAGCAAACAGTATAATACTTAGCACTATAGGTTAGGCTAGATTTTAGATTATGCAGTTCAGTCAACTAGTTTGTTGAGCATCACATTGCCATCCTATGGATAGTAGCGGCAAGCTTAACGTGCAACACATATCCATATTGTAGACGATAGTGGTTTATTGTGCACCCCATATCAGTCCTGTGGACGATAGTGGCTAGTGGTTGCAGGTGGCGGCGTAGAACGTAGCAGGTGGCGGCGTGGAAGGCAGCATGAGATGGCGTGGAAGTCAACAAGACGTGGCGTGGAAGTCAACAAGAGGTGGCGTGGAAGGCTGCAGGAGGTGGCGTGGAAGGCTGCAGGAGGTGGCGTGGAAGGCTGCAGGAGGTGGCGTGGAAGGCAGCAGGTGGAGGTGGCTCTGAACACCCAGCTCTATTACACGCCTGCTGGCAGTTCCCCTCTCCAGGTTTTTTTGGGGGGAATTGCAGGTTGGAAGGTCACTTGGGAAATTGTCCCTTTCCCCTCCCCCGTTCCCCTTCCCTTTCCCTCTCCCCTCCCCCTATTTCACCCCGTGTCCCTCTAAACCTCCCTTCTGTGTCTCTCTGAACCTCCACTCTGTGTCCCCCTGAACCTCCACTGTGTTCCCCTGAACCTCCACTGTGTCCCCCTAAACCTCCACTGCGTCTCCCTGAACCTCCACTGTGTCCCCGCTGAGCCTCCACTGTGTCACCGCTGAACCTTCACTGTGTCCCCCTGAACCTCCACTGTGTCCCCCTGAACCTCCACTGTGTCCTCCTGAACCTCCACTGTGTCCCTCCTGAACCTCCACTCTGTGTCCCCCTGAACTTTCCTGTGTCCTCTCACCTCGCCCTCCGACTCATCCCTTTCTCTTCTTCCTCCCTCTCATCCTCTTCCCTCTTCCTCCCTCTCATCCCCTTCCCTCACCCTCCCTCTCATCCCCTTCCTTCGCCCTCTCTCTCATCCTCTTCCCTGACCCTCCCTCTCATTACCTTCCCTCGCCCTCCCTCTCATCCTCTTCCCTCACCTTCCGTCTCATCTCCTTTCCTCACCCTCCCTCTCACCCCCTTTCCTCACCCTCCCTCTCATCCCGTTTCCTTACCCTCCCTCTCATCCCCTTTCCTCGCCCTCCCTCTCATCTTTTTTCTTAACCCTACCTCTCATCCTCTTCCCTCACGTTCCCTCTCATCCCCTTTCTTCACCTTCCCTCTCATCCCCTTTCTTCACCTTCCCTCTCATCCCCTTCCCTCACACTCCCTCTCACCCCCTTTCCTCACCCTCCCTCTCATCCCGTTTCCTTACCCTCCCTCTCATCCCCATTCCTCGCCCTCCCTCTCATCTTTTTTCTTCACCCTCCCTCTCATCCTCTTCCCTCACGTTCCCTCTCATCCCCTTTCTTCACCTTCCCTCTCATCCCCTTCCCTCACACTCCCTCTCATCCCCTTCCCTCACACTCCCTCTCATCCCCTTCCCTCACACTCCCTCTCATCCCCTTCCCTCACCCTCCCTCTCATCCCTTCCCTCACCCTCCCTCTCATCCCCTTCCCTCACCCTCCCTTTCATCCCCTTCCCTCACCCTCTCATCCTCTTCCCTCATACCATCCCTCTCATCCCCTTTCCTTATCCTCCCACTCATCCTCTTCCCTCACCCTTCCACTCATCCTCTTCCCTCACCCTCCCACTCATCCTCTTCCCTCACCCTCCCACTCATCCTCTTCCCTCACCCTCCCTCTCATCCCTTTCCCTCACCCTCCCTTTCATCCCCTTCCCCTCACCCTCCCCTTCACTCTTCCACCATCCCATTTAATTTTCCAGAGTAGAATTTTCACATATTTTCAATTGAATTTCAGCCGCCCTTCTCTCCCAAGGTCTTAGGAATTGATGTTGTGAAACATATTTGTGGGAAGTCAAAACTTTCTATCGTAATTTTTTTTTTTGGCTGGGTTTTTTTTTTTTTTTATAATTTAGAACCGACCTACGGTGTCGCCCAATAGGTTGACCCGCGTTGGGATGCACGAGCTAACACCAACAGTAGGAGTGATCGGGATTTCAACCAGGGGGTTTGGTCCTGGATCGGGCCACCGGGGGTTCTGGAATTGACTATGGTAACCTGCAGATAATCGTGGTTAGGAGGGGAGAGAGAGAGAGAGAGAGAGAGAGAGAGAGAGAGAGAGAGAGAGAGAGAGAGAGAGAGAGAGAGAGAGAGAGAGAGAGAGAATGAAACTTATGAAGACGTTTTGATACCGATTTTGGACCATTAATTAGTCGGACCGAAACGTCGTCTTAAGTTCCATTGTCCTACGTGTGGGGTTATTTGTGTGTTGTTCCAGTCATGTCATTGTGACTTATCTATTCTTCCTTTGAAGTGGATAAAATGATGACAGATCTTCCTCCTTTGTAATAGCATGGGTGGCTTTTATAATGGTATGGGTGGCTTTTATAATGGTAAGGGTGGCTTTTATAATGGTATGGGTGGCTTTTATAATGGTATGGATGGCTTTTATAATGGTATGGGTGGCTTTTATAATTGTATGGGTGGCTTTTATAATGGTATGGGTGGCTTCTATAATGGTATGGGTGGCTTTTATAATGATATGGGTGGCTTTTATAATGGTATGGGTGGCTTTTATAATATGGGTGGCTTTTATAATGGTATGGGTGGCTTTTATAATGGTATGGGTGACTTTTATAATGGTATGGGTGGCTTTTATGGTATGGGTGACTTTTATAATGGTATGGGTGACTTTTATAATGGTATGGGTGGCTTTTATAATGGTATGGGTGGCTTTTATAATAACATGGATGGCTTAATGGGTATGGCGTTCTGGCGGAAAAATTGATCTCTCCTTCGCGGGCGTTTCAGAGGCTTCTAGTTTATTTCCCAGGTCATATCCCGGCCTTTATGGAGGTGCTGTGTAAGTCATCGTAACTCTACACGCAGACCCTCGCACGAGAGGGGGTCAACAGTATTGAACTCTCCACATAACACCCCCTCCTACCCCAGAGTGGCGTTCCCCCCAGTGTCTCGGGATCAGGTGACAATCTGGTCTGCTAACCCCCAGCTCCCCAGCTTCCCTGGCAGGTATCGCAATAAGCGAGTAACAGCATCAAAAACGTACCATCTAGCTGCAGCGTACTTTGTTTATTGTTCCGAGGGGAGACCCACCGGCAGCAGCAGCAGCAGCAGGAGGGGGAATAGTAACTTCGGGATATGGTTTGGGAGGGGAGGGGTGACCTAATGGTGCTAGGGAGGGATGCTGAGGGCAGGTGTGTGGGAGTGTTGCAAGAGGGATGAAGAGGGGGATGACAAGAACAGGCGTATACGAGTATTACAGAAGGGATGTTGAAGGAGCAGGTGTGTGGGAGTGTAGCAGGTGGGAAGAAGGGAGGACAGGTGTGTGGACGTGTAGCAGGAGGGAAGAATGGAGGGCAGGTTTGTGGGCGTGTAGCAGGTGGGAAGAAGGGAGGACAGATGTGTGGGAGTGTATCAGGAGGGGAGAAAGGAGGGCAGGTGTGTGGGCAAGTAGCAGGAGGGAAGAAGGGAGGACAGGTGTGAGGGAGTGTATCAGGAGGGAAGAAGGTAGGGCAGGTATGTGGGGAGTGTATCAGGAGGGAAGACGGGAGGGCAGGTGTGTGGAGAGTGTATCAAGAGGGAAGAAGGGAGGGCAGGTGTGTGGGAGTGTATCAGGAGGGAAGAAGGGAGGGCAGGTGTGTGGGGAGTGTATCAGGAGGGAAGACGGGAGGGCAGGTGTGTGGGGAGTGTATCAGGAGGGAAGACGGGAGGGCAGGTGTGTGGGGAGTGTATCAGGAGGGAAGACGGGAGGGCAGGTGTGTGGGGAGTGTATCAAGATTGAAGAAGGGAGGGCAGGTGTGTGGGGAGTGTATCAGGAGGGAAGAAGGGAGGGCAGGTGTGTGGGAGTGTATCAGGAGGGAAGAAGGGAGGGCAGGTGTGTGGGGAGTGTATCAAGAGGGAAGAAGGGAGGGCAGGTGTGTGAGGAGTGTATCAGGAGGGAAGAAGGGAGGGCAGGTGTGTGGGGAGTGTATCTGGAGGGAAGGGAGGGCAGGTGTGTGGGAGTGTATCAGGAGGGAAGAAGGGAGGGCAGGTGTGTGGGGAGTGTATCAGGAGGGAAGAAGGGAGGGCAGGTGTGTGGGAGTGTATCAGGAGGGAAGAAAGGAGGGCAAGTGTGTGGGAGTGTATCAGGAGGGAAGAAGGGAGGGCAAGTGTGTGGGAGTGTATCAGGAGGGAAGAAGAGAGGGCAGGTGTGTAGGAGTGTAGCAGAAGTGAAGAAGGGAGGGCTGGTGTGTGGGGAGTGTAACAAGAGGAATGGAAGGCAGGTGTGTGGGGAGTGTAACAGGAGGAAGGGAAGGCAGGTGTGTGGGAGTGTAGCAGGAGGAAGGAAGGGTAGGTGTGTGGGAGTGTAGCAGGAGGAAGGAAGGATAGGTGTGTGGGCGTGTAACAGGAATGAGGGCAGGTGTGTGGGAGTGTAGCGGGAGGGCAGGTGTTTGGGAGTGTAGCGGGAGGCCATGTGTGTGGGAGTGTAGCGGGGGGGGGCAGGTGTGTGGGAGTATGGCAAGAGGAAGGGAGGGCAGGTGTTTGGGAGTATAGCAAGAGAAAGGGAGGCAGATGTGTGGGAGTGTAGCAGAATGGAGGGCAGGTGTGTGGCAGTACAGAGGGAGGGCAGGTGTGTGGGAGTGTAGCAGGAGGAAGGGAGAGCAGGTGTGTGGGAGTATACCGGAGGGCAGGTGTGTAGGAGTGTAGCAGGAGGGAGGGCAAGTGTGTAGGAGTGTAGCAGGAGGGAGGGAGGGCAGGTGTGTGGGAGTGTAGCAGGAGGGAGGGAGGGCAGGTGTGTGGGAGTGTAGCAGGAGGGAGGGAGAGCAGGTGTGTGGGAGTGTAGCAGGAGAGAGGGAGGGCAGGTGTGAGGGAGTGTAGCAGGAGGGAGGTCAGGTGTGTGGGAGTGTAGCAGGAGGGAGGTCAGGTGTGTGGGAGTGTAGCAGGAGGGATGGAGGGAGGGCAGGTGTGTGAGTGTAGCAGGAGGGAGGGAGGGAGGGCAGGTGTGTGGGAGTGTAGCAGGAGGGAGGGCAGGTGTGTGGGAGAGCTAACACAGAGGTACAGTACACCCAGAATATGTGCATGTATATTAGACATAGTAATAGTTATGGGATTCTATTTTACAAACGTTTCTTCCACCAGGAACTTTATCAGTTACCCTGGTGATGGAACATCGTATAAAATGCCGCCATAACCTGCATTGTATGTCTTAGGCGCTTGTGGGGTGTTGCATCAGGGTATGCAGCAGTAACAACTGTGTGGAATGCAGCTTGAGGGATGAAGGTAGAAAATTCGCCCTCTGTAGCAGGTGCGTGGGAGTGTTGCATTAGGGATGACGAGGGTGGAGGTAGGATAGCGTGGGTGTAGGAGCTTCTTAAGGGGCACGTAAGTACCCCTGTCTTCTAATAACATGTTCATTTTTCCACTATAATCTACCTTGTCCATAATTACTATAGCATTTGCTTTGTCTGTTTCGTAAGGTGAAGTCTAGGATCTTTCCTTAATTAATGCTATAACTTAAGAAATCTTTGAGGACAATTGTGTTGTAGAGGTCTGAGCGAAGCTCAGACCTTTGCAACACAATTGTCCTCAAAGATTTGTTAAGTTATACCATGAATTAGGGCTGGGAAGACACCATGCCCAGCCCTTCTAGGGCAGGGTAGGTGCCCGAGCCAGAGCTTGCTACCATCTGCAGCTCACAAGACTGCCATTCCCATTAGCCCCCCTGGGGCGGGGAAGATGGCAGACCAGAGAGGCCTAGCTTCTCCCTACGAGCCCCGTGAGGGCGGGGAATGTGGCTAGGCCTGGGGACAGTTGGTCCCAGACGATGAGGGGGTACTTGTACCTCCTCCCATGGGAGACAGGTCTCAGACACTCCCAAGACAGGGAGCCAAGGCCGGGTCACCATCTGGAAAATACCCGGGCCGGGAGAGTACCGGCGAATCAATAACAACAACCATGAATTAAGGAAAGATCCTGGACTTCACCTTACGAAACAGACAAAGCAAATGCAATAGTAATTATGGACAAGGTAGATTATAGTGAAAAATGAACATGTTATTAGAAGACAGGGGAACTTACGTGCTTCTTATTGACGAACACATTGCAGAAACTAAGAGCTACAACCAGTGGTTACAGGCTTCCCTCTGCATCTCACTTAACCCTCTACTCATCTCTTCTTCTTGCCTCCCCAGACACTTGATTTGCTTATTTGACTTGGGCTTCAAGGAGTGAGTATGAGTGCTGCTGTGTGTTGCTGCGAGTGCGTGGGGGTGTTGCAGGAAAAAGTAGCAAGGGCAGGTGTTTGGAATGTTGCAGGAAGAAAGTAGCAAGGGCAAATGTGTGTGTTGCAGCAGGAAAGTAGCAAGGGCAGGTGTTTGGAGTGTTGCAGCAGGAAAGTAGCAAGAGCAAATGTGTGATGTTGCAGCAGGAAAGTAGCAAATGCAGGTGTGTGGAGTGTTGCAGGAAGATTGAAGAAGGAAACACTGCTGTCTGTAGCTGGTGTGTGGTAGTATCACAAGTGAGGGGCCGAGTGTCAACTTGGTGCAAGAGGGAATAGGAATAACAAGTTGCCAGATCCAGTGTGATCCAAGAAGGATAAGACGAAGGAGCAGATGCTTGAGGCTGGTGTGTAGAAAAACAAAGTAAGGAGGTGACGGAGAGAGAGCAGTGAGACTAGAACCAGGAAGATAGGCTGGGAAAATGGTAAACCGGGAGAAACGGATACCCTGAGTGGGTGCTGACGAGAAGGGCAAGGAGTCGCTCCAACACTGCCACAGTCGAGGAGTTCTGAGCATTTATTGTGGAACGAAAGTTCAAGTTCATTCCCTTTCACCAAATTATACTCAGTATATCCCCCCCAAAAAAAAAAAAAAAATGCGAGAAGTGCAAAGGCATCTATGATGATCGTTTTTTGTTGTGTACCACTCTAGGTGAGATGCCGACACCACGACACAGAGAAATGCAATTACATGAAAAAACTTTATTAGCAATGTTTCGCTCGCACAGTTGATTCTTATCTGGAAGGATCTGATATATATATATATATATATATATATATATATATATATATATATATATATATATATATATATATATATATATATATATATTATATATATATATATATATATATATATATATTATATATATATATATTATATATATATATATATATATATTATATATATATATATATTATATATATATATTATATATATATATATATATATATTATATATATATATATTATATATATATATTATATATATATATATTATATATATATATATATATATTTTATATATATATATATGATGGGGTCCACCTCTGGTGTAGATTGTGGGTACCATAGCCTCGGAAAAGTGGATAAAAGGCTTCAAGGAAGAATATTTAGATTTCTTTCTGAAGCCATTTGAATATTCCACTTCCCCTACCACCCCATCTTTTGCATATGTATAAAATTTATTTCAAGACAAATGACAAGAATACAATAGGGAGTAAAACAACATAGATAACAACTCAGAGCTACATGTCATATACTTCGTCCAGCTCCCCGGCAGTAGGCCGCGTGAACAGAATGCTGCAGGCATTTACCCTCTGGATCGCAACACTGAGTCTCTGAAAGATGAAGCTGGTCGCCCTGTGGTCCTTGGTTTCTATGATGAGTTTTTCACCCAGCTCCTTGAGAAACTTTAGAGCACACTTGCCCCATGCTCCATGGGTCTCCGACCCTATTGAGATGAAGTTATAGCAAGGAGGAAGGCCTTCATATTTGCGAGTTTTCTGGGTCTCCCTGTGGCTGGCAGCTCCACCCCCTTCGGCTACGGAGTATTGCAAGTAGGTGTCTGCCATTGTGGCAGCACAGGTGTAGTCCCAAGCAATCTGCTTACCATCCTTCCATGGTAGCATAGTGGCTCCATCAGGACGCTTTTGACTTCCATCAGACCTCTGCACTTGGGGTTCCCGTTGAGCTGGGCAACGGGCTGTGCGAGCTTCTATTTATGATGTCATTGACCTCCTCATGTCTAGCATACTTCCCTTCTGATGTGTGACACACTAGACCATGAAGTCCGAATTGATCGGCCGTCGCCCTGCCGCAAATACACCTATGTTCGGTGAGTATGGGGGCGGCTAGGCGAAGAGCAACACCAATCCGAATGGCCTGTGGGTCGAGTCCCCAGAGAGGAATTGGGAACAGCTAGAAGGAAATCTCCTGAGTGTGGTGCCTTCACCGCTAGGAGACGAGCTTTGTCCTTTCCTGAAGCGTTGGTGAGCATTGTGTTGGCAATTTTTTCCATGATCGGCTTGTCCCAGTGGGACTGTTTGTGCTCTTTGGGAGGAGCTGGTCTACTGGAGGAGTCTGCCAGGATGTCCCACCGCACGGCTGCTTCAATGAACCTGGGGTCTTGAGCTCCCACCACACCTCAAACGTTCAGGGACAATCTTCTTGACTAATCCACAGGAGGCCAAACACGACGACAGAAATGCAGGTAAAGCTACCTGCCTTGCTTTGCGCACCCCTATACCTCCCAGTCGCACTGGGAGGGTTGCCTGCTTCCATTGCTGATCCTCTACTGACAGATTCAGTGCCTTCTTAAAGGTTGATCTCAGGTGTGCGTCATACTCGTCGAGTGTTGGGTTGTCAAAAGAGGGTGCGCACCTCAAGAAGTGAGTCTTGGCATAGTAAGACACCTTGTGAGGAGATACAGGGCATCATGGGCATCAAGATCACTTATTCTCTCCTCCATTCTTTTCAGGTCATTTACTTTGTCCTTGAGGACAGTGTCGATGGCGTGGTGACCCAGCGGTGCTCCCAGGAGGGTACTGTTGGATGGAGTGATAGTAGTGACTTCTGGGAGGATTGTTTGCACCGCATTGATTATTTCCTGGTTTATTGTGATGATTTCACACTTTGAGGGATTAAGGATGAGTCCTAAGGCTTCTCCCTGTGTCTTCACCCGTTGTAGGTCCTCTAACAGGGACTCCCCAGTATATATATATATATATATATATATATATATATATATATATATATATATATATATATATATATACATACCCGCCCACTCCTTCCAGGTTATCTGTTGTTTGATAAGGCCCACTGCTTGGGCAAAACGTCGTAAATAAAGTTTCTCTGAAGTGCATTGTGTTTCGCCCTTCTATACTAGTCTAGATGCTAAGTAGACGCACAGTTGCAGAGTAATAAAAACAATAAAAATTTATTCAGCACTTGTGTTTCCAAGTGTTTGTGAGCTGTACGCCTTTGTATTCAGGTAGTCATAGTTAGGGGCCTCATGCCAGCCCTGATAGACCACTGTCAAGGACCTTCACACAGACTACAAATGTAATCAAATAATCCCTCTCTTGCTCGAGTCTCATAAAATTTGAAGCATCGTAAAGCAAAATTTATTCTAATGAAGAATTAGACAAATGTTCAACAACTGGGTATTTTATTTGTAGACGTTTCGCCAACCAGTGGCTTTATCAATACGTTACAAAGTCAATGTGAAGAATATAGAATTATATACAAAAGATGAGGTAATCAGTCCCTCAGTCTTGGAGTTGGTGAGGAGCACCGCCATCTTGAAGAATCTGAAGCACAGACATGAAGCTGCGCATCATGTCTGTGCTTCAGATTCTTCAACACTACGGTGATCTTCACTAACTCCAAGACCGAGGGACTGATTACCTCATCTTTTGTATATAATTCAACATTCTTCACATTATGTCCTCCTTTTATTGATAAAGCCACTGGTTGGCGAAACGTCTATAAATAAAGTCACCCAGATGTTGCGCATGTGTTTAATTCTTTATCTTGTCTGTATTGTATACCATTCATGTACAAGATTTACCCTCCCTAAATCCATGCTGGTATTCTTTAAGTTCTTTTTTTCCAGTCATGTTTTATAGCGACGTGTAATTTAGTGTCTTTTATCTGCTTTGCATATTGGTACAGCAGTTGCTGTTATTGGTACAGCAGTTGCTGTTATTGGTACAGCAGTTGCTGTTATTGGTACAGCAGTTGCTGTTATTGGTACAGCAGTTGCTGTTTTCCAGCTATCAGGCAGCTGTCCCATCTTTAGCATTTGTTATAGATTATGGCTATTAGATCGCGCAAATCCTCAGCATCTCTCAGTACTCACGACGCTTCATTTTCTTTGCCTCATAGCCTTTGTTGCATCTCTCAGACGTCTTGTTGATTTCTTTTTGATGTCTGCTTGTTTTTCAGTATTTGAGGTGTCCTCTTTTCCGTTCCTTCTGGATTTTGATTTTGAAATAGTTGTTATATCTGGTTAATCTTTTTCTTCCCCCAAAAAATAGTTGTTATTTTCTTTAAAATTGTTAACTTTCCTTGTGATTTCCCCAGCATTTGTGTAACATATTATGACTACTTCCTCTGTGGTGTGTTGGTCCTGGTCAAGTTTCCTCTGCTGCACGCCATCATGTATTGGTAAAAAAAAAATAAGACGCAAATGCAGTACAATGCGACCCTTTATTGACACCGTTTCGCTCGACTTGATCATTCCACAGATAGAAACGTCAAAAAAGGATTGTACTATATCGCATTTGTGTGTCTTTCTCCATCGTGTCGGTATTTAATACTATTTATCTCCATGTATAGGTGTCGCGGTAGTTGTATATAAGACTGATTGGGCTAATATTTTAGGTTAAGTTACAAACACCTAAAAAAAAAAAAATGGTGATCCCAGGCAATGTTAAAATCGGCAGGTTATTTACATGTGTTCTGGAGTAGTGTATTGATGGGGAAGTTGGTGTAGATATTAGGTGTGGTTTTTGACTTCTAATACTTCCTATTTCTCTAGCCTGCTTCATTCTTTTTATTATTTTATCTTGCTGTATCCATTTTATTATCTGTTACTCTAGCCTGTTTTTGAGTATCTTTATAATGTATCAAAAGCCTTATAGTCAAGGAATATATGGGCTGTACGACTTTATCTTTCCTGTCTAATTACACTTTTCTGATGGTTCCTGCTGGACTCTTAAGGCAGAAAGGACTTGAACATTCCGAAATCTGTGATGTTGCGTTACGTAGCGGGGAAACGTCACCTTCCCCAGTTATGGCGTATAGTGATCGCAAGACTCTCACTTTTACCCATACCGTGAAGGATCGAAGCGCCTGACTCACAGCCTCTGATACCATGGTTTTGGCTCTCACCACCCCAAGCTCCCCCTCCTCCCATCACTGGGCGTTGCAGGTAATTCGGGTGGAATCCTGCCACCTATAATGCATCCAGCCGGGGACCTGTACAAGTCAATACCTTCCCTACGTGTCCGTCTTTTGGACAGGAAGTCGTCCATGTAATTGGCTCCCATGGGCTTTGTGTATACAGCTCTTTATAAAGATCTGCATACAGGGTGTTCCACTAGTCTGTATATCAATGGTATTATACCCGACAAGCATGTTAATAGGACAGAGTATGCAATTTATTGCATTTTATTGGGAAAAACGTTTCGTCCATCAGAAATGATAATAAAGTCCAGGGAATTGATAAAGCCCTGGTAGACGAAACGTCTTCTCAATAAAACGTGGTAAACGCATATTGTATCATACTAACCCACTTGTCTCTCATTAGTTTCTCCACCTTGCAATGGATGTTCATCAGTGATATCTTGTTTGTGAAGGTATTTGTTGTATTTAGACACTTTACTGATGTATGTAGTTGTTATTAAGTGGCTGTGTTTGCAGGGCTTGGAACAAACTACCAAACAAACTAGTTTGGGCCAGTAGGACTGCTGCAGTGCTCCTACATTCTTATGTTCTTAGTGACAATGAAACATAATTTCGGAACTTTAAAAAAACAGATTAAACAAAAATGAGTTTGACTAGCTGGGTGTGATTAGGATCTTGTAACATAAGCAAGTAGGATTCCTGCAAGGCATCACTTTTCTTAGTTTCTTGTAGCTCTTGGACCCGCCTCACGAGTTTTACCAACTAGTGCCAGTGATTCCTGGACTCCAAGGCCCGCTCATATCTACCGTTGGTATAGTGTCAGCACCATCTTTTCATCTAGCGCGTTCCATTCACTATACTGTGGTGGTGGCGGCGATGGTGTGTGATGATGGGATATGATCTGTGGAAGCCAGACTTCAAAAAGCACTGTCAGCACACAATGTGAAGCAATGTCAGCCAGCAATGTAAGCCGCATGTCGAAGCACAGCACTGTCAGAAGCACAGCACTGTCAGAAGCACAGCACTGTCAGAAGCACAGCACTGTCAGACACAGCTTTCGCTCAGAAGCACCTGAATTTCAGTACCACAAGTATTAGTAGCCACAGTGAAATCACCAGCCCAGTAGTACTACCCCATCAACATCTCCAGGAACAGTACAGGAACAGCAGACCTAGTCTAACAGCAGTAGTCAGCCACACCGTTCTAGCCCAGCAGAAGCAGCAAGACAGCAGCAGTAGCGGCAGCAGCAGCAGTCTGCCTGACTGCCGGTCCAGCGGGCCCCCACCGTGGATTACCGCTTCATGCTCGCAGCTTATTGAAAAGGCCGGCCTGGGGTATTGGATGGACGCCAGATATTTTTCACGCCCGGAGATTTGCATATGAAGCGAATATCTGGGCCACAAAAATAGTGACGTGGTGTTTCCATGTGATGGTCAGTACGCTCCCCGCCATGTAAGATTTATACGCCTCCGCCCTTCTCCCTCCAATGTTTTTATAACGCACTGCTCTGTTGACTAAAGTGCGCTCACTTCTGCGTGGCCCTGAGCGTAGCAGCTGCTTAATGAACCTCTGCGCTGCCCTGAACGTAGCAGCTATTTAATGAACCTGTGTGGGTGGGGAGTGAGGAACTGTCAGCAGCCTCACTTGGCACGCAGTGAGGAGGCTCGCATGCCAGCTGCCACTCTGCATCAAGTGAGGGAGGCCGCGCCAGTGCCACTTGCATCAAGTGAGCGAGGCCTCGCCAGTGCCACTTGCACCAAGTGAGGGAGGCCTCGTCAATGTCACATGTCACTTAAATCAAGTGAGGAGGCTCACCAGTGCCACTTGCACCAAGTGGATGTGGGCGTAAGAATAATTACAAGTGTTAGTCTGTTGTTAAGAGAAGTAGATTCATCTTTACCAACTCCTCAACACTTGGTTCTTACTTTAAACTTAGAAGACAATCGCTACACCTCTCTTCTCAAATATTGTAGTATACTGGGACTTGTTTACAAAATATCCTAAATCTGAGCGTACAGATGTTTGCGTCAGGAAAGAGTTTCTTCCTCTCACTCGAGTTTCTCACTCTCAAATTTGAGAGCAATCAATATCTGTGAGTTTAAATTCTTGAATAAGTGCTTTAACACTCTCTTGATCTTAGATTGTTCGAGTCTTCACAGATAAAGAATTTGAGAGCAAAACTTAATAACAGTAACATCAATTACACTATTTTCGCTTGTCTACTTGACCTACGTCCACCTGTGGATTTGTCCAAGGTGACACCGCCTACGACTGCTTCACCTCACCTGTCTGCAAGTATATAAGCTCCTTCGCGCGTATGATGTATTCTTTTAAATACTGTGTGACTGATTAACTCAAACTCCTTCTCATCTTCACTATACTTCTTTGTATTGGACTGATGAAGCCACTGTGGGGGCGAAACGTCGGTTCTCTGAACCATTTATCGACACACTATTTACTGTTAAATAATTTGCTTTAGTTTACCATATGGGTATATTCTAATAGGCCATACATAGGCCTCTCATTTTTTAACTAGTTGTTAGTTACGGTAACTTTATTGTATATTTTAGAAATTTTTACATAAACAATTGTCTTTATAAATAAATGTGTATATATATATATATATATATATATATATATATATATATATATATATATATATATATATATATATAAATTAGTCTCTGAGGCTTCATGACCACGAATGTCCTTGCATCAGGATAACACGCTCAGTATTTCTGGGAGCCTGGTGTTTAAGGATGGTGCTCCAATGGAGAGTGATGCGTACTTTGTTCAGTTCACACAGGGCTGGGCATGGGAACGCAGGATCGAGTCCTGGCCAAGCCGCAGTTCTGTTAATGTGCTGGTTACAGCTGAGACTCGCGCATTTTGTTTTTGTTTTTCATTGTGGCCTGATGAAGGATCCCTAGCGATTCTGAACAGCTTTTTCAATTATTTTCTCATTTCTGGAGGGTGTTTTCATATTTGATTTTACGATAATGGTGAATGTGTGGGTCGCACACACACACACACACACACACACACACACACACAGCATGAGCTTCCTACAAGACTAGAGAAAGGAAAGGTTTGGACAAAGGAGTTCCACAACCGGACGCCTAGAAGAAAGGTTTAGGAAAAAGGACTAACAAATGGAGGATAGAAGGTTAGATGAGCATGATAGCTACTCTGGGAATCGACAAGGTGGATAGTGACAGAATGTTCAAGAGAGGAACACAGAAACAAGGGGCACAACTGGAAGCTGAAGACTCAGATGAGTCAAAGGGATGTTAGGAAGCATTTCTTCAGCCATAGAGTAGTCAGGAAGTGGAATAGTCTAGCGAACGATATAGTGGAGGCGGGAACCATACATAGTTTTCAGACAAGGTATGATAAAGCTCATGGAGCAGGGAGAGCAGAGACCCAGTAGCAGATAGCGAAGAGGCGGGGCCAGGAGCTGAGTCTCAACCCCTGCAACCACAATTAGGTGAGTACACACACACACACACACACACACAGCACTTCCTGCTCCAGGCCTCGGTCAGTAGTAGTACCTCTGCCAACCCATTTCACCTGTCACATACCCCAGCAGCATCCACTAAGTTGAACCCCCTTCCACACCCTTGTTTCACCCACTATGTCGATCCTTATCCACGGACCCTAGCTAATTGGATGGATGCTAATCAGGAGGAAGCTGGCTGCCAAGGGAACCAGACAGCTGGTAATATTAGGAGAGGAAAGTGTCAACTTTGTTTACTGGTTTGTCGCTCTAGCATTAATGGTTTTCTCCGCAAACATGGTAGCTGCGTTGGTTCAGGATGTCTTCCCATGGAAAGTAATGTAGTCACCTCAAGCAGTTAAGAGCAACGTAATATTTCCCACCTAATTAGATAATATAAATGCAATCAGAGCAACAGATACCAGGACTCTCCCACACTTTCATAGAGCAGCCCTTTCACACGCAGCTGGGAAGCTCAGAGATTTCCTGAAGAAAGTGCACGGATGCTCCACTATCCTAAATGCTCCACCCACCTCCAGTGCATGGCACAATTTGCTGTGTGACAAAGTTTGACTGGCCATTCTAGCAAGAAGTACGTCACGGGAGAGTGAGAGCTAATAATATCTCCACCAATAGTGAGAAAATCCAAAAAAAAATGAAGAAAGCGACTCAGACTAATTGCCAGCGAAGATAAAAATCTCCCCCAGAGATGCCGATACTGCTCAAACACTAATAAAAACACACTGCCAGAGAAACCAGGGGTGCCAGCATTTTTAACACCACTATCTCTAATGCAGAACAAATGTTTTTGCAGTGTTTTGTCATTCCCGTCTGGCTCTGCTGGGGCTGCACTGGAGTAAAACCACAACATTTATCTGGTTCTCGGGAAGAGATCCTCCTATCAGAGATCACAAGATTCGTTCACAATTCCCAGACGAAATTAAACCGATCTTTTGGTGTATCCCTTTGTACCCTAAGTAAGAAAGGAAGACTGAGGAATTAAGACTCACTGCCATGGGAAACCCGCTTCGTCGCCTCGTTGCTAAGGCGGATGTCAAAAACATTCACACAAAGGCGGCTGTGATGCTTCAGCTAAACCAGCTTAGTTTTGGGGTCCCTCAAGGCAGCACA
Organism: Cherax destructor; assembly: GCA_009830355.1. Taxonomy (NCBI): domain Eukaryota; kingdom Metazoa; phylum Arthropoda; class Malacostraca; order Decapoda; family Parastacidae; genus Cherax; species Cherax destructor. The sequence goes on from WNWK01000125.1 coordinate 169,041, forward strand.
GCAGTGGTTCGTGTAACAAGAGTGTATAGCATTAACCTTTCTGAAGATAATTCAGTCTTAAAATTAAACTTCAAGAATGTTTTTAATTTACTGAAAAAAAAACAGTATTGACAGTCATTCGAACATGCTTAGGATACACCGAGGAGTCAGTGTTTCTATTTGGGAAGGATAGTCAGTGCGTCGGAGAGCGTTCAGCAAGGGGATCGTCTCGTTCCATTTCTCTTTTGTAATGTCATTAATGAAATCACTATCAGATTTACCTGTGAACTGACGATCTGGTTCCTTGATGATGGCACACTGGCAGACGCAAAGGAGTCCCTGTTAGTATGTTAGTAAATATTGATGAGCTAGGCAATGAGACTCGTCCTTATCTCTTCCAAATACAAAATTATCTTGGCCAGTCAGCAAGCAACTGGGGCAATGAGATACAAACTTTCCAGGCACATCAATCATTGCCCCCACGATAGCTTCCTGCTTGAAGCACCTCTCGAGACTAATACCTCTCTCATAATTCTCGAGGACAAACTGGATGATTAGAAGAGGAGGAACAACGAATAGGCAGTCTAGATGCCCATGATATCTTGTGCCTTTTCACAAAGTTCTTGAGCCTGCTCAAGTTAAAGTTCACCCTTATGTGACATCCCAAAACTATATGAATATGAAAGTCTCAAGTTGATATTTAAAAAAGTACTCAATTATACTCTAGAATGAGTGGTAGGATCATTGTATTCAGAGTAGAGAGTACAGGTGTCCGCAGGGCATCACAGATAGCACCACCTGCATTCCTGTCTGTGTTTGAGGTTCGAGGTTTAATAAGTTGGTAAGTTGGCTTCCAACAAACTTGTAGCAGTGATTCTCCCCGAACACCACAGTCAGTAAAAATGTGGGGTTCATTACCCAGATTTTATTAATGGTGCCAGACATGCGATACCCTAACAGGCTCCTCAACCAGACTAGTTTTCCCTAGTAACTACTAACAGTCGTGGCTTAAACAGTGCTTGAGAGTATGTCTGTGAAGGACTGAGTTCACCTTCTGACAGTGAGAACTCTTGATGACGGGTATTCTCCTCTGGCTGTCCTTAATTCCTTTAGGAAAAAGCCTTGAGCTTCAAACTACTCGTGTTGATGTTGCTCTTCGTCTTTCCATCCCTATCATCATTAAACATACTGTAAGCTACATCTGTGCACCGGCAGACTAGTTCAGATATTGTGGTCTTGTTTGTTGTAGATCTGATGTGAAGATTACAAGGCACGTAGAGGTTTAACATGATCAAGCATAAACCTAACATCTGCATGCTCAACAATAAAGGAGCCGCCCCAACTATGTTGATTCAATGGCAGCCAAAAGCATCTAGATAGAATCTCCTTGCAACCATGGACAGATATTAACACATGCACACTAGCTGGGATGAAGGAGATGCAGCTGTCAGCTTCACGGAGTCCAAACTTCTACAAAAACAGTGAAGTTGCTCAACATTACATCTTCGCTATCAAAGACTCATGGAAAGAAGGCGCATCCAAGTTTCTAAAGGAGTTAGGCAAAAGATTCAACAGGAAATCTAAGACCCCAGAGCAGTTAGCTTTCTCTCCCAGCGTCATTGTTGCATTACAGTGGTGTAATGTCTAGTATCTTGGGTGTGCTCCAACCAGCTGGACGAAACATTTGAAATAAAATTAACGAACACATCTCTGTACTTGTAAGATTCTTTTGTATTATGTTTGTGTGTGTGTGTATTCACCTACACGTGGTTGCAGGGGTCGATTCCTAGCTCCTGGCCCAGCATCTCAATTTGCCCTTGCTAAATTCACTCCCTCCTTGCCTCGTGGGCCCTATCTTACTTGCTTTTAAAGCTATGTATATAACCTGTCTCTACCAGTGTGTGTGTGTCCAGGTCTCGTTGATCTGCTGATCTCGTTGGTCTGTTGGTATCTTGGTCTTGTGGGTCTGTTAGTCTCGCTGGTCTACTTGCCTAAGACTGAGTATTCATTGCCTCTCTCAGATCTCCTCTTCCATCTATTCCTTACGTTTACCATCTGACCCACCCCTTTTCCATCTGTTCCTTATCTTTTTCCCCATTCCATTCCCTTTATTCCACTCTTTCCTTCTATTCCACTCTTTTCCTCCTTCTTTTCCACTCTCTTTTATCGTCCATTGCTTTTGGATGTCATTGCTTTCTGGAGTTGCTTTCTCTCATGCTCTGAGGATCTGTACCCGTTGAGGTGGGATCTGTGACGGCCAGGGTTAGGGGGTAGGAGTATGGGATCTGTGACGGCCAGGGTTAGGGGGTAGGAGTATGGGATCTGTGACGGCCAGGGTTAGGGGTAGGGTGTATGGGATCTGTGACGGCCAGGGTTGAGGGTAGGGAGTGTGGAATCTGTGACGGCCAGGGTTGGGGGGTAGGGAGTATGGGATTTGTGGTGACCAGGGTTGGTGGTTGGGAGTATGGGATCTGTGATGGTCAGGGTTGTGGGTAGGGGGTATGGGATCTGTGATGGTCAGGGTTGTGGGTAGGGAGTATGGGATCTGTGATGGTCAGGGTTGTGTAGGGTGGATCTGTGATAGGGAAGGGACTGGGATGAGTCAGTTGGGGTGGGATAAGGGATTGTAATGTTCAGGAAAGATGTAGATTACTTATGTGGTGGGTTGGGTGTGTGATGTTGTGAGTGTGATTGTGGGTTGTGTGTGTGTGTGTGTGTGTGTGTGTGTGTGTGTGTTTTGTGTGTGTGTGTGTGTGTGTGTGTGTGTGTGTGTGTGTGTGTGTGTGGGTGTGTGTGTGTGTGTGTGTGTGTGTGTGTGTGTGTGTAGAGAGAGAGAGAGAGAGTCAGGGAAGGTGGGGTACATGGGAAAAAGTATACAGCAGGGGACTTTGGAAGTCCACATGGAGGCTGTCTACTGAGGAGAACAGTCTACTTCTTGATTAAGGTGAAAAGATAGATACAGTGGAAAAAAAAAATAGACAAATGCGGTGTAATACAATACTTTATTGACTGCGTTACGCCTCACAGTGGACTTTATCAAGTTACAAACAGATCTACCTGAGCAGAGATTACACGAGTATACATAGGGAGAATAATGATTAAGGACTATCGGAAATTATCTAAGTGTTTGAGGCAAGAATAGAAAAGCACAAGGCTCTCTCCTCAACCTCCAATCCCTCCCTCCAGGAAATGGAGGGTGAAGAGAAATATGCCATACCATACTGGAAAAAATAGAATGGAATTTACAGGAGAGGGAGCTGGATGGGAGGTGTTGGCTACAACTATATCTACTAAAATAGTACTGATACTATCTTAATTAAACTACTCGTGTTACACCACTGCCAATCACAGAGCCATGTGAACCACTGGTTCTACTTCTGGTTACCAGCTCTACTATGACTATCACACCCCTCTACTTCTACTACTACTGCAGTTGCTGACTTGGTTACCTCGTTGTCAACTGATCCTCTTGGCACAGTTGCTGAACAGACATCAGGAATATGTTGGATTCAGAATGTTCCGTCTACTGAATGAATATGACAGCCCTCGTGGGTTTGGTTTAACTTCAGTGTGGTAGTGAGCAGAGAGGTGTAGTAGCGAGTGTACTAGGCACCATTTTGCTACTGTCCTCCCTCACTACACCTTACTAGTCACTATAACTTTTTTTTTTCTAAGTTGTCTGACATATAAAACAATTTAGGCTGACTCAGCAGTCCTGACTAACAGCTTCACGAAGAACTTGTACGTACTGAAGGTTCTCTCAACACCTACTAGGGCACCAAGTATCTAGTTGAATCCTATACTTGCAAAGTGCTTGTCAAGCTGCTTCTTGAGTAACTATTTTCCTCGCGCTGACGACATTAACCGGTGAAGAACGACATTAACCGGTGAAGAACGACATTAACCGGTGAAGAACGACATTAACCGGTGAAGAAGTGTGAGGCAAAGACGATATAATTTGGAACTTTGTTACAGTTACTCGTATTGGAACACAACAAGGAGGAGGAAGTAACTCTCTCGTTATCTCAGAGGAAAAGAATGGAGAGGAATCAGTGACAGGAAAGTAGAGAGACTGTGGAGAAATGAAAAGGAGTGAGAGGTACGAAAGTAGAGATGTAGGGAAGGAGAGGAGGGAGGAATAAAAAAAATATGGAGGCTATAGAGAGAAGGGAAAAAGTGAGAGATACGAGAATAGATAGGATACAGTGAGAGATAGGAAATTAGGAACGATGCAGAAAGACAATAATAAGTGAGAGACAGGAAAGTAGAGAGGAGGGAGGAAACGAAAAAAAATGTAAAGAGGATGTAAAGAGAATTAAAGGATGTAGAGAGATGGAAACGAAGGAATGTACAGGGAGTAAAAGGAGGGTAAATAAAAGGGGAAAAAAAGAGGAATGAAGAGGGCGAGAAATGAAGGGATGTAGAGGGAGGGGAAACGAAGAGTGCAGCTGCCAAAGGGAGGATACAATTAGAGAAATGCAGGAAGAAGCGCTGAGGGAGGAGAGTCGAGTAGAAAGTGGAGAACTGAGATGTGGAGGGGAAACGTGGAGGAAGTCAACTGTAAGATGGAGGAATAGTGAGAGTTGGGTCAAGAGGGAGGGAGAGAGAGAGAGAGAGAGAGAGAGAGAGAGAGAGAGAGAGAGAGAGAGAGAGAGAGAGAGAGAGAGAGAGAGAGAGAGAGAGAAGAGCTAGAATGAGAGAGTTAGAGAAAAAAGGGGGGAAAGAAAGAGCCAAAAAAGAAGTTGTGAGGCGGTGAATAGGACAGAGATTGGATGGGGGTATTCCGACAGAGGGAAGAGATAATGGAGCCACATAAAAGCTCGGGAAATGAAGATGAAAGAGTGGAATGCAAGTGGTGTGGTGAGTGGTGGGCAGCGCCCGCCATAACACTCCACCTCATCATTCTCCCACCATTAAGACGAGCCACATGCTTGCCCCTTCCCCCTCAATAATGTTGAATTACGTCCCGTGTTGTAATGAGGGTAAAAATGTGGCTCCCAGGCGTCAACAACATAAACTGTGGTGGCCATCAGACTGGTTAATAGAAGGTCTGTATCGCGGGGAGCAGCAGGGAGCTGCTGGTCCTTGATGTGCATTGTGGGGAGCAGCAGGGAGCTGCTGGTCCTTGATGTGCATTGTGGGGAGCAGCAGAGAGCTTCTGGTTCTTGATGTGTATTGCGGGGAGCATCAGGGAGCTGCTGGGCCAGGGTGTGTCACGGGGGAGGGGCAGCCACTGGTCCAGGGTGTGTTGCGGGGGTGGGGCAGCTACTGGTCCAGGGTGTGTTGTGGGGAAGGGGCAGCCACTGGTCAGGTGTGGGGGAAGGGGCAGCCACTGGTCCAGGGTGTGTTGCGGGGAAGGGGCAGCCACTGGTCCAGGGTGTGTTGCGGGGGTGGGGCAGCCACTGGTCCAGGGTGTGTTGCGGGGAAGGGGCAGCCACTGGTCCAGGGTGTGTTGCGGGGAAGGGGCATCCACTGGTCCAGGGTGTGTTGCGGGGAAGAGGCAGCCACTGGTCCAGGGTGTGTTGCGGGGAAGGGGCAGCCACTGGTCCAGGGTGTGTTGCGGGGAAGGGGCAGCCACTGGTCCAGGGTGTGTTGCGGGGGAGGGGCAGCCACTGGTTCAGGCTGTGATGGATCCCACTAGAGGGCAACTTACTACCGGGATCCCACCCACCCACCAAGTGCATTCCATCAACCTCTGCTACTGCACGCTCTCCCACCATTATTCCCTCTGCTGATGGACTCTTCTAGTGCTGCTGCTGCTGCTGCTGCTGTTGGTGCCGCCGACGCTGCGTGCCGCTGCCGCTGCTGCTGCTGCTGCTGCTGCTGCTGCCTGCTGCTGCTGATGGACCCTGCTCAGCGGCCGGCACCGATTACAGCAAATTGGCGCAGGAGGCACTTACGGTAAGAGAGTGAGTGGCTGGCTGGCTGGCCCACCATCACCCACTACCCACAACACCCGCCACACCTCGCTCACCCCCACTCCCCCGCCCTCTCTCCCTCTCGCTGGATGCGGCTACACCCACTCTCGTACTCACCAGTACACACTGTAACTTTAGGATTAAATGTTGTTTTAGTAGGGGTTGTGGGCGAGGGAGGCGGGAGCGGCGGTACGCCGGCCTTCCTCGGAGGTGAAACATTGCGGGAAGATGACGCAGAGTTGTGGAAGCTCGCTAAGGCTCGGGTTGCAGGCCATCTCGTACGTCCATTAGTTGTATTGGTTCGCTCACTCACGCACGCACGCACTCACGCACACACACTAACGCACATGTGCGTCCTCATATGCACACTCACCTACATCAGCCAAGCTAAAATTAACGGGTATCACATTTTAAATTAGATGTCCGTGGGGGATAAAATAATAATTTTTCCGGTGGAAGAGAGAGGCGATGAAGATGATATTGTTGAAGGCTTTTAAGGTGGACACCGTGGTTAAGGTGGACACCGTGGTTAAGGTGGACACCGTGGCAACGTGCGTGTGGATGGACAGCCATAATTGATTAGAGTTGAGTGGAGTTTCACACTACCTCGCCCATCCAACAAGGATTAAAGTACTAGAAGGTTATTAGGAGCTGCAATCGTCTGGTGTGGTGCCTAGGGTACTGGCCTACTAGTTTTAGGCCTGGTATGCCGTGGATTCATTTCCGTGAATTTTGTGGCACCACACATGATGGTACACAAACCTGCCTGGTTCTTGTGACACCATACATACCATAATACACACACCTGCTTGTCCCTTGTGGCACCACACATGACGGTACACACACATGTCTGGTTCTTGTGGCACCAAACACGACGGTACACAAACTTGCCTGGTTCTTGTGGCTCCACACACGACGGTACATACACGTGCCTAGTTTCCGTGGCACCACACACAACGGTACATACACCTGCCTGGCTCTCGTGGCACCACACACGACGGTACATACACCTGCCTGGCTCTTGTGGCACCACACACGACGGTGCATACACCTGCCTGGCTCTCGTGGCACCACACACGGCGGTGCACACACCTGCCTGACTCTCGTGGCACCACACACGACGGTACATACACCTGCCTGGCTCTCGTGGCACCACACACGGTGCATACACCTGCCTGGCTCTCGTGGCACCACACACGGCGGTGCACACACCTGCCTGACTCTCGTGGCACCACACACGACGGTACATACACCTGCCTGGCTCTCGTGGCACCACACACGACGGTGCATACACCTGCCTGGCTCTCGTGGCACCACACACGACGGTACATGCACCTGCCTGTCTCTCGTGGCACCACACACGACGGTGCATACACCTGCCTGGCTCTCGTGGCACCACACACGACGGTACATACACCTGCCTGGCTTTCGTGGCACCACACACGACGGTACATACACCTGCCTGGCTCTCGTGGCACCACACACGACGGTACATATACCTGCCTGGCTCTCGTGGCACCACACACGACGGTACATACACCTGCCTGGCTCTCGTGGCACCACACACGACGGTACATACACCTGCCTGGCTCTCGTGGCACCACACACGACGGTACATACACCTGCCTGGCTCTCGTGGCACCACACACGACGGTACATACACCTGCCTGGCTCTCGTGGCAGTTTAAAATTGCGAGACAATACCAACAAAAAGTGAAGCCACTCTACTCCACACCCACGTTACTAGGTTGATAACGTTATAAAACTGCACGAAGTGGACTTACACATGTACTGGTCAGACGGTGTCACACTTAATATACTCGTTAGAAAAGTTAAAAGAATAGAGAAAAAGCAGTGGAACCTGACGGGTTATAAACAGAAAGGTATATAGACAGGAGGGACGGCAGCTCTGTGCAACTATTTGCCTAGATACGCAATAAAACAAGAGAGGCAGGAAAACTACTAGACAACTTAGCATCAAAGGTGTATATTACCGACAAGTTAGAGTATTTGACTCGTGTGCAACAACTGGGTATCTTTATGATGTAGACGTTTCGCCAACCAGTGGCTTCATCACTACAATACAGGGACAAAAACAGCAACGCTGAAGATGTTGAAAGATGAGGTAATCAGTCCCTGTTCATAGGCTGAGGGACTGATTACCCTATCTTCATCGTCTTTATTCTTCTGTTTTTGTCCCTGTATTGCACTGAAAAGGCCACTGGTTGACGAAACGTCTTCATCATAAAAATATCCATTTGTTGCACACGAGTCTAATACTTCAACTAGTAAACACCTCGAGTGTAGTCTCACTGTTACGGAAGCAACACAGACAAGGAACAGTAACCCTGATAAGCTTTTCCTGCGAAGCTCCCGATAAAATAATGAGACTAACTGAGCACTCTGAGGGACATGGAGAGTCAGTCACTGGAATTACGTTGCCAGTAACAAGTTATAGAATAGCTTCTTTTGGGGCGATGTTTCGCTGTGTAGAGTTTGATCAATCACGACTCGAGCGAAACGTTGTCCCTCTAAAAACTGGTACTGCAATTTCCGTCTCTGTTTTTTACTCGTCGACAATAAGACATTTCGTCCATCCTGCCTTACAAACTTAATACAAAAACCACGATGTTGATTAAGGAGGTAAGAGAGAGTAAGTGTGAGTACAGTGTGTGTTGCTTGACTGTAAGAAAGCCTCTGACACTGTACCACGGTAAAGGACACGGACACAAACTAGAAAATCTGGAGTACCAGGGAAGCCACTCGAGTGGGATAAGAGGATAATCTGAGTGGAAGATGCAGTTATCTTGGTAAAAGAAGTGGTATAAGTATGGGCGAGGTACTACAAGCATCCGTTCTGATGCTGCATACCAGCAGGGATTAATATAGTATACAACTAGGGATTTATACAGCCTACCAGGAGGGATTTATACAGCCTACCAGGAGGGATTGATATAGCCTACCAGGAGGGATTGATACAGCCTACCAGGAGGGATTGATATAGCCTACCAGGAGGGATTGATATAGCCTACCAGGAGAGATTGATATAGCCTACCAGGAGAGATTGATATAGCCTACCAGGAGGGATTGATATAGCCTACCAGGAGGGACTGATATAGCCTACCAGGAGGGATTGATATAGCCTACCAGGAAGGATTGATATAGCCTACCAGGAGGGATTGATACAGCCTACCAGGAGGGATTGATACAGCCTACCAGGAGAGATTGATATAGCCTACCAGGAGGGATTGATATAGCCTACCAGGAGGGATTAATACAGCCTACCTGGGGAAATTTAATCACATTTCAATGCTTGCAGACGTAGCGGAACTAATGCGGATACAAATAGATGAGACTACAGGAATCTACAAGAAAATCTGAATGGGCCACAAAAATGGTAAATAAAAAATGGTTGCTAAGGTTCATCCAAAATAAATGTAAAGAGTTGGGAGTAAACATCACGTCTAACCTGTCTCCAGAAAAGCACAAAACATAACATGAGTGGCGTGTGTCAGGCTGGCAAATGTAATAACGGCTTTTAGTAAGCTGAACAAGGAATCATTTGGAGTGCTGTGTATATGTGTGTGTGTAGCACAAACTAAAGAATGTAAAGAAACTTGAAAAGTACAAAGATTTTCTACCGGATTAAGAGAACTGAGAAACAAATTAGAACCAAATTTCCAAACAAAAGAACCAAGAACGTGAAATTTGATTGCAGGACAGAAAATGCTCTAAGGGGCTTAGATAGGGTGGATAGGGACGGAATATTTACGATAAGAACTAGGATGGAGTCCTGGGGAAGGAACAGAGGGTAAACTGAACGCCAGGATCAATCACAAGTACGTCAGGAAACGCCCAGCGTCAGTGTAGTCAAGACGTGGAGTACACTGAAGGACATAGTCAAGGCCAAAATATTACACACCTTTAAACATAGATACAATATACATCATGAAAGCAAAGAGGGTGGCCCAAGAGCCGGAGTTCGATTCCCGTAAACTAAGGTAATCACAAGAGCACATATGTGTCCAGGCTTCTCCAGGTTTATCATATATATGTAAATTATAATGTACTATTGAGAGCCCTCTAGTCCGCCTCAGTCCATCCCAACCATCCCAGTCCCTTATCCCAACCATCGCAGTCCTTTATCCCAGGAATTTCAGTCCCTTATTCCAGACATCCCAGTCCCTTATCCCAGCCATCCCAGTCCCTTATCCCAGCTATCCCAGCTATCCCAGTCCCTTATTCCAGCCATCCCAGTCCCTTATCCCAGCTATCCTAGTCCCTTATCCCAGTGAACCCACCTCGGCAAACCCACTTGGTCCAAGTCCGCTGAAATCCACTCTACCTGCTTATCCTAGTTCACTTAGAACCAAACTCAGGCCACTTCACACACTCCGAGCACGCACGCACACACACACACACACACCACACACACACACACACACACACACACACACACACACACACACACATACAACAGGCATAGTGTCTAATCGACATGTGCCTAGGACAAAATGGTAACTAACTAACACACACACACGGGCGCCTAGCAAACCTAAGAACAGCATTCCGACACCTTAATAAGGAATCGTTCAGAACCCTGTACACTGTGTACGTTAGGCCCATACTGGAGTACGCAGCACCAGTTTGGAACCCACACCTAGCCAAGCACATAAAGAAACTAGAGAAAGTGCAAAGGTTTGCAACACGACTAGTCCCGGAGTTAAGGGGTATGTCCTACGAGGAGAGGTTAAGGGAAATCGACCTGACGACATTGGAGGACAGGAGAGTAAGGGGGGACATGATAACTACATATAAAATACTGAGAGGAATTGACAAGGTGGACAGAGACAGAATGTTCCAGAGATGGGACACAACAACAAGGGGACACAGTTGGAAGTTGAAGACTCAGATGAATCACAGGGATGCTAGGAAATATTTCTTCAGTCACAAAGTGGTCAGGAAGTGGAATAGCTTTTGAAGCGATGTAGTGGAGGCAGGATCCATTCATAGCTTTAAGAAGAGGTATGATAAGGCTCATGGCGATGGGAGAGAGACCCAGTAGCGGCCAGTGAAGAGGCGGGGCCAGGAGCTATGACTCGACCCCTGCAACCACAACTAGGTGAGTAACTAGGTGAGTACACAAACACCCACACACACACCGTCAAACACTAACACACACACACACACATACACACACACACACACACACACACACACACACACACACACACACACACACACACACACAAAAGCACCCACACACACACAAACACCCACACACCGTCAAACACTAACACAAAACACCATAATGGAAACCCACTTGTTAACTCTTATAATGGCTGCTCATAAGTTATTCAAATACTATGATGGAAGCAATTAGCAACATAGACCAGACCAGCCACCCTAAGCTGCGCTCTACTGATGTTGTGGACCGCTAGGCCTCCATGGACCGCTCTACAACCCTCAGCTGGCTGCTCGCTGATGTGCTCACTGTGGACCGGTGTGCTTCCATAGACTGGTTCATAAATTTGAGTTGGTCCATAATATCCTCCATGTGGACCCGTCAGCCTATATGGACCGGTCGACTGTTCCAAGTTGGTCCATAGCGATGTTCTCAGTAAGGTTATGTCTGCCTCCATTGACAGGTCCGAAACCATGAGCAGGTCCCTGCTTATACTCAGTACCTTGTACTTCAGTACCTTGTACTGAGTATCAGCTGCTTTCTACTAATGTGCTCAGTGTAGACCAGTCTGCCTCTGTGAACCTATGATGTTAGTCGTGATTTTTTTCCTACTGGCCTGGGCCAGTAGGCCTTCTGCAGTGTTCCTTCTTTCTTATGTTCTAATGAGAGGGTGGACTGTAGCTGGCTACCGTGGCCTGGCTGGCAAAGTTCTCGCTTCACACACGGAGGGCCCGGGTTCGATTCCCGGCTGGGTAGAAACATTTCGACGTATTTCCTTACACCTGTTGTCCTGTTCACCTAGCAGCAAGTAGGTACCTGGGTGTTAGTCGACTGGTGTGGGTCGCATCCTGAGGGATAAGATTGAGGACCCCAATGGAAATAAGACAGACAGTCCTCGATGACGCACTGCCTTTCTTGGGTTATCCAGGGTGGAAAACCCTCCGGGGTTAAAAATCCGAACGAAATCTTATCTTATCTTACAGCCACATACTGCATATGGCCTCCATGGAAGGTAGATAGGGTCTGAGGATATTAAAGTATTTGCAGAGTAAAAAGTTAGGAAAAGGTAACAGAGTTAAGGAAAATCGTAAACTTTTCAAGGAGACGAAAACGAATGTGATGTTGGATGTGTTTTCACCAACCATATCCATACATGAAGGAGGGGTAATGCAAGTTCTTTCTTCCTTCATTATAGGGGGAATGGAATGTAGCTGGTTATAGCCACAGATGGTGTCTGACCTCCATGGAGGGAAGAAGGGCTGAGAATTGCGCGAGGAGGAGTGGCTGGTCTTGAGACCTACTTGTAAAATTGAAGCCACTTCTGGAGCCAGTGCTGAAGAACTCAGAGACTTAACACAGCAGTGGACTGCTTATTTTAAGGCTACGTTGCACTATCGGTTTGAGAATCTCTTGTTTTCAGTTGGTTTCTGATCATTTCTCTAAAACCCATTACAATTATATTACTCTCCCAGTAACCATTGTTTTAGTGGCAGATTCCCCGTACTCTCATTAACCTAATAATTAAATTTCCTTTATATATTTGTTTTATCATTTTCCTCATGATAATTTCCTTATTTTCTTTGAATGTTAAGTAGCAAGTGGTCAAAAATTAGTCTAGTAAGAGAGGCGAAGCCTTGGTCTCTATCCCTAGTACCACACTCTTAGGTGGTCCCTTTTAATGTCCCCAGGCGTGGACCGGTTTGCGTCCATGGACCAGCTCACACAGCTATTAGTAATAGTTGTAGTAATATAGGTAGTGAAAAAGTATTATAGTAATGGCTTTAGTGAGGCAGCAGGCATATTAGTCTAAAAAATAAGTTAAAGTAATATTGTTAGTAGTTGCAGAAGCAGTATTGATGGTGGTGGAAATTTCTGTATAGTATAGCAGCAGCACCAACAGCACCAGCAGCAGCAGCAGCAGCAGCAGCAGCAGCAGCAGCACACTGAAATGGCTGTTGGAGTGGTAATCGTGGTGGTGGTGTTGGTAGTAGTAGTTGCATTGTTATTAAAATATTTGCTATAATTGTTGTAGCTGGGATATCTATGTGGCAGTCACTTTCCCTTTCTCCCAACCATCTCCCTCCCTCCATGTCCCGCCTCAGACTCCATCCCCTCCACCCCTACCTAATGGTTGTAATACGCCATAATTTTTAAAAGGGGTGGACCGATAAGCCAGCGGAAGGCCTCGGTCAGATGACCAAAAGCTCCAACGGCGGGTCATCATCTGACTAAGACCCGCGTCAGGAAACACCTGTCCGGTGTCCTGACGAACCTATCCTACCCTCCACCCCTCTAGCCACCCACTCCCGCTTTCCCTCGTTCTTGTAATGATCTTTCTCATTTCCTTACCCTAGGAAATGTGTCGCTCCAAACTTCCAGGGAATGACGAGTAGATCCAGGAAATTCATCACTAAATGAAATAATAAAAGACACTGTATCCACGACCCATCCTCCTAACTCCCATAAACATTATGTAGATTTCTCATCGAAGGTTCACAGTAAATTTCTAGGCTAGTGTGAGGAATGCCTATTTATACGTGTGTTCCCTAGACATTCATTGTTTTGTAATGTTGCAAAGAAGAATATATATTTGTTTATGTTTGATGAGTGACCAGAACGCCTGGAATAACTAAGAATGAGACGTTGATTATATGACAAGTCAGCCTTGCGTATTTTAATGACATCGTTTTTTCTTGATTGAACAGACGAATTTAGGACTGGTTGCTCTAAGAGTGTGGTAGCGGCAGTGCCACCTAGATGGCACTTCTGTGTGCTCGAGTTGTGTGTGGTTGTGGGCAGTGCCACCTAATAGGTATTGCTGTGCTCTAGAAGTGTGGTAGTTGGCACTGCTGTGCTTGGAGAAGGTGGTAGCGGCAGTGCCATCTAGTTGTCACTGCTGTGTGCTTGAGGCACTGCAGTAGCACTGTGACCAATGAGTTTAAAGCAAGTAACCGGACCATCCATTTCATCTTGAGTTTTCAATTAGTGCGTATTTAGGGTTGAAATTAACTAGTTGTTAATATCTTTGTTAGCGAGTTGTTAATAACCTTAATTGTTAGCGAGTTAATAACCTTAATTGTTAGCGAGTTAATAACCTTAATTGTTAGCTAGTTAATAACCTTAATTGTTAGCTAGTTAATAACCTCAATTGTTAGCTAGTTAATAACCTTAATTGTTAGCGATTTAATAACCTTAATTGTTAGCGAGTTAATAACCTTAATTGTTAGCGAGTTAATAACCTTAATTATCAGCGAGTTGTTAATAGCCTTAATTATATGATTGTGCCTTGATAATAATAGACGAATATTTATTTTTTGATTAACCGATACGCGTGATAGCAATCCACGCTTTCTGCTGCAGCTCAAGCTTAGTGTTTCTGTTGCAGCTCAAGCTTAGTGTTGCTGCTGCAGCTCAGGCTTAGTGTTTCTGTTGCAGCTTAAGCTTAGTGTTTCTGTTGCAGCTCAAGCTTAGTGTTGCTACTGCAGCTCAGATTTAATGTTGCTGCTGAAGCTTAAGCTTAGTGTTGTTGCAGCAGCTTAAGCTTAGTGTTGCTGTTGCAGCTTAAGCTTCGCGTTGCAGCAGCTTAAGCTTAGTGTTGCTGTTGCAGCTTAAGCTTCGCGTTGCAGCAGAACACAAAAATAATCAAACAATCTGTTATATCAATCTCTCCTGGTTACTCTGCTGACCTGACAGTGTTTGAAGTCCGTGGCATCACGGCTAACCTATGTTAAATTATGCTGACATCCCTCCCTCCCTCCTTCCCTCCCTCCCTCCCTCCTTCACTCTCCTTCCCTCCCTCCTTCACTCTCCTTCCCTCCCTCCTTCACTCTCCTTCCCTCCTTCCTTCTCCCTCAGGCCAAGTGTCTATCGAAAATGCTTCTCACACTCGATAACTAACACACACACAACACACAAACACATACACACACACACAAACACATACACAAGATGTGCTCTTGATCCAACCTTCCCTTGGATCAAATCTAATTATAAGAGGGTGGGTGGAAGTGAGTGGTGCGTCATGTATACCTGGAGGTGTGTGGCTCTGTGTACGCTGACAGGTGCATGACTTTCAGTGTAATATTATTAATTATTATTAGGATAAGCTTTAAATCCGTAGGGGTATTTTATACCATTTCTCTCCAATAAATAATTCTTACCGAGCGGCCGACGGTACCGCTGTTTCACCAGGTGGTAAAAAAAAAAAAACATTGTCCGCACAAAGGTGGGGTTTCATGAGGAAACTGTGCCAGTATCTACTGAGAGTACCTGATCATCCAGACTGTGATGGCTGTGCCTCCGGGGCCGCTAGCACCAACAGCCTAGAAGTTTATTCAACAAGGAAGCCTGAGTGTTGTACACTTAGTTGAAAAGTTTCGCCTACGTAGCAGTCTTCTTCAGTCGAATGCAGAGGTGTTTTTAATGCTGGAGAGAGTGGTACAGGAGAGAGAGAGAAAGAGAGAGAGAATGAGAATTTAAGGTATTCAGTCCCTCAGCCTTGATAGAAAATACCGAAGTGTTGAAATTAAGACACATGTGCAACATCTGGGTATCTTTATTGTAGACGTTTCGCCATCCAGTGGCTTTATCAATACAAATTCTAGGACACTATGTGAAGACAGTAGAACTATATACAAAAAATGAGGTAATCAGTCCCTCGGCCTTGGAGTGGTGTGAACAACACCGAAGTCGTTGAGTTTCTGGAGCAGAGGCAAGGAGGCTGGCACTTATATACTAACGTCAGGTGGAAAGGGACGTGTCGGTATTGTATACCATTCTTGTGCAACTTGTCAGACACTGCAACATCATGGAATCTTGATTCTGAAGACTTGTACATAACCTTCTTCACGGCAACGACAACTACTACTACAACTAACCCATCTCTTTGGGTATGACCAACTTCCACTGGGAAATCCCGCCTACCAGTGACTATGCCCTCGTCTGCTACCCGTCCCTTTCCACCTGACGTTAGTATATAAGCGCCAGCCTGCTTGCCTCTGCTCCAGAAACTCAACGACTTCGGTGTTGTTCACGCCACTCCAAGGCCGAGGGACTGATTACCTCATATAGTTCTACTGTCTTCATATTATGTCCTAGAATTTGTATTGATAAAGCCACTGGATGGCGAAACGTCTACAATAAAGATACCCAGATGTTGCACATGTGTCTTAATTTCATATTGTCGGTATTGTATACCATTCTTGTACAACTACCGAAGTGTTGCTCCTCGGTGTTACTGCGTGTGTTAGTGAACGTTTTTGAGAATATTTTGGTGAGAATCTTCTCAACATTGCAGAGGCAGTGCACACCCAGCCCTGCCAGATATATACTATTACAATAACACCTTAAGACCATCAACACTTTTGTTATATATCTTAACATAAAATTGGAAGTCATGCCTAAACATGGACACACATCCCGCAGACAGGAGAGAGAAACTAATGACAACGTTTCGGTCCGACTTGGACCATTTACAAGACTTGTAAATGGTCCAAGATCGAAACGTATCCTATATGCGGGATATTTGTATATTGTTCCTGTGACGGTATTGTGCCTCTCTTGTTCTTTAAACCTGGACACTTGATACCTTATCTCTGGACCGACCGCGAGGACGACGACTCTAGGAATTTACAACACGTATTCAACAGATATCTAAAAAGAAATTAGTATGTAAATGAATAATTCTCTAAATCGTAATGACACACCTGTAAACAGCTCAATAAACGGAGGGTTGGAATCCGCGGCAAGCCAGTCCTAAAACTAGCAGGCCAGTGTAAGTGAATTTAACATAGGATACGTCAGTGGTTAAAATAACGTGTGGGCGCGTGCAGGTAATATAGCTTGTCAACATGTGGTTAAAAACACGCAGGTGTTGGGCGCTGTGGAGGTTGAAATTGGCGCATGTTGTGAGACCCTCGGGTTAAAAAGGGCGCTTGTTGCAGGTCCAAATTTTACGCAGGCGACCTCATTTGAGGGTGTGTAGTTCATGGCAGCTTCACCTGATCAATAGTGGTTTACCAAGCCCACCGCCCATCCCGTCCACCGCCCATCCCGTCCACCGCCCATCCGCCCTCATACTGTTTTAACGATAGGGAGGGAGGGAGGGGAAGACTGTTGTTTTAATTAACCAAATTAGAAATACGCTAAGTGTGCTGCTATCTCATCCTGTATGAGAGTTACGTTGTGGGAACAAATACTAGATAAACTTCCCTGTCAGACTTCAGACTTCATCACACAGAACGGGTTTCATTCATCGGGTATTGAAATCAGTCACTCTGAGGTGGGAGACTTCAGAGTGGGTGTGGGGACAGCGTCAAGCACTCCACTGTGCCTTTCTAGAGTTGGAGTTACTGTAACTGAGGAATTACTTGTGTATCTCTCGGGATGTCCCAGACCGTCACACTCCCCAGGGAAATGAAAAAGAAATTTTATGTTTCTAATTTTATTGAACAAAAAAATGGAAAATAAAAAAAAATCGTCACGAAGCTAACGCCATTATATATTATTAAGCTTATAATGACTTCGTAATGTTATTATCTGATGTATATATGTAGTTAAATATACTGTGTTATGCAAAGTAACCACAGGGGGAGTTGAATGATAGCTCTAGGCCTTTCGTGTTGCAATCAACACATCAGACGCTTGCAGTGTTGCATAAATAAGTAGGAAGTCCAGGTAGATTCGTTCAGGGAAACTATTCTCCGGAAAGAATAGTTTCCCTGAGCGAATCTGCCTGGACTTCCTACTTATTTCTGCAACACTGCAAGCTCTTGATGTGTTGATTGCAACACGAAAGGCCTAGAGCTATCATTCAACTCCCCCTGTGATTATTTTGCATCTTTTATCGCGATTATTGCATAACGTATTATGCTATCCCTTTTCCATTTTCCCTCCAACCCCATTCCCCCTCTTTCCTCTGCCTCCTATATATAATTTCTCTTCTCTCTCTCTCTCTCTCTCTCTCTCTCTCTCTAGGATGATGGAGATATCTTCAGATATTCCATTTCTCCTGCGTATGGGATAGGCTATCCAGAGAGGTGTTAGTCTCGCAGCTCTGACTGACACATTCCAGTACCTTATAAGAGCCCCGTCCTGAGTGATGCAATATGACACAGTTTGTTAACACTGAAAAAAAATGGATACATCAGCATCCATTTTTTTTTAATAAAAACAAAATAATTTATGAGGAGGTTATCACATTCAATCATCACATCATCGTAATGAGCATCAGTCATCACCATTACAATCACCCTCATTATCATCGAGAGGTAAATTAGAGGGAGGGAGTCAGGAGGATGGAGTCTGGGGAAGAAGGTGCGAGTGATCTTCCAAATGTTCTTTTTTTTATATTTAGCAGTCTGCAATCAAAGACCTCTTTTATTGTTTTGTCTGTCTGTCTGTCTGTCTGTCTTCTCTCTCTCTCTCTCTCTCTCTCTCTCTCTCTCTCTCTCTCTCTCTCTCTCTCAGGAACCCGCTCATTGTGTGTGTGTGTGTGTGTGTGTGTACGCAGTCAGTGGTGTTGCTCAGTGCCACTCTCCAGCTACGCCTCAATAATAGCTGGCACTGTCGTAGACTTCAATATGGCTCCATTACTGGCACTCCGCACTGCCCGCTGTACGGAGCCGTTCTTTCAGCATTGGCAATCAATCGACACGTAACAACACTTAGAGAACGCCACTGTCCGCGCCGTTCACTTACTCTGCCATTTGAATCCACTCTGGCAATGTATTGGTCCAGGCACTCACCAGACCCCGGGGGGAGGGAGACATGGGGGGCAGGGGAGGGAGACATGGTGCAGGGGAGTGTGACAGGTGCAAGGGAAGGGAGACAGGTGCAGAGGGAGACAGGTGCAGAGGGAGGGAGACAGGTGCAGAGGAAGGCAGACAGGTGCAGAGGGAGGGAGACTGGTGCAGAGGGAGGGAGACTGGTACTGACGGAGGGAGACTGGTGCAGGGGAGGGAGACGGGTGCAGTCAGGGGAAGGAGACAGATGCAGAGGGAGACAGGTGCAGACGGAGGGAGACTGGTGCAGACGGAGGGAAACTGGTGCAGGGGAGGGAGACGGGTGCAGTCAGGGGAAGGAGACAGATGCAGAGGGAGACAGGTGCAGAGGGATGGAGAAATGGAGGATGGGAGATGTGGGATGAGTCGTGCCGAATAGGTAAAATTGGTCAATTAGCAAGAACTCATTACAAATTAATTCCTTTCTAAAATTTTCTCTTATACGTTTAGAGATATATTTTTTTCATTTACGTTAATGTAAAAATTAATAATTTTGTACCAAAAGAACCTTAGAAAACTTACCTAACCTTATTATAACAAGCGCAATTTAATTTAGCCTAATCCAACTAAATATATTTTAGATAAGCTTACAATAATTTAATAATAAACAAACACAATTAAATATATTTTTTTCGTTACGTTCAGAATGATTTTTGCGAAATTATTGCATACACAAATTTTCGCTTGCTTATTGGGCAAGAAGAGCGTTGCTATTTAATCCAAAATCGCAAGTTTTACCTATACGGCACGACATATATATATATATATATATATATATATATATATATATATATATATATATATATATATATATATATATATAATTCTGTAGAGGTTCACATTAGGCTGAAATCTACGAGGTAATATGCGTGCGGAAACTCGTGTCCTGGTTGACGCACTGATGAAGCAATGTTCATGTTATGGAAGCACACCATGAAGCAATGTTCATGTGATGGAAGCACACCATGAAGCAATCTTCATGTGAAGGGATATGTTGATGAATTACACATGTGTATCATCTGGGTATCATTACATGGACATAACAGAAATATATTCATCAAATAGTGAGAAATGAGGTAATCATTATTATTATTATTATAATCAAATAGAAGCGCTAAACCACAGGGGTTATACATCAATGAGGTAATCAGTCCCTCAGATATTACACTTGTCGGTGATGAATACCATTGATATTCAAGGTAGTAAGTGTTCATCAGTAAGTGGTCGGGCAGTAGTGGTCATGAGTGAGGCAGTGAGTGCACGGACAGAAAGTGGTCATGAATGAGGCAATAAGTGCACGGACAGAAAGTGTTCATGAATGAGACAGTAAGTACACAGGGAGTAAGTGTTAAGGAGTAAGTGGACGGGCAGTAAGTGTTTAAGAGTAAGGCAGTAAGTGGACGGGTTGAAGATAATGTTGACATTCGGTGGGCAGGGTATTAGTTTAAGGGCTGTTATGTTTGGTCAGGCACTTAATGGAGGGAGATGTATGGTAGTGTTGGTAGTACTGAGGGAGGATGTTTGTAGTGGTGATAGTATTGAGCTAGGAGGGTGGTAGTGGTGTTATTGAGAGAGAGGAGGGTGGTAGTGGTTGTAGCAATAAGGGTGATAGCTGTGGTGGTAGTATTGAGGGAGGGTCGTAGTGGTGATAGCAGTGGTGGTAGTATTGAGATAGGAGGGTGGTAGTGGTGTTATTGAGAGAGAGGAGGGTGGTAGTGGTTGTAGCAATAAGGGTGATAGCTGTGGTGGTAGTATTGAGGGAGGAGGGTGGTAGTGGTGATAGCAATAAGGGTGATAACAGTGGTGGTAGTATAGAGGGAGGAGGGTGGTAGTTGTGATAGCAATAAGGGTGATAACAGTGGTGGTAGTATTGAGGGAGGAGGGTGGTAGTGGTGATAGCAATAAGGGTGATAACAGTGGTGGTAGTATTGAGGGAGGAGGGTGGTAGTGGTGATAGCAATAAGGGTGATAGCTGTGGTGGTAGTATTGAGGGAGGAGGGTGGTAGTGGTGATAGCAATAAGGGTGATAACAGTGGTGGTAGTATTGAGGACCAGAATATTGAGTGAACGATACGTATAAAGTAAGTGAGCAGACAGTATGTGCTAAGAACGTTAGGTAGATGGACAGTAAGTGGGAGGGCAGTGAGTGGGAGCCCAGTAAGTGGGAGGGCAGTGAGTGGGAGGGCAGTGTGGGAGGGCAGTGAGTGGGAGGGCAGCAAGTGGGAGGGCAGTAAATGGGAGGGCAGTAAGTGAGAGGGCAGTAAGTGAGAGGGCAGTAAATGGGAGGGCAGTAAGTGGCGTGCTAACCTAACACCATCACCCCCCCCCAAGACAGGCAGAGTAGGAGAGGGAGATATAATGTCATTACTCTCAAAACTGTGGGAGAAAGCATTCCCTTCTCCCTCACCTCTCTACCCAGCTCCTTACCCCTCTTCTTCCATCATTTCTCTCTTTCCCCTCATATCTCTCCCCTCCCCCTCATTTCTCTCTTTCCTTCTGTATTCTCTCTTCCCTTCCCTCTTCTCCATGTGCATTCTCCTGTCTCCTTTATCTTTTCTCTTCTCTCCCCCCCCCTCTTCACCGAACTTTCCCTTTCTTTTGTTTCATTCTGTTGCCTATTTTTTCATGTCTCTAATCGCGGAGTGAATGAGGAATAAAGAGCGAGGGAGGAGATAGAAAGGTAATAGGGAGATGTAGGGAGGTAGGCAGAGGGGAAAGGCTAGAGAGAGGGGGGAACAGGAGTCATGGAAATAGGGAGAGGAACATAGGGAATCAAGAGGAGGTAGATGGGAAAGAGAGGGTAAAGAGAAGGCTGGGAGATAAGGAGAGAGAGGGAGAATAACCAGAAGGTAGGGAGATAGAGAGAGGAATTGTTAACAGAAGATAGGGCCAGAAAGGGAGAGTAAACAAAAGGCAAAGAGACAGGGAGAGAGAAAGAGAATAAACAGAAGACAGGCAGAACAAGCGAGGGTGAGTGAGTTAAGGACGAGAAATATGGAGTTCTTTGATCATTTCTCTCTCTTTCTCTCTCTCTCTCTCTGGTCTAAAAGTAGAGGAGAAAATGATGGATTTTTCTCTGCTATATATAGATTTGATGTGGTAGTGGTATTGAAGAAGGTTGGTAGTGGTCGTAGTAGTGAGTGATGAGGGTGATAGTGGTAGTAGTGTTGAGTGAGGAAGGTGATAGTTGTGGCTGTATTGAGTGAGGAGGGTGATAGTGATGGCTGTATTGAGTGATGAGGGTGACATTGGTGGCTGTATTGAGTGATGAGGGTGATAGTGGTGGTTGTATTGAGTGAGGAGGGTGATAGTGGTGGTTGTATTAGTGAGGAGGGTGATAGTGGTGGTTGTATTGAGTGAGGGGGTGATAGTGGTGGCTGTATTGAGTGAGGGTGATAGTGGTGGCTGTATTGAGTGAGGAGGGTGATAGTGGTAGTAGTATTGAGTGAGGAGGGTGATAATTGTGGTTGCATTGAGTGAGGAGGTTGATAGTGGTGGTTGCATTAGTGAGGAGGGTGATAGTGGTGGTTGTACTGAGTGAGGATGGTGATAGTAGTGGCTTTACTGAGGGAGGTGTGGGCTTAGATATGGACAGACTGAAGAAATCAAAAGGGACACTATATACAAAACATAAGAGGATAACTAAAAAAAGGAAGGAAACATGTGAAAGATCTGGGTGTAATAATGTCAGCTGACCATTCTTTCTAAGAACACAATAAGGATAATATCACGAAAGCTACGATAATGACGAGGTGGGTAAGGAAAACTCTCAAAACAAGGAGAAAAGTGCCTGTGGTGACACTTTTCAAATAATTTGTGCTCTCTCGCTTATTATTCAGTGTTAACGGCCCCTTTCAGGCAGGAGAAATATCAGAGATGGAACAGATAGAGTCCATTTACGGCCCGCATAAAGCCAATAAAGTATTTAAATTACCGGGAACGTCTCAAAGTCCTAAATATATACTCGCTGGAGCGGAGAAGCTCACGATAATATAAACGTGGTAAGTACTCGAGGGCCTGGTCCCAAATCTGCACACTGCCATACCAACATACTGTTGCGAGAGACATTTGAGAAATTGTAAAATAAACCCAGTGAAAAGCAGAGGTGCAGTGGACACAATATGAAACCATAAAATTCCGTAGGTTTAGACTGTTTAACACTCTACCATAAGGAATCAGAAACACTGATGGCACAAGTGTAGAAGTATTCAAGAGGACAACAGACATTTGCCTCCGCCAAGTGCCAGATCAATGAGGCTATGATCGATATATGGACCAGCAGTAACAGCCTGGTTGATCAGGCAAGCACCAGACAAGTCTGCCTCGGGGCCGGGCTGCGACAGTAGGAAAACTCGAAACCCTGGAGTTTACCTGGAGGGTATTCCGGGGATCAACACCCCCGCGGCCCGGTCCACGACCAGGCATTCTGGTGGATCAGGGCCTGATCTGTCTGTCCAGCTCCCTCTTGAAAACAGCCATTTGCCTATTGGTAATTTCCCTTATGCATGGTAGGAGGTTGTTGAACAGTCTTGGGGCCCGGACACTTGTGGTGTTTTCTCTTAGTGTACCAATGGCGGCCCTACTTTTCATTGGGGGTATTTTGCCCCGCCTGCCCAGTCTTTTACTTTCGTAGAGAGTGATTTCTGTGTGCGGATTCGGGACCATTCCTTCTAGGATTTTTCAAGTGTAGATTATGATATATCTCTCTCGTCTGCGTTCCAACGAGTACAAGTCAAGTGCTTCCAGGCGTTCCCAGTAGTTGAGGTGTTTGATGGAACTTATACATGTAGTAAAGGTTCTCTGTACACTCTCCAGATCTGCAATTTCACCTGCTTTGAATGGAGATGTTAATGTACAGCAATATTCCAGCCTAGAGAGAACAAATGATTTGAAAAGGATCATCATTGGCTTGGCATCTCTTGTCTTGAACGTTCTCATTATCCATCCTATAAATTTCTTTGAAGTTGTGATCGTGGCACTGTTGTGATCCTTCAAAGTGAGATCCTCAGACATTACCACTCCCAGGTCCCCCACATTATTTTTCCGCTCTATTGTATGATCAAAGTTTGTAGTATACTCAGTTCTAGTTATTATCTCCTCCAGTTTTTCAAAACGGAGTAGTTGGAATTTGTCTTCATTGAACATGTTTTCCGTTGCCCATTGGAAAACTTGGTTTATATCTTCTTGGAGGTTAACCGTGTCCTCAATGAATGACAGACTCATGCAGATCCTAGTATCGTCTGCAAAGGATGACACGGTGCTGTGGATTACATCTCTGTCTATGTCTGATATGAGGATGAGGAACAGGATGGGGGCGAGTACTGTGCCTTGTGGAACAGAGCTCTTCACTATGGCAGCTTCTGATTTAACTCTGCTGACCACTACTCTTTGTGTTCGATTGGTTAGAAAGTTGAAGATCCATCTCCCACTTTGCCAGTTATTCCTTTAGCACGTATTTTGTGTGGTATTACGCCATGATCACACTTGGCAAAGGCTTTTGCAAAGTATGTGTATATTACAGCTGTATTCTGTTTTTCTTCCAGTGCATCCAAGACCATATAATGATAATCAGCGGTAGTATTGAGGGTGGTGTGTGGTAATGGTGGTAGTATTGAGGGTGGTGGTAGTGGTGGTAGTATTGAGGGTGGTGTGTAAGGTGTAGTATGAGGGTGGTGTGTGGTAATGGTGGTAGTATTGAGGGTGGTGTGTGGTAATGGTGGTAGTATTGAGGGTGGTGTGTGGTAGTGGTGGTAGTATTGAGGGTGGTGTGTGGTAATGGTGGTAGTATTGAGGGTGGTGTGTGGTAGTGGTGGTAGTATTGAGGGTGGTGTGTGGTAATGGTGGTAGTATTGAGGGTGGTGTGTGGTAGTGTTGGTAGTATTGAGGGTGGTGTGGTAGTGTTGGTAGTATTGAGGGTCGTGTGTGGTAATGTGGTAGTATTGAGGGTGGTGTGTGGTAGTAGTGGTAGTATTGAGGGTGGTGTGGTAGTACTGAAGAAAGAGGGTGGTAGTGGTGGTAGTACTGAAGGAGGAGGGTGGTAGTGGTGGTAGTATTGAGGAGGATAGTAGTTCTGGGAGCTTCGTGGTTAGGGTGTCATGGGTAGTCACCCTCCCCTCAAACCCGTACCCAATTTCAGTAAGAAAAATATCTCCATTCAAAACGCATCTGGAGTCTCATGGGTTAACCATGAGATGCTGTTGATATCCAAAAGCCTTTTAACCAAGTTATTTCTTACCTCGTGTGCTTAATGGTCCTCTATTCTTGACCTTTTTCCCCCCCAGTGTTGTGAAGAAATTAGACAGTCGGCCCCAGACACTTGCAAGTCCTCGCACTATACATGTAAACAGACCCTCCCATTCATTTGCCAGACCCTTGCCTTGGGCTGATCACCGGACAAACCTGCATTTTTACGTATTCAATGTCTCCATTGATAGGGAGGGGCAGAGGGAGGCAGGGGACGAAGGAAGGGAAGGAAATAGGAAAGGGTGGGATTGAGGGAAAGAAGGAAGTGAAGGGAAGTAGATAAAGCAAAAAAGGGAACGAAGAATGGAGGTAGGTAGGATGAAATGGAGGGAAGGAAGAAGGGAGGAGGGAGGGAGGAGGACGGTAGGAGCTAACATAGATGGAGTGGTGGTGGTGGTGAGGGGAAGGAAGTATTTGACGTCTGGGTTGAGGCAGTCGCCCGTGAAGGAACTATTAGGCGAAACGGGTTTTGAAATTTCTGTACACACAGAGCAGGGATGTGAGGAGCCTGGTGGTATATACTGGAGAGGTGGGGCAAGAGTAGGGAAAGGAAAGGATGGAAGGAAGGAAAAAGGGGAGAAGGGGAAGACTAAAGGAGAGGAAGAGCGAGGAGGGGGGGGGAGGGTAGTGTGTAATGGCATTTAGGTGGATAGAGAGAGCTCCCCACTGGGACGCACTCATAAGGCGGTGAGGAAGGGAAGGGTAAGTGGGAGCAGGTGTTGGTGTGGCTCAGGCTGTGGGACACTTTAGGGAGCATGTAGTGGGAAGCTTCAAATGCGCACCCATGAGGGAGTGTGAGGGCTTTCTTTCTTTCTTTTCTCTCTCTCTCTCTCTCTCTCTCTCTCTCTCTTCGTGTGTGTGTGTGTGTGTGTGTGTACTCACCTAGTTGTGGTTGTAGGGGTCGAGACATAGCTCATGGCCCCGCCTCTTCACTGGCCGCTATTGTGTGTGTGTGTGCGCGCGCGCGCTTGTGTGATTAGTAAAAGAAATAGATACTAAAAGATATGTACCTATTTGTGGTGGATTTTAAGGGCTTTCCTATTTTCCTAGCTCGGCTTGTTGCCAAGCTTCCTTGATGAATGCCTGTTCAACCAGACAGTTGCTGTTAAATCAGGCTGTGATCGATATGCGGGCCAGCGGGCCGCCAGTAGCAATAACCTGGTTGACCAGACAAGCACCAGACAAACCTATCTCTGGACCGAGCTGCGATAGCAGGAAAACTCAAGAAATCAATCACAGGTAATGGTAAATCTCATTTTATTGGCTATCGCTTCGTGGTCACATTTTCTTTTGCAATATCCGTGTAAACTACATCTGCGCGTTCTGGTTTTCTTCTTAAGTCTCAGAAATTTTGTTATAATAATCAAAAGATCTTTCTGCTCAAAATCCATTTGATTTAGGTTGTGTAGGTCAGTCCTTTCCATGTAAACAAGTTGGCATCTCAGCACTCTTCTGAAGACTTTAATCATGTGTGATGTTTGTGCTACTGTTTTTTTTTTTTGACGGACCTCTGCTGCCTCCTTTGTGAAGAGGAGCTGTGTCGGCATCTTATGGCCTACCTACCTGGGAGTCAACGCCCCCGGTCCTTGATCAGGCGTCCCGGTGAATCAGGGCCTGGTCAACGTACGAACCACAGCCCGGCTAGTCGGGTACTGACTTTAGGTGTCTGTCCAGCTCCCTCTTGAAGGCACCCAGGGGTTTGTTGGTAATTCCCCTTATGCCTGATGGGAGGCTGTTGAACAGTCTTGGGCCCCGGACACTTATTGTGTTTACTCTTAGTGTACCAATGGCGCCCCTACTTTTCACTGGGGGCATGTCGCACCGTCTGCCCAGACATGCTTTCGTAGGGAGTGATTTATCTGTGCAGACTTGGGACCAGTCCCTCTGGGACTGGTCCCAGTGTGTACACCGGAGTGTACACACTAAAGCATGGGAAGATTGTTTAAGGTTTTGGTCAGCCGTCTTCTAAATTGTAGGCTGATGATTCAGGCAGGGTGACGACACGGGCAGGATGAGGATACAGACATGGTCAGGACATGGGGCAGAACACAGGCAGAGTGGCGGAACAGTCATGATGAGGGAAGGGGGCCTGACAGTCTTGGTAAGAACTTGTGATCAACGAAGGTCAACGTAGGTCAACGTGGAGGTCACTCTTATTATACCGCCTACATTTTTTTATTAACCTACATTTGAAACATCACCTGTGTTTGACTTATTCTAGTTACACTGAGGTGGTAAAAAGCTACCTATTTTTTTCCTGCCATATTCCATCAGATAAAGTTGGTTTCTTACGTCAGGTAATAAAATCTATCAACTTAAACTGGGAGGTTTCAGTAAGACGATGAGGATATATTCAAGAAAAAAAATACCAGTCACGGCCAATACCGTGACTGGAACACCACACAGATATGTAATGAAAATGGGTTTGAAACCCGGCGAACTGAAGAATGAGAGACTTGTGCAACATTCCTCAAACTATTCCTCACCTTCCACTGTTACTCTCTGTATTGCATTGAAGAAACCACTGGCTGGCGAAACGTTTCCTAAACGAAAATTCCCAAATGTTGCCCAAGTGTCTCATTCTTCAGTACACAAACAACCCGTACATAGGAGAAGGAAACGTACGATGACGTTTCGGTCCGACTAGGACCAATAACTAGTTAATGGTCCTAGTCTGACCGAAACGTCGTCCTTCTCGTATGTGGTGTGTGTAGGATATCTTCAAGCAATCCGCTATGGGTTTAGGAGCTACAACAACCCTAAAGGGTTCTTTCCAGTGGTGCTGGAGTTACTGTTACTTAAGAACTGTCGTCTCTCAGTATAGCCTAGTTCCCACACGACGATGCTTCAGGTACCTAAGTGACGTTGATCCAGGCACCTATGTAGGACACTTTGCATAAGAAGTGAGGCACATAATCCACCCCTCCCCACTTATCCCACTCACCTCTCCCCATTTAAGTGAGGAGGGGTAGATTATGCGCCCCTCCTTTCTACCTTTTATTCCCATCTGTACCTCTGTCATTTTCCCCATCTTCCCACTACCCCCCTCATCCCCTCCCCACTACCTGTTTTCAAGGATTAACTTTTTTCCCCAATGTGTGACTATATAGAATGGGGATAGCAGCACGCTGGTGATGTATCTAATTTTGTTGACCAAAAAAAAAAGGGGGAATCCAGTTCCAAAAACTATATCATTTTTGTCCTCTATCTCTTTCCTCCTTCCCTACCACCCATTTTCCTTTCCTTTTGCCCTCCCTACCCTTTCTCCCTTTCTACGCTTTCTTTCCTCCTCCCCACCCTTTCTTCCCTTCCTACTGTTTCTTCCTCCCCCCTCTCTCTCTACCCTCTCTCCTTCCCTTACCCTCATTCCTTTCTTTCCCCCTTAATTTTTCATCCGTTCCTTCTCTCTCTCATTTCCTCTCTTTTAACTCTTAGTCTCTCTCTCTCTCTCTCTCTCTCTCTCTCTCTCTCTCTGCCACCCCTCCTATCCTCTCTCTCTCCCTCCCTCCCTCGTTCCGTCGTGCGACCACGCGACAATAAAGGCCGGTGAGGGATCATGTATATTCGATTGCATCATCTCCACACCGACGCATCCCAATTACCAGCGTCGTCAAAGGGGCGACCTCCCAGCATCCACCGTCCACCACGCTGCCGCTGCCCCCTTCCCTTACCCCAAAGCTCTTTCCTTACCCTATAAGCTCTTCACTTACCCCTTAGTTCTTACTTTACTCCCTAACTCCTCTCTTAATTGGTGTTCTGGTACGATCAGAATTGTGGTTTCAAATGTTTGTAGAGTTGGAGAGAAGTTATTATTGTAATCAGGCGCTATGTAACGCCTGGGAAATGGGAAGCATTAAAGTTCGAGCTATGGAAGGGAAGGATAAGTCCGGTGCCGTGATTCAAGAGCCCCTCGCCAAAATCAAGGCAACTCCTTGGTGGGAGTCAGGTTGGAGAGAAACGCAGGTCGACGTAGATATATTTATTTAAAAGGTGCACGTGACTGGGTGGCACTGAGCCTTCAGCCAGGCGGGAGCCAGTATACCTAGGGAAGTGCTGTCACTAGGATGCTGTGGGGTAGTCACTAAAGGAAAGATCTTGTGGCGAGTATTACGAAGATTTGTCTGATCAGGCCTTGTATCCCCCTAACTCCTGAAGATGATTGTGGTTAGCATGTTTTCTTAGCTAGAAAAATGACAGAGTGGATAATGGGGATTTTCAGAACAAGAGACTATTCAAATTTCGTTTAGAATATTGTTCTGTGTTGACAGCTCTGTTAAAGGCAAGAAAGAGATCAGACCTGCAAAAGGTAGAGATCGTTTGCTGCATAGAGCCAATAAAGCATTTTTAACCACTGGGAATGACTATAGAGCGAAGAGAGAAATGTTTCATTATATATACTTGGAAAATATTTGAGGGTTTAATCTCAAATCTACAAACATCCACGACATCCATAATTAAAATAGTGAAATGTAAACAGAAGAACAGGGAAAACTTGTTTTTATTGCACAATAAGAAGCAGTGTGTCAACATCCGTGGTCCAAGACTAACCTGGTACCAGCAAGTATCAGAAAAATTGCCGGACGTAGCGTCGAAGTTTAATCTTAAGAGGAAATTGGATCACTAGCTTCGATGAGTGCCAGATCAACCAGACTGTGCCGGCTGCGGGCAGACAACAGCCTGGTTAAACAGGCAATCAGCAGAAAAAGCTTAACCTCAAGGGTAGGAAAACTCTCCAAACAGGTCACAGGAATATCAGATTAACAAGTGACTCCCTAGCTTTCCTTTGACCTTCCCTCCTGTCACTTTCTACACTGCTCTTAATACATGTAGTTTTTCCTGGTCTTTAGGCTGGTTTTCGCCAGGCTGCTGCAACTACATATTCTTTAGATTTTTTTTTTTAAATATCGAATGACTGTTTATGAATATGCATTTATTATTTATGTCCATATTGTATGTACACTTTGTGTGTGTGTGTGTGTGTGTGTGTGTGTGTGTGTGTGTGTGTGTGTGTGTGTGTGTCGCGCGCGCTCCATCTCTCAGTTAATTTCCCTGTATTTTTACCAATGTGATACGGTATATTTTCCTCTTTTTTTTATGGCGGCAGTGGCTGTAGGGAATGGAAGGTGGAGGAAGAGCCTTCTGATTTTCTATCCTTGTCTCACACACTTAGATAATTCACGTTAATCCTTAATCTGGGTAGAAGTAGATAGATCTTCTCAGCAGGTAGTCATCTATCTGTCCTTCCCATGCAGTCTTTTATCTTCTACCCCATATCTTCCTTCATCCCCCTTTACCTTTCTCTCCCCTCTCTCTCTAATTCTTCTTTCCCTATCTCTTCTCTCGTACCCTCCCCCATTTCTTCCCTCTATCTTTCTCCTTCTCTTATCTCTCGTATTCTCTCCTTCCCGTGGCCCTATAACCAATCGCTCTCCTCTTCCTGTCCCTGAGCATCATCTCTTCCTTCTCTCTCTCTCTCTCTCTCTCTCTCTCTCTCTCTCTCTTTCTTTCCCCGTCTCCTTCCCTCCAACTCCGTGTCCGTCATTCTCCCACTCACTGTATCTGTATAAGTCATTCTTCCTCCCACTCTATTTGTCAATCATTCTCCGCCCATTGTATGATCTATGTCAGTCATTCTCTCTCTCTCTCTCTCTCTCTCTCTCTCTCTCTCTCTCTCTCTCTCACACACACACACATCAATAATAATTGTCCTCTTTCCCCTCTGGGCTTTCCTTATTTCTTTACTCCCCTCTTGATCCTTCACTCCCTTTTTCCTTTCCCTCTCCCCCTCTTTCCCCTCCCTCGCCCCTCTTTCCCCTCCCTCGCCCCTCTTTCCCCTTCCTCGCCAATCTTTCCCTCCCTCGCCCCTCTTTCCCTCCCTCGCTCCTCTTTCCCCTCCCTCGCTCCTCTTCCTCCTCGCCCTCTTTCCCTCCCGCCCTCTTTCCCCTCCCTCGCCCCTCTTTCCCCTCCCTCGCCCCTCTTTCCCCTCCCTCGCCCCTCTTTCCCCTCCCTCGCCTCTCTTTCCCCTCCCCCGCCCCTCTTTCCCTCCCTCGTCCCTCTTTCCCTCCCTCGCCTCTCTTTCCCCTCCCTCGCCCCTCTTTCCCTCCCTCGCCCCTCTTTCCCTCCCTCGCCCCTCTTTCCCCTCCCTCGCCCCTCTTTCCCCTCCCTCGCCCGCTGTAGCTTATTTTCTGCATGAATTGTGGTAATTGAATTTGTATTAGGCTGCAAATTAACGGGAGAAAAGAACGTCACGCCAATTGCATTTACTCACTGGCTGACACGGCTCTCTCTCTCTCTCGCTCTCCTCTTTTTCTCCCTCTCCCCTCTCTCTCCTTCCACCCTTTTCTCTTTATCCCCTCTCCCTCTCCCATTTTCCTCCCTTTTCTCTCCTCTCCCCATTTCCTCTTCTCATTTCTCTCCTCTATTTTCTCTGTCCTCCCTTTTCTCTTTCTCTTCTCTTTTCTCCCCTTTATCTCATTTCTTTTCTCCTTCATTTTCTCTCCTTTCTTTCTCTCTCTCTCACCCCAGCACCGTCGCTAATTTCAGACAGTGATGTGATATCCTGGGCCAGTGTGTTCTTGCCGCAGCTGTTGTTGCTGATGCCAGCTTTATAATGTTAATAGTGACCTTTGGCAAGGCTCTCACTCCACGCACTCTTCATTAACACACACACACACACTCACACACTCACAAGACGTGATAACTGGCTTTGGCTTAATCACACAAGCTGATTGGTAATTTTCTTTAAATTTTAAGATACACTTAAGATGTTTATATATATATATATATATATATATATATATATATATATATATATATATATATGTAAAGCTTGTAAATAAACGATGGGTAGGGGTTCAACTTGAGCGTGAGACCTTTGAGGTATGGAATAACACCATCCTCATACTACTACAAGCTATTAAGTCCAAGACAGTATTATAAATCACATAACTGATGAAAAAAAAATTGCAGGTGTATCAAAAAAAGGGATGGGCAGTTAAGAAATCAGTATATTCAATTAAAGAAATAAATAAAAAAAGGAATAATAAAAGCTAAAAGAGATGAGGCTAAAGTGGCAAGGGATTCGAAGACTAACCCAAAAGGTTTCTTTCAGGTATATAGAAGATTAGGGACAAGATTGTCCCACTCAAAAGTAACTCAAGTCAAATCACTGACAGTGATAAAGAAATGTGTGAAATTTTTAACTCTTATTTCCTCTCTTTTTTTTTACACAGGAAGATACTAGCGAAACTTCAGAAATAATAAATTATACAGAACAGGACGATAATAAACTATGCACGATTAGGGTAACTCGTGACTTGGTCCTCAGACAAATAGAGAAATTAAAACCTAACAAATCCCCAGGCCCTGATGAACTGTTTGCAAGGGTTTTAAAGGAATGTAAAGAGAAGCTTAGCAAACCTTTGGCCAGTCTTTTGAACATATCACTGCAAACTGGCATGATGCCAGATAAGTGGAAAATGGCAAATGTAATACCTATTTACAAAGCAGGAGACAGGTCCTCAGCTTCGAACTATAGACCAATAAGCCTTACCTCCATAGCGGCATTTCGTAGCCATCTTGAACGGTTTTACAAAGGGACGTTTCTGCCTTACCAATTTACTCATTTTTTCTCCAAGGTATTTCAGGACGTAGATCATGGTAATGAATATGATATTGTGTATATGGATTTCTGTAAGGCTTTTGATAGAGTTCCGCATCAGAGGCTATTGAGGAAAATTAAGGCACACGGAATAGGAGAATTTTTTTCCTGGGTAGGGGTGTGGTTGACAGATAGGGAGCAGAGAGTGTGCTTGAATGGAGAGAAATCAGAGTGGGGCGCGTCACGAGCGGTGTTCCACAGGGGTCAGTGTTGCGGCATTTGTTGTTCACAATTTATATAAACGACAGTGATGAGGGAGTAAATAGTGACATAAGCAAGTTTGCTGATGACACCAAATTAGGTCACCTAATTCATTCTAATGAGGACATTAGAGCACCCAAGGAAGATTTGAATAGACTAATGCAGTTGTCGGAGAAGTGGCAGATGCAGTTTAATATTGACAAATGCAAAGTTCTAAACATTGGAAAAGAAAATAACCATGCCACATATAAACTAAATAATGTAGATCTTAATATTACTGATTGCGAAAAGGTTTTGGAAGTTCTGGTTATCAGTAATCTAAAACCAAGACAACAGTGCATAAGTGTTCGCAATAAAGCGAACAGAATCCTTGGCTTCATATCAAGGAGCATAAATAATAGGAGTCCTCAGGTTGTTCTTCAACTTCATATATCTTTGGTTAGCTTCATTTAGATTATGCTGCACAGTTTTGGTCACCGTATTACAGAATGGATATAAGTGCAATGGAAAACGTATAAAGGAGGATGACAAAATTGATCCCATGTATCAGAAATCTTCCCTATGAGGATAGACTGAGGGCCTTGAATCTGCACTTTCTAGAAAGGCGTAGAATTAGGGGGGATATGATGAGGTGTATAAATGGAAAACAGGAATAAAGGGAATGTAAATAGCGGGCCAAGACAACTCGCAGCAATGGATTTAAGTTAGAAAAATTCAGATTCAGGAAGGATATAGGAAAGCACTGGTTTGGTAATAGAGTTGTGGATGAGTGGAACAAACTCCCGAGTACCCTCATAGAAGCTAAGACGTTGTGTAGTTTTAAAAATAGATTGGATAAATACATGAGTGGGTGTGGGTGGGTGTGAGTTGGATCTGACTAGCTTGTGCTAATAGGGCTGATGACGTGCTCCTTCCTTAAGTGGATGTGACCTGCCCTGACTAGGTGGGTCATTGGTTTAAGCCGGAAGGTGACTTGGACGTGCCTCGCATGGGCCAGTAGGCCTGCTTCAGTGTTTCTTCTTTCTTATGTTCTTATCAATGGATGCAAAAAAAAAGAAGAATGCATCACAATATAGGCTTACTGATGTTTGTAGAGAAAGAAAAAGCTGAAGACGTTGGAACTGTCGTGCAGGATCAATGTCTGATGTAAATATTAAGACGAGAATAAGGTTGGTTGAAATTAGAAGACGGAGTTGTGGGGGGTGAAAGATATAAACCGAAGAGGAAACAAAGATGATGTGATGTGATCATTTAGAAAGTGCGGAACAGGTTAGGTGGATTAATGTTTCTAAATCTGGGGTAGAAGGAAGTGTAGAGGCCTTTAAGAAATGGGTTGGAATTAGGTTTAGTGGAATGAGTGGCAGGGGAGGAAGCATGCAGCAGGCATTCCTGAGAGTGGTAGAGCGGAGAGTGCTAGAGCAGAGTGGTAAAGCAGAGTGTGCTAGAGCAGAGAGTGCTAGAGCAGTGTGTGCTAGAGCAGAGTGCTAGAGCAGAGAGTGCTAGAGCAGAGAGTGCTAGAGCCTAAGAGTGGTAGAGTGGAGAGTGCTAGAACGGAGAGTGCTAGAACTGAATGTTCTAGAATAGAGAGTGCCAGAACGGAGAGTGTGAGGGCAAGTCCTGGGGAGCATGTATATGGTAACTATTGTAACTATTGAAGGACTCAGAGAAACTGCTTACCAGACTTGTTTTGAAGGTCGGAAGCACAGTGCCTGCACCGGGATAGTTCAGTGCCTGCACCGGGATAGTTCAGTGCCTGCACCGGGATAGTTCAGTGCCTGCACCGGGATAGTTCCTGCGCGCTGCGGTACGCTGAGTTTATCATTGGACTGTCATAAGAGCGGCGGAGAACCAGACATTCTCTCTGTTTCGTATTTCCACTCAGGATTGGTATGTACCTTTCTGTGGCCTCCCTCCCATTTCTAGTTAGGCCCCTCCATCATCTCCTGGGCTGCCTCACCATCCAATTCCCTTTCCTATTGGACTCCGTTTGGGAAATCTTTCATCTCCCTTGAATAGTTTCCTCTTTAGGAAGTTAGAATTATTATTATTATTATTATTATTATTATTATTATTGTTGTTGTTATATTGTTTGTTTGTTTTACCAGTTGTCAGAGGCGCTTGTCAATAGACACTTGGCCTGTTTATAGTGTGTGTGTGTATTGGGGGTTTGTGTATGTGTGTGTGTGTGTGTGTGTGTGTGTGACGGACACAAACAAAGAGGGAAAGGGGAAGGAGGGAAGGGAGAGGGAGCCTACTGAACTTTGTATTAGGCACAAATACACTCACACTTTGAGTATGTAGCATTTTCTTGGATTGCCTGCCCCTCCCCAACCCCCTTTCGTATCATCTACGACTTCTGGACATAATATTGAAGCGAACAAGATGACTTATCTGTCGTCTGCACCAGGCCTGGACAGATCTGTCATTTCAGCAGAACATCAGCATCAGATAGACGTGGGTGGCCTTGCTGTTATGTACAAGGCCAATATTGTCAAGGTACCAACCACTATTGGCTCCACTTCGCGGACAACGAAAAGACAACTTTTCTACCACAAGACGGGCAACAAACAGCAACTACACTCTGGCTGTACCTTTCTCAGGAGCATCACTTCATCTTAGATCATTCATTTCTAGAATGACTAGAGTCTGGAACATATTCGTACAACATAACATCAATAAAATAGTCAATTGCCCAAATGAAATTTCTAATCTCTGGCTCACAAGACACTCCAACTTCACCTTATTCTCTATTTGTATATTTCATAATAAAAAAAATTAATAAACATATTGTTAGGTAAGGATTTCAAATGACTTGAGGTAGGCAACAGCTCTTAGCTTGTAAATGATTGTAGGGACTCTTAACCTAACTTTGTAAAAATCTTGAGTAAAATAAAAAAGTGGAAGGGGGAGGTTATAGTTTTTACGTGCAGGATCAAGAGTTAATGATCATGGTAGATGGCAACTGTTCTTCGTCTAGTCTTTCCAATCCATCTATATACTCATAACGTATAACCTACTTCCCTTTACATAACAGTTGTACCACGTCTTAAGGAGTAAATATAAGTATGCTATGAGTATACCTCGAAGATTTTCCAGCCTTGATATGGTGTTCTGTGTTCAGTGTATTATATAATAATGTGCCAGTACTGCTTGTGTTTGAACATTAATGTTGTTATTGTGTCAGAGGGAAGGTGTTAGTCTTGTGTGTCAGAGGGAAGGTGTTAGCACACATGTTGCTTGCTCTTGCTATTCATACTGTGTCCTCACCTCTTAGCCCGTGTTTAATGTTTGTATTTTCTTTGTTGCAGGTGAGTATGGGCCCACATATACGTGTATACGGACCAGGAAGACAGTAAATGCAGGTGCAAGCAAAGGTTGCCACACACACACAGGCCAGGCCGCCGGCACGGTAAGTATGGGCCAGCCTCCATCTTTGATTAAACAATGGGTTATCTTCGTATTTTCCTCAAACATCTGAGTGTGGTAGAATGTATCAGCAGACTCGCAACGCGGCTGGGTCACGCAATGATATTGGCGGGTAACAACAGCCTGGTTGATTAGGCCAGCAACCAAGAGGCCTGGTCTAGAACCTGGTCGCTGGGGGGGGACAACCCCCGGAACGACTACAGGTATCCCACAGGTTTGACTTGATAATACCTTACTGATTTAACTGTCCCACTGTAAGAATTCTCTTTCCTTTATAGTCTCTCTTGTACCCCTGCCTATTAATATTTATTTATATCTTCTCTCTCTCTCTCTCTCTCTCTCTCCCTCTCTCTCTCTCTCTCTCTCTCTCTCTCTCTCTCTCTCTCTCTCTCTCTCTCTCTCTCTCTCTCTCTCTCTCTCTTTTATTCTCACTTCCACTGTGTAATCAAATGTCAAAACGCAGCGATCTCTTGCTCGTATGGGGGCTCTGTTTATCTCCTCGATTTCAGATTCATTTTGAAAGAGTATCAGGTCTGGATGGGTCACAGTCTTCCCTCATTCTTTTGGGTCTTTGAGAGAGTATCAAGTGTGCGTGAATCATTCTTCCCTCATTCTTGTGAGTCTTTGAGAGAGTATCAAGTGTGCGTGAATCATTCTTCCCTCATTCTTGTGAGTCTTTGAGAGAGTATCAAGTGTGCGTGAATCATTCTTCCCTCATTCTTGTGAGTCTTTGAGAGAGTATCAAGTGTGCGTTGGTTTCCCTCACATTTGTGGGTCCTGTGAATTGATGATAATATTTTTGTTGCTAGCTCTGTTATCATTTATTATTGTAATTATTATTATAGTTATTATATTCATAGGGAAGCACCAAACTTCAAGGGAATGGGAGGTAATTAGGTTTAATCCAAAAGCAGAGTAATTCACAGCAAGTACTGTGTGCATTATGAGTGTATAACTATATATAGCTATGTACTCGCGCAATTACGTATATGTATATATATATGTCGTGCCGATTAGGTAAAACTTGCGATTTTGGCTTAAATAGCAACGCTCACCTTGCCATATAAGACAAGTGAAAATTTGTGTATGCAATAATTTCGCCAAAATCATTCTGAACATAACGAAAAAAATATATTTCATTGTGTTTGTTTATTATTAAATTAATGTTAACGTATCTAAAATATATTTAGTTGGGTTAGGCTAAATTAAATTGCGCTTGTTGTAATAAGGTTAGGTAGGTTTTCAAAGTTTTTCTTGGTACAAAATTATAAATTTTTACATTAACATAAATGAAAAAATATATCTTTAAACGTATAAGAGAAAATTTTAGAAAGGACTTAATTTTAGATGAGTTCTTGCTAATTGACCAGTTTTATCACATATATATATTAATATATATATATATATATATATATATATATATATATATATATATATATATATATATATATATATATATATATATATATATATATATATATATATATATATATCGTGTGTGTGTGTGTGTGCATACTAACGTTCTGTGTTGCACCTATGAATTAACATGGCGTTCAGCTTTGTTTTGTACTTGACTAGCCTAGCGACTTGACGTCTCTGATGATGATCAGTAATGCAGCTTAGGCCTACCCAACTTATCTTGGGTCAGCCTACATTTAGTGGTTGTTGCTTAGCACTAGTGAAATTGAGTCTGTTTATGATGACCAGGCTGGTTGTCGCCAGACTAGTGCAAGTGTTGTGTTCTTAGGTATATGATATAGTGAATCCACATTGTTTACATATCTACGTATTTTTGGTTATATAATGTACAGTTGAATGGATAAAGACACAAATACGGTATAATGCTGTGCTTTATTGAGAACGTTTCGCCCATGCACGGGGCTTTTTAAATTATTTGAAAATTCCCACTGCGTAGGCGAAACGTTGTCAATAAAGGATCGCATTTTACTACAGTTGTGTCTTTATTCATCGTGTGTGTGTTTTATACCAGTTCTCTGCATCGTACAGTAAAATGATCAAATTTCTTTACCCCTTCTTCTCCTCTTTCTCTTCTCTCCTTTATATAGTGCTTTGCCCCACTGTAGTGACGGAGATAAAATAGAATGCTTGACGGAATCCCTTTGCCCTACTGAAGTCGGTTTTCAAAACCATTTATCATATAGTAACTTCGTTTACTAGGCATCACCTGTAGGATGAGGTTTTAACTGTTCGCCCACGACAGTGGTTTTTTTTTTCTTCCCCTCCCCCACTGGTGAGCTTTATTTAAACATCATGTGATAGTACATAATTTTCTTGCATTATAGTGAATTGGTTTATGATTTTGAAGGCTGGTTTTACCTTGTGAGTATTAGTGTGTATGAGTGTATACGCTCTTT
This sequence comes from Cherax destructor, assembly GCA_009830355.1. Taxonomy (NCBI): domain Eukaryota; kingdom Metazoa; phylum Arthropoda; class Malacostraca; order Decapoda; family Parastacidae; genus Cherax; species Cherax destructor. Next base: position 207,809 of record WNWK01000125.1, read on the forward strand.
TTTTCAAAGACATGAGTGTTGAATGAGCTCATAGGCCACAGTTCTCTGTAAATATTAAAAAAAATTCAAGTGTACTTACCTATTTCTAGTGGCAGGAGTCTAGTCGCAGCTCCTGGCCCGAGTGTGTGTATGTGTGTGTGTGTGTGTGTGTGCGTGTGTGTGTGCGCGCAGGGAAGAAGAGAGAAGAATGAAAGAGGAGCGGCTTTGTCTTTTTTACAAAATTAGATTCATCCGTTGTGTGCTGCTGCTCTCTTCTATACAATAGGTACTAAGTAGGAACAAAAAGCTAGCTATGTTTCCCTGTCATAGTCTATCACACAGGATGGTTCTCAGACATGGCTTTGAAATGTACCAGCCTGAGTTGGCAGGCTTCCGTAGTGTCAGCATCAGCTGGGACACTTCAGTAGGTCAGTAAGGATATGGTCAAATGTTCCATTAAAGGTTCATTACCTACGACAGATGCAAAAGTTTCCTTCCATCAGAGCAGCTGTTGTTATTATTATTATTTGGAATTACCATCTCTCAAGATGGTGTATCCCATACAAGAGAGAAATGGAATATTTATGAAGATTTTCTCTCTCTCTCTCTCTCTCTCTCTCTCTCTCTCTCTCTCTCTCTCTCACTCTCTCTCTCTCACTCTCTCTCTTATCACAGAGGAGGGTAACAAGCCTTCATAGAGAGGAGAGAAAGGGAAAGAGTGAGGATAGAAAGTTGGCTACATTATATAGCTTTCTAAAAAAGACACGTACATGCATCGTCATGTAAACAATGCAGAGTCATTGTTCAGTATTCTAGTCTGGTACAAAAAAAATCATGTAATTCTTATATAAATATGTCCAAGTGTTTGCTCACGTGTCTTTCTAAACATAAATATATGTATAGCTACACACACACACACACACACACACACACACACACACACACACATCGACCCCTGCAACCACAAATAGGTGAGTACAAAACAAATAGGTGAGTACACACACACACACACGTCAGGCCCATACTAGAGTATGCAGCACCAGTCTGGAACCCACACCTGGTCAAGCACGTCAAGAAATTAGAGAAAGTGCAAAGGTTTGCGACAAGGCTAGTTCCACAACTCAGGGGACTGTCCTATGAAGAAAGGTTGAGGGAAATAGGACTAAAAACACTAGAGGATAGATAGAAGGGTTAGAGGAGACATGATAACGACATACAAAATACTGCGGGGAATCGACAAGGTAGATAGTGACAGGATGTTCCAGAGAGGGAACACAGAAACAAGGGGGAACAACTGGAAGCTGAAGACTCAGATGAGTCAAAGGGATGTTAGGAAGTATTTCTTCAGCCATAGAGTAGTCAGGAAGTGGAATAGTCTAGCGAACGATATAGTGGAGGCGGGAACCATACATAGTTTTAAGACAAGGTATGATAAAGCTCATGGAGCAGGGAGAGCAGAGACCCAGTAGCGGACAGCGAAGAGGCGGGGCCAGGAGGTGAGTCTCAACTCCTGCAACCACAATTAGGTGAGTACACACACACATGGAACGAGCAGTTGCTGATGTAGTTGAAGAATTTGGGATATGGCGAAGACGTGGGAACGGGGAATGGAAACTAGAAGGATGAGGTGAGGAAGGAGATATAGTGAACGGGTGTAGAGGAAGAAAACGACTGGGAAGGCTGAGAAAAAAAAAAATTGCGCTAGAGAACGAGTGGGAAGGGGAGAACGGGTAGGAAGGAAGAGAATGAATATGGAGGAAGAGAACGGGTAATGGGGTAAACGACGGGTGTAGAGGAAGCAAATAGGTAGGGAGAGAACGGGTGGGAAGGAAAAAAACGGGGGAGGAGAGAGAGAACAGATCAAAGCATGGCAGAGATAAGAAATAAGAAAAAATGGGTTACTTGTTAGTGTGCCATGTTGGGTGCTATGTTGGGTGCTGTGTTGGGTGCCATGTTGGGTGTCATGTTCGGTGCCATGTTGGGTGCTATGTTGGGTGCTGTGTTGGGTGCCTTGTTGAGTGTCATGTTGGGTGCCATGTTGAGTGTCATGGGTGTCATGTTGAGTGTCATGTTGGGTGCATAATCGAGCTGATTGTATTGACAAATTTATTAATATTTCTTGACCTTCTGACCTAATGCTCCTCTGTGAAGGGGAATCTTTAGATTGTTGGGGAATATTTTTATTATTGTGGGATCTTTGTGGGGAATAATTTTTTTGATTGTTGGGGAATATTTTTCTTATGGGGTAAACTTTTCATTGTCTGGAGAGGGATCTTTTAATTGTAGGGAGGATCTTTTGATTGTGGGAAACTTTGGATTGTGGGGAGAGGGAATCTTTTGATTGTGGGGGGAATCTTTTGATTGTGGGGGGAATCTTTTGATTGTAATGTGTTTAAGCAGAGGCAACATCAACAACAACAATTAACTTCTTGTTGTTGATCATTTCCATACTTCTTCCACTTCCTCCACTTAAGTAGTGCGTCTCCTAGTTCCACTTGCGTGGTGCCTCAACTGCCTCCACTTTACTTCTCTCTCTTAATCCACTTTAGTACTCCCATTGCTTCCACTTTAGTACTCCCGTTACCCCCACTTTAGTACTCCCTTTACCTCCACTTTAGTTCTCCCCTTACCTCCACTTTGGTACTCCCCTTACCTCCACTTTAGTTCTCCCCTTACCTCCACTTTAGTTCTCCCCTTACCTCCACTTTAGTTCTCCCCTTACCTCCACTTTAGTTCTCCCCTTACCTCCACTTTAGTTCTCCCCTTACCTCCACTTTAGTTCTCCCCTTACCTCCACTTTGGTACTCCCTTTACCTCCACTTTAGTTCTCCCCTTACCTCCACTTTAGTTCTCCCCTTACCTCCACTTTAGTTCTCCCCTTACCTCCACTTTAGTACTCCCATTACCTCCACTTATTCTGTACCCTTGAATTTCAAGATAGTCTTGTAAAAGTAATTACAAAATTAGTTGTGTTAAGTAGTTTTGTAACTTTGTATCCATACATTTGGGTGTGTGTAATGTGTATGCATACGTGACTGACTATGCATAACTATTTCAATATAAGAATACATACGTGACTATATGTATACATATATGCTTGTATACAGTATATGAATACATATATAAATGCGTGAACCAATGTATTAACACATCTCAATGTACAATTATAAATACACAAGTATATTTATGAATACACAAGTATAATTATGAATACACTAGACAGATGATGATGAGTATACAATTACCTCGCAAATCTACCCAAGCAGCCCTTCCCACAACCCTCTCCAAAATCGCCACCAGCCCTCCTCACCGTTCCTTTCCACAATCCCCACCACCTTTCCCCCACAATCCTCACCATCCCTCCTCGGCAAAATCTAATCTACAACTATTCACTGTATGTGTGACAGGACCCTCTCTTGTCTCCCTCGGTGCTGATTTTTTTTTAAGCCTGTTCTTGCTTTTATAATAATTCCTTTGGAATTAAGAGACACCCAGCTGCTGCCGCTCTCCAGCCGCCGCCGTCTCCACTACTACCATTGCTGCTACTGGTCTGGGCCGGTCATCAATGCTTGCATGACGCTCTACAGAACGTCATCAATGCTTGCATGACGCTCTACAGAACGTCATCAATGCTTGCATGACGCTGTGAAGAACGTCATCAATACTGGCATGACGCTCTACAGAACGTCATCAATGCTTGCATGACGCTCTACAGAACGTCAATGCTTGCATGACGCTCTACAGAACGTCATCAATGTTTGCATGACGCTCTACAGAACGTCATCAATGCTTGCATGACGCTGTGCAGAACGTCATCAATACTTGCATGACGCTCTACAGAACGTCATCAATGCTTGTCTGATGTTTCCTTACTGACCATCAGTATACCAATGTTAATATATACCGGCAATATGTGACTTAAGGCATTTGTTGTGAAGACTTTTCGTGAGCGAAACATCTCAGTCAAATACCATAATAAACACTGTGTCATACATTACTGACCTTCATCAATGCACAATTCATTCACTATATTGACGAACATAACAGTATAAAGCACACTCAAATTATTCAGTAGAGTGGAAGAGGGACGCTTCCAAGTATCCGTATCGGATAATCTTACTTTTGAAGATGACCCAAGTGTTTCTGTCACCAGCAGGGAAAATGATAGGCGCTGGAGTAGAGAGTGCAGATATTTACACTCAGATGCATGTAATGATAGGCTGGAGTAGAGAGTGCAGATATTTACACTCAGATGCATGTAATGATAGGCTGGAGTAGAGAGTGCAGATATTTACACTCAGATGCATGTAATGATAGGCTGGAGTAGAGAGTGCAGATATTTACACTCAGATGCATGTAATGATAGGCTGGAGTAGAGAGTGCAGATATTTACACTCAGATGCATGTAATGATAGGCTGGAGTAGAGAGTGCAGATATTTACACTCAGATGCATGTAATGATAGGCTGGAGTAGAGAGTGCAGATATTTACACTCAGATGCATGTAATGATAGGCTGGAGTAGAGAGTGCAGATATTTACACTCAGATGCATGTAATGATAGGCTGGAGTAGAGAGTGCAGATATTTACACTCAGATGCATGTAATGATAGGCTGGAGTAGAGAGTGCAGATATTTACACTCAGATGCATGTAATGATAGGCTGGAGTAGAGAGTGCAGATATTTACACTCAGATGCATGTAATGATAGGCTGGAGTAGAGAGTGCAGATATTTACACTCAGATGCATGTAATGATAGGCTGGAGTAGAGAGTGCAGATATTTACACTCAGATGCATGTAATGATAGGCTGGAGTAGAGAGTGCAGATATTTACACTCAGATGCATGTAATGATAGGCTGGAGTAGAGAGTGCAGATATTTACACTCAGATGCATGTAATGATAGGCTGGAGTAGAGAGTGCAGATATTTACACTCAGATGCATGTAATGATAGGCTGGAGTAGAGAGTGCAGATATTTACACTCAGATGCATGTAATGATAGGCTGGAGTAGAGAGTGCAGATATTTACTCTCAGATGCATGTAATGATAGGCTTGATCTAAGTTGCCCAACATTCCACGTAAATAAAACGCTGTAATATATCCAGCCCTTCTTAATACAGACAGCATTTGACCATTGTAAAGACAAGTCAAATGGGAGACTGATAAAGGCTCCTTAACAGTCCAAATCTCACTTTTTCCCCACCTTGCTCAGTGAGTACTCGTTTTCTGTTAGTTCAGCCCAACTCTTGTAAATATAATTTTTTTCATTGTGGTATATTATGATCATGGATAAAGGACGACCATCCTAACGATGGTAAACAATTAAAATAAAAAAAAGAATAAGGGCAAAGAGAGAGAGAGATACCATTTAAGGAAAAGGCAAAGAAACCCATTGAAGCAACACATGGAATACTGAGACACATGGCAGTGGAACACAGTAAAGCGGTCCCATACATTCCGGGGCTATACATACAACTTTCAAAATCAGTGTCGGGGAGACCAGAAATATGTATAACAAGAGTCAAGTAACAAGATGGCACAGTACCAGTGGTACTAACTCAACCAAAACATCCCAAATGGTAATTCTTTTTCCTTATTTGCAAAATTCAGAGTTTGAAAAAAAAATGACATTTAAATTAGTGGACTCCTCACAGAAGCAAATGTCATGTTTAGAGCATTTACAAAAACACACAACAGACGTGTTGGACAGTGGAATAACCATATATTTTTTAACAGTATTTATAGAAGTGATATTAAACATGTCTCAGGGAGGAGTAGGATTGTGTGGAAGACACATTGTGTTACACAGAACTGTTGAATTCATCAAATGATGAAGTAGAAGCTCTAAGTATTAAAGTGAAAAATGAGGAATCATATAATTATCCTTGTATATAATAAATCACCGTCAGCAACGGCTGAGGAATCCAAGAATCAGATATAAAAGATAGATAGGTGCTTGAAAAATCTTGAAAACCCCCACACCAAATATTATCCTCCTCGAATATTTTCCCCACCCAGTGGAAGATGGTAAATCACACCGTTGTACTAGAAATTGTTCCTGGACGCACGCTGGCTCAACACGAACACTGGACGCACGCTGGCTCAACACGAACACTGGACGCACGCTGGCTCAACACGAACACTGGACGCACGCTGGCTCAACACGAACACTGGACGCACGCTGGCTCAACACGAACACTGGACGCACGCTGGCTCAACACGAACACTGGACGCACGCTGGCTCAACACGAACACTGGACGCACGCTGGCTCAACACGAACACTGGACCCCGCTGGCTCAACACGAACACTGACGCACGCTGGCTCAACACGAACACTGGACGCACGCTGGCTCAACACGAACACTGGACCACGCTGGCTCAACACGAACACTGGACGCACGCTGGCTCAACACGAACACTGGACGCACGCTGGCTCAACACGAACACTGGACACACGCTGGCTCAACACGAACACTGGACGCACGCTGGCTCAACACGAACACTGGACACACGCTGGCTCAACACGAACACTGGACGCACGCTGGCTCAACACGAACACTGGACGCACGCTGGCTCAACACGAACACACCAGAGAAGTAATGGAGCTTTGTGGAAAGCTTGAAGTTACATATAACAAAACCCGCTAGACATGAAAATGCACGGGATTTGATCGTCACGAATAACCAAGTGCTCAGAGACAACAATCATAAATACTGTCTACTCTGAATACATCATAAAAGTACAAGCAAGTACAAATTGATGGGTGGAAAACTCCGGTAATAATGCGTAACAAATGTTTCCTAAATTTAATTTCAACAGTCAGAGAACTGACTGCAACAAAATTAACAAAGAACTATCAGACATAACCTGGAAAAGACATGAACACACTGAACCCTCAATAATACTTTGGAAACCCCAACACAATAGCATGCAAAGTCTGCATTAAACATGTACCACTAAGAAAACCTAAAAGATCAAATATATATATATATATATATATATATATATATATATATATATATATATAAAACGTATACAAATATGCAGAAGAAAAAAAAAGGTTTACCGAATTTCTTAAGTTGTGTACGCCACAACGAAGCAAAGGTAATCGTAGGGAACACAAAAAAAAAACTCTCTTAGGACATTGCAAGAAGCCTCAAACATTTCATCACATCAAAATCCAAGCTATGCAATACCTGTGGAATTAACCCTTTTATCACAGGAGGTTCATGTATTAATATGAAAAATAAAGTAGCGAAATTGTAAAAGATCCAGATGAATCACTGTTCAGTGATCTAAACGAAAGCAGAGTTGAGAATTCACATTTTTCATTATCTCTGAAAAAACCTCATAGATTATATAACTGACGTAAGTTCTAACCATGTAGCATTCGAAAAAGAGATATTATTATTATTATTGTTAAATTAAATTAAATTCTACTAAATTTGATGTAATCGCCACAAGTCTCAATGTTCGTTTTGCTGAGATATTATTGTTTTTTCATAAATAATAAAAAATAGAAATTATAGTCACTCACGCAGCACCTGACCGGATTCAGAAGTTCCTTATTTTTAAAGAACTGCAAAATACCACTGGCACGAACACTCAGTATCCTTCGCAGACTGAATGCTGATATATATGTCGTGCCGAATAAGTAAAACTTGCGATTTTGGCTTAAATAGCAACGCTCTTCTTGGCGAATAAGGCAAGCGAAAATTTGTGTATGCAATAATTTCGCAAAAATCATTCTGAACCTAACGAAAAAAATATATTTCATTGTGTTTGTTTTTTATTAAATTATTGTAAACTTATCGAAAATATATTTAGGTGGATTAGGCTAAATTAAATTGCGCTTGTTTAAGGTTAGGTAAGTTTTCTAAGGTTCTTTTGGTACAAAATTATTATTTTTTTACATTAACATAAATGAAAAAATATCTTTAAACGTATAAATTTTTTTTTAGAAAGGACTTAATTTTAAATGAGTTCTTACCAATTTTACCTATTCAGTACGACATATTATATATATATATATATATATATATATATATATATATATATATATATATATATATATATATTATATGTGTGTGTGTGCGTGTGTGCGCGCGTGCGCTCAATAGGATCACAGTAAACAGGTGATATCACAATATGCAAAACAACCACTGTGAAAAAATAGTGAAATTCCAAGAGCTTCCGTGATTTATCACATTATCAAGGACCTTTAAGAATAACAGAACACCAGAAGACTTATAAGGCTGAGATATCACCTCACATACGACACTGCACACGTCCCACAATGATGCGGGTGGGATGGTCAAGGACTTGTTAAAGTTTAAGTTCTTCCCAAATTTTATTAATTATAAATAAATCTAATTTGTATAACCTTAAACCAATATTCATATTGAAATTAAAACTATTTTTTATGAAGCTTGATTGAATTATATTTTGCTAAACCATAAACCTCCATACAATTTTCTCGATCTTTTGAAAATCAATTGAATGGTTAAAAATCTCTCACAATATTTACAGTATATATTGTGAGATATACTTAATGTGTGTGTGTACTCACCTAGGTGTGGTTGCAGGGGTCGAGTCACAGCTCCTGGCCTCGCCTCTTCACTGGTCGCTATTAGGTCACTCTTCCTGCTTCATGAGCTTAATCATACCTCTTCTTAAAGCTATGTATGGATTCTGCCTCTACCACATCACTTCACAGACTATTCCACTTCCTAACATCCCTGTGATTCATCTGAGTCTTCATCTTCCAACTGTGACCCCTTGCTGCTGTGTCCCATCTCTGGAACATCCTGTCTGTGTCCACCTTGTCGATTCCTCTCAGTATTTTATATGCTGTTATCATATCCCCTTGTCTCTCCTGTCTATTGTAATCAGGTCGATTTCCCTTAACCTCTCCTCGTAGAACATGCTCCTTAGCTCCGGGACTAATCTTGTTGCAAACCTTTGCACTTCTCTAATTTTCGCACGTGCTTGGCTAGGTGTGGGTTCCAAACTGGTGCTGCATACTCCAATATAAGCCTAACGTACACGGTGTACAGGGTCTTGAACTATTCCTTATTGAGATGTCGGAATGCTATTCTTAGGTTTGCTAGGAGCCCGTATGCTGCAGCAGTTATTTGTTTGATGTGCGCCTCAGGAGATGTACCCGGTGTTATACTCACCCCAAGATCCTTTTCCTTGAGTGAGGTTTGTAGTCTCTGCCCCCCCTAGACTGTATTCTGTCTGTGGTATTCTTTGTCCCTCCCCAATCTTCATGACTTTGCACTTGGTGGGGTTGAACTTCAGGAGCCAGTTTCTGAACCAGGCCTGCAGCCTGTCCAGATCCCTTTGTAGTTCTGCCTGGTCTCCGTCTGATTGAATTCTTCTCATCAATTTCACATCATCTGCAAACAGGGACACTTCTGAGTCTAGTCCTTCCGTCATGTCGTTCACATATACCAGAAACAGCACCGGTCCTAGGACTGACTCCTGGGGAACCCCGCTCGTCTCAGGCACCCAGTCTGATACCTCGTCATGTACCATGACTCGCTGTTGTCTTCCCGACAGGTATTCCCTGATCCATTGCAGTGCCTTCCCTGTTATCCCTGCCTGGTCCTCCAGCTTTTGCACTAATCTCTTGTGTGGGACTGTGTCAAACGCCTTCTTAGTCCAAGAAAACGCAATATACCCATCCCTCTCTCTCTCTCTCTCTCTCTTGTCTTACTGCTGTCACCCTGTCATAGAACTCCAGTAGGTTTGTGACACAGGATTTCCCGTCCCTGAAACCGTGCTGGTTGTCGTTGATAATCTCATTCCTTTCTAGGTGTTCCACCACTCTTCTTCTGATAATCTTCTCCATGACTTTGCATACTATACATGTCAGTGACACTGGTCTGTAGTTTAATGCTTCGTGTCTGTCTCATTTTTAAAATTGGGACTACATTTGCTGTCTTCCATACCTGAGGTAGCCGCCCTGTTTCAATAGATGTGTTGAAGATTGTTGTTAGGGGTACACATAGCGCCTCTGCTCCCTCTCTCAGGACCCATGGAGAGATGTTATTCGGCCCCATGTGTGTGTTTGGGGGGGAGGGGGTGTTATCCATCATTGTGTAATTGTTTTATTATGTCTACGTTACTTTTCTACAGGTCTACCCCCTCGGCCTGACCTTCTCTGCATAATTTCTTCGATCCCGTCCACATGGGAATTTGGCCGCTTACTGGGCATTTAAAACTTTTCCGGTAAAGAGCCTTTATGTCGAATCCAGCAAGCTACACTTCGCTGTAAGGAGCTAGGTTTGTTTTACGTTTTAGTAGCAGAGTGAGGCCCTAGGCTTCAAGATCCTTGCCATGGTCCGATGCGGCCATCACTCGTAGAATGTATTCTGACTGTGATTGTTTTTTCCACGAGTCAGTTTCTTCTCTATCCCCCCTGGATGATGCTGTAAGTTCTTCTTTGTAGGCAATGGATGGAGACCTCTTAAGTTCCTGGTAATGACCTTGCTTAACAGCCTCGAGCGTAATACTGTTCATGCTTAGAGACAAAAGGCCTTTGTTGATGTGTCTGAGAGCGACGATGAGGACTCGTATTGTGCTTAGTTACCAATGAAGGCCTCAGGGTTCGCTGTCGATATTTAAGCTATTTTCATAGCTACCGTCCTTTAATGAGTTGTATTTATTTATATTCTGATTCGTAGACTTCTCTGTCTTGTTATCATTTGCACCTGTTTTTTTTATGATCTAGAAGAACCAGCTGTGTTAAACCTGAATCCACTCTCAACAGAAGGACGTGGGGCTCTGCTGGGGTCTGGATAATGGCTGGTATATGGTGTGCTTCAATGTATACTACCGCCTCAGAATGATCTTCAGGACAATATTAATCATTGCTCTCTAGGAAAGTTTCACAAACATTGGGCCCTACAGACGAGCAGCAGGGTTTGGATGGTCAAGGGAGATTAACTCAACTCTTTTTACAAGAATTCCTCACTTTGATACTACTTTCGATTGAAGGGGAAATTCACCTTACCCATGGATAATCTCTTACCTTGGCTACTACCCATCTTTGTGTACCTTGTGGCACACTGCGGCCAGCTCTTATTTTAACTGTGCCTGTGGCTTCAGCCTCTTTCTGCCATGAAATTTGTTCTTACTGGGGTGTTTACCAAGACCTCGGTGACTCGAGAAATTCCCCTAACATCACCAATTAATTTTTTTCTAGGGTATTCAAGGCTTTTCATTTTAACCTTCAGTGAGTGTATTTTAATGAATGTATTCCAGTATGAGATCTTTGCTTGGTGTGTTAGTTTAAGCTTGTATCGTTGTGATGTTGATTGTGTATGTGTGTGTGTGTGTGTGTGTGTGTGTGTGTGTGTGTGTGTATCAGCATTTTTAACGTACAGAGCGTTGAAAGATTGTTTTTTATGCTCCTAAAATCCTACAATTACCTTTCTCATGTTTTGCAATATTGCACCCAGGTGCTCTCTAAATACATACAAATGAGTAGTGTAGTTAAACCTTCATTTTGTTTTTAAGAGCAAGGGAATTTGATGAGTTCGTGGTGGAGCAAAGCTAGGCAGGTTAGGCTAGGCAGGTCAGGCTAGGCAGGTCAGGCTAGGCAGGTCAGGCTAGGCAGGTCAGGCAAGCTAGTCTAGGCTTGGCTTACTTTCAGAGGAAACAAGTAATGCTCTTTGATATCGCTCTACCTCCTAGCATCTGAAACGTATGAATTTAAATGTTTTAGATATTATGAACGTCTATTTTTAACGTTGTGAACAACAACTGCGTGTCCAGGCGTGGAGTGAGGCCGGCTGGAAAGCCCGAGAGCCGCCACGCATTAGGTTTCAAGAAAGAAATATACGAATATAACCCTTTTTCAGATTTTTTTTTATTCCCGCTTATGAGAATTCCATTAGAGTGATGGATAGTTTAATTTCGGCTATTCCACCGCATGGAAAAAAGTGCCACATTGAAAAGGCTGATACCCGCATGACACATTAACTTAATTGTTGGCCGACTTTGACTGTGCGGATTTTTGTCCCCCCTTGTGTTCTTGTTTCATAGAGTGGTAGTTTTGTTGTTGGGAGATAGTGGGCATCACGGCTGTTGTTAATGATGCTCCTGGTAGTTGTTTGTAATGACAGAGGTGTTCAATGTAGGGTGGAGCATTGTTTGTAACGAGTTCGTTAACAGCGCGAGCTCCCTGTCCCGTTAACAGTGAGCTCCCTGCCCAGCTAACAGCGATCTCCCTGTCGCGATAACAGCGATCTCCCTGTCGCGATAACAGCGAGGGCTCTCCACCACTTAACAACGAGTGGTCTCCACCCCTTAACAGCGAGTGGTCCCCACCCCTTAACAGCGAGTGGTCTCCACCCTTTAACAGCGAAGGGTTTTCACCACTTAACGTGCGCTCTTCTGGTCTAACAGCAACCTTTGTCAGTGTGTCGCTTGTGGTCAGTTTTAACAAGGTTTTTTCTCCGACAGTGACATCTGTCATTCTGAATGTTGGTTTTGTTGTTAGATTTGCTCTCAGTGACGAGTTTTGCTCCAGTAGTTGTGTTTCCTGGTAATCTGTGTCTGGTGGTTCCTTGTGCTCTGCTCTTCTTTGTATTCACTCTTCAGTAGACTTTTGCCTCAGTGACTCCCTGGGCCCATATCCACAGATATGTTCTTGGGAAACGGCTGTCCTGGTGGGCCCTGGAGACAGGCAACAAGCTGTACATGGTTCGGAAGGACGTGCGTGCTTGCCTCTCTTTCAGTAGGAATTGCGACCGTGAGACAAATTTCTGTCACCTGAGGATCGTGCACAAACATCTCACCCATAGCTACAGTACTCGCTCGCAGGTGCTGTTGTCCCCAGCTGTATACATTGTAGCTTGCCTCTGCTTGAAGGCTATAGTTTAACTTAGCTCATGGCTTAGGCCTTTCTGCCTTCGTAATGACTTTTTTTCTGTCATTTCCGAGGTGCCTGTAAGAACCTCGGAGATGGTTTAGGAACTTTTTTGACAATTTCTTTTTTTTTGATGCTAGCTATTTTAACTTGGTATTATACTTTTTATTTGTATTGCGTTTATGCTCATTGTTTTTACTCCTTTTTCATTTTGTCCTTGTTTTAGTGTGTGTGTGTGTACTCACGTATATGTGGTTGTTGGGGTCGAGTCATAGCTCCAAGCGGCGCCTCTTTGCTAGTCATTACTAGGTCCACTCTCTGCTCCAAGAGCCTTATTGTACCTCTTCTTCAAAGCTGTGTGTGTGTGTGTGTGTGTGTGTGTGTGTGTGTGTGCGTGCGTGCGTGCGCTGCGACCAGTGCTTCGTAAATGTCACATCACCCATCTCTTCTCTGTATGACGTCTAGTATGCAGCTCCCTGTACAGCCCATTTTAAGTGCCCTGGGCTTCTGCCGGTGATACCTGGAGGGACCTCGGAGAACCTTCAACATTGATGCTATAGTGTTTAACTCATGTGCCTTATTTTAACTTGCTGTCATGGTATATATCGTATTTTTAATATTTGGATTTTTTTTATTTTCAAGAGAACTGAGAGTATGTCAAGAGTGGTCTTGAGACTAGGCCTCTGAAGTCACCACCCCCGCTACCCGGTCCCAGACCAGGCATTCTGATTGCTGGCCTGATCAATCAGACTGTTGTGTCATGTGCTGAACAAAAATCAAAAGGTTTATATCCGTGGGAAGGTGACAGACCCGTAAGGAAAGGCAATCAGATTTGATCTCGAGTTCCCTGGATCAAGAACCCCTTCACTAGCACTGAGGCCCCTCTACCCTGGAGGAGATATTTGGACCCCATCAGCCATCAAGCTGTTATAATGGGATCTCCCCCATGACAATTCCCTACCCGGGAGGTAATCAGGTAAGTCAAGTGATTCAACGCCAATCAGAGAGCACATTCAGAATCTAGTGCCACTCTAATAAGAAGCTACACTCGTTGATTTACGGAAGATGGGATGGAACGGTAGGTTCTGGAATAGGGCGTGATGGAACGGACGGTGCTGGAATAGGGCGGGATGGAACGGACGGTGCTGGAATAGGGCGTGATGGAACGGACGATGCTGGAATAGGGCGTGATGGAACGGACGGTGCTGGAATAGGGCGTGATGGAACGGACGATGCTGGAATAGGGCGTGATGGAATGGATGGTGCTGGAATAGGGCGTGATGGAATGGATGGTGCTGGAATAGGGCGGGATGGAACAAAGGTTTGCTGGAATGGCATGGGAAGAGCTGGAACTAGTACACAAGTGATACTGGAACTGTTATACGAGAGATACTGATATTACGATTGGAATACAACTTGCAGATCCTGAGGGTGTGTGCACAGGCAGACCCTGAGGGTGTATACACAGTCAGACCCTGAGGGTGTATACACAGGCAGAACCTGAGGGTGTGTACACAAGCAAACCCTGAGGGTGTGTGCACAGGCAGACCCTGAGGGTGTGTGCACAGGCAGACCCTGAGGGTGTGTACACAGGCAGACCCTGAGGGTGTGTACACAGGCAGACCCTGAGGGTGTGTACACAAGCAAACCCTGAGGGTGTGTGCACAGGCAGACCCTGAGGGTGTGTGCACAGGCAGACCCTGAGGGTGTGTGCACAGGTAGACCCTGAGGGTGTGTGCACAGGTAGATCCTAAGGGTGTGTGCACAGGTAGAACTTGAGGGTTCGTGCACCGGCAGACGTGATTAACCAGGTTGTTGATGCTAGCCGCATTCTAGGAGTAAAGCCGTTGACATATTTCCTTTACTAGGACTTAAGCGCTCTTGATCCGAGGAGTCTGAGCTACTCTCCCCTGGTACCTGGGTGCCTCCCACATGTGACTGGTTAGTAAACCTCAGAACAGTATTTGAAAACCTAAAACTGAATTGTTCAGTGTTGTTTACACCCTCCTTCCCCCTTTCTCTCTCTCTCTCTCTCTCCCCTTCTTCCCTCCCGTCTTTTCATCCCTCCTTCACTCCTTCCTTCCCTCCCTCACAACAACAGCAACACAAGCAACATCCTGGGTTGGAAGCACCGTCAGCAGGCTTTGCAAGTCTCCAAGATTTGCAATTTAAATTGTTTGGACATTTACTTCTGATTTCGTGGATTTGCAAATAAGTGCCAGGTGGCATTTTAGAAATTACCCCAATTGACTCAAAGTTAACGAAGAAAATGACTTGATTATAGAGAGGGACTCGGAAGAATGAAGAATGATGAGCAGACCAACTGTGATGGAATTTGTGGGAGGGAGGAGGAGAAGAGGGAAAAGTGAAAGGGGAGGGATGAGGGGAAGGCGGATGGGAGAGGGGAAAGTGAAAGGTTAGGGATGAGGGGGCAGAGGAGAGTGGAAGAGGGAGGAGAAAGGGGAGGTGAGAGAGGGAGCGTGAAACAGAAGGGAGTAAATCATGACTCACTAGTGTATAGAGAAGGAAAGGGTTGTGGGGGTATATTGGGAGGGAGAGGAGGTGTTGAAATGGTGTATTATGTGGGAGTGAGGCTGTGGCGGTGTGTACGATGGGGTTGTGGTGTATGGGGAAAGGAGGGTTTTTAATATATGTGAGACAGAGAGGGGAGATGTAGTTTATGAGGAGAGGCGTAATTTACATGTGATTTACCTGTAGACGGCCTCGAGAGTTTTCTTACTCTCGCAGGCCGGTTCTGTTGATTGCCTGGTCAAGCAGGCTGTTGGTTGTGGCGGCCTGCTGGCCCGTTGATTCATTACAGGCTGGTTGATCTGGCACACCGCGGCGATAGTGATCCAGTTTCCTCTCCGAAGACTTCCACACAACTTGTGCCGGAAGTATTTCTAATATCTGCTAGTAGCAGGTTGAAGAGTCTTGGGCCACGGATGTTGACAGTGTCCTCTTGTTGTGCTTATGTCATCAGTGCTTTTCACTAGCTCTATTTTACACTTCCTCTCGTATCTTTCACTCCAGTACGTTGCTATAGTATTGTGTAGATTTGGGACCAGGCCCTCCAGTATCTTTCATATATACATTTTCACGAATCTCTTTCGCCTTCTTTTCAGAGAGAACATTCCAACTTCTTTGAGACGTTCCCAGTTATTTACACACTTTATCGTCTCTTTTATCTGTGTCTCGTAAATGCTTTTTGTTTTTTTCCAGCTGTTATATATATCCTGTCTTGAACGGAGCTGTACCCTGAGCGAGAGAGCAAAAATAATTTGAATATTGACACCACTGGCATTATTTCTCTTGAAAGTTCTCATTATCCACCCTGTCAGTGGGACTGTGGTGGTGTATAAGAGAAGCTACTCTTAGAGGAGCAGCCAGGTGGTGATCAACAAAGACCTTCGCACAGCCTCCGAAGACTCGACATCCCCAACCTGTACACTGCTGTAACTACTGTACATACCACAATATACGAGAGGAAGTGCAAAATAAACCCAGCTCTAGACAACATAAAAGAATACTGTGCCAACATCCGTGGTCCAAGACTCTTCAACCTGCTTCAGAAGATATTAGAAATGCTGCCGGAACCAGTGTAGAAGTCTTGAGGCAGAAACTGGATCATTTCCTCCTCAAAGTGCCAGATTAACTAAGCTGTGATGGCTGTGCGAGCCAGCGGGCTCCAACGGCAACAACCTGGATGATCAGGCAGGTCCGCAAGAAAGACAGGTCCTGGGACTTTTTGCGACGATTAAAATAACCTTCGGAACTTGTCACGGGTAACTCAAGTATCCGCGACACAGCCTTGCATAAAAACAACCCCTGGAGTGCAGCCCTGGGAGTGTAGCCCTGGAGTGCAGCCCTGGGAGTGCAGCCCTGGGAGTGCAGCCCTGGAGTGCAGCCCTGGGAGTGCAGCCCTGGGAGTGTAGCCCTGGAGTGCAGCCCTGGGAGTGCAGCCCTGGGAGTGTAGCCCTGGAGTGCAGCCCTGGGAGTGCAGCCCTGGGAGTGTAGCCCTGGAGTGCAGCCCTGGGAGTGCAGCCCTGGCCTCATCTGCAATACATCAGACGTAAAGAATGCAAAAGGCTAGCGATATCATCAAGAGAAGCCTCACCACAGCTCGCTACCCATCACAAAGGTAACCCCAGCTATACAGAAGCTTAATGGAGTCTCCATGCTAACCTGAATGAATAGTAAGCATCTGTGGTCTATACCAGTTTCCCCCACACACTGGATTTCAGTGTGGCCACGCTACCGGTTTTAGACCCAGAAGATCACCAGATATCGGTATCTCTCTCACATAGTTCCACTGTCGTCCCAATTGGATAGGTAACTCTCAGTTCTTGGAAGACATTACACAAGTTCAGTTTATATTTTATATATATATATATATATATATATATATATATATATATATATATATATATATATATATATATTAGTGTGGTGTAATTTTTAAATTAAATGGCATTTAATATTATTACAGTGGAGAAATAGGCTGTCCTCTGTAAAAGGCATAAAATGGAAGATGAGTCTGGCTTGAGATGGAAGATGAGAGGGTGGGTCATGCAACCTCAGCACTTTCTTGCCTCGGCGAGGCCCTGGCCTTGGACAAACATCCTGCTAACAATTGACAAACAACCATTGGACAATCACCAAACGACGCTGACGACCTCAAATTGTCGTGGATGTCGGCGGCGCGGCGGTGGCCGCTCAGACCAAGGTTCGTTAACTCCACATTTTTCCTCGACGAAATTTTGACTTCAATCAATGCACGAAGGTATAAGGTGGTGGTGGTGGTGGTGGTGGACTGGGATGCTGGTGGTGGTTGTGGTGGGTGATGGATTAGGTGGGGCTGGTGGTTGTGGTGGGTGATGGATTAGGTGGGGCTGGTGGTTGTGGTGGGTTATGGATTAGGTGGGGCTGGTGGTTGTGGTGGGTTATGGATTGAGGGGAAAGGGATGGAGGTTGTGGTGGAAGTAGCAACAGTAGTGGTGGTAGAATTAGCTGGCAGTGATGATGTAAGTGTCGTTTATGGTAGTAATGATGAGGGGAGGACACTGGTGATGTTTTGGAGAGAGAGAGAGAAAGGAGGGTGGGGGTACCACGGGTATTGTATTAGTTTATTTATTTTAATTAATATTACGTTTCCCTGAGTCGTGTTATTCCAAGATATTTCATTTATTTGTTGTATCAGGTTCATAACAAATCCTTGTCATTCTTTTTTGTTTAAATTTTACACATCGTTTGTGTTATTAGCTGGTAGGCTGGTCTTAGCTGGTAGGCTGGTCTTAGCTGGTAGGCTGGTCTTAGCTGGTAGGCTGGTCTTAGCTGGTAGGCTGGTCTTAGCTGGTAGGCTGGTCTTAGCTGGTAGGCTGGTCTTGCTGGTTTGCTAGTCTTGCTGGTCTTAGCTGGTAGGCTGGTCTTAACTGGTAGGTTAGTCTTGCTGGTTTGCTAGTTTGCTGGTCTTGCTGGTAGGCTGGTCTTACTGGTAGGCTGGTCTTATCTGGTAGGCTGGTCTTATCTGGTAGGCTGGTCTTATTGGTAGGCTGGTCATAGCTGGTAGGCTGGTCTTTGCTAGTAGACCAGTCTTGGTAGGCTGATCTTGTAAAATCTGTTTCGCCTAACTAGTTAGTATAACAACTTCTGGTATATAGGTATACTCTGCCAGACCTTGAAAATGTTTCAGTGTAGCTCTGTTTAACAAGGTTACAGTGTAGCTCTGTTTAACAACGTTACACTGTAGGTCTAACAATGTTACTCTTGTTTTCCAGTAGTCTACTTTTGGGGGAGTTTCTGATTAATTTCCTTCTCAAGAGAGAACTGGACAGGTTCCTCACGTCAGTGTCTGACCAGTCTGATTGTGGTTCGTACGTTGTTACTGCGCGCGGCCTGCAGCAACAGCCTAGTTGATCAGGCTTTCATCCAACAGGAGGCTTCATTTGGGACCGGGAAGCAGGGGCGTTGACCCCCCCGGAAGCATCCATCAGGTGTCCTTGAGGTGGTGCAGAGGGAGGGAGGGAGGGAGAGAGAAAGGAATGGGTGGAAAACAGGGAGGTGAATGGGACAGAGGAAGAGAGAGAGGAGAGTTGAGTGGGAAGATGTGGGAGGGGGAGAGAGTCCGAGAATAATCAGGTGGTAGGGAGGGAGAGGGCAGGTGGGGAGGATAGGAGTGGATGGTGAGTGGGAGTGGGAAGAGAGGACAAGGGTGTGGAGGAGGAGGAGGGGGGAGAGGAGGAGGAGTGGGGGAAGGGGGGGTCGTGCCATACATTGAAATTCTTCAGAAATCCTCCAAAACTCTAACTCAAAATCGTGATGAAGCGCACGTTTCTTTGTCGGTCTTCAAATTCCCACGCAATCAACGATTCTCCCACCCTCCATCTCTCTCTCTCCCACCCTCCATCTCTCTCTCTCTCTCTCTCTCTCTCTCTCTCTCTCTCTCTCTCTCTCTCTCTCTCTCTCTCTCTCTCTCTCTCTCTCTCTCTCTCTCTCCTCTGTGTAGACTTCCAAGTCCTTTGATAATTGTCTCTTCCCATGTACTCTCTCCTTTCCTCCTCCTCTTCTTCCTCTTTGACCCCCATTTTTATTTATCACTCCATTTCCCTCCCTCCCTTCTTCCCTGTATTTATATTTGTTATTAAACTGAATAAATTTGGCTCGAGTCGATGAGGAATCAAACTAGAGGTTAATTGTTGATTTGATTTGCATTCGTGTGTGATTAAGATAGCGTATAGCATATGACTGTAAGATAGTGCATTGTTCATGACTGTAAGATAGTGTATTGTACATGACTGTAAGATAGTGTATTGTACATGACTAAGATAGTGTATTGTACATGACTGTAAGATAGTGCATTGTACATGACTAAGATAGTGTATTGTACATGACTAAGATAGTGTCTTGTACATGAATGTAAGATAGTGCATTATACATGACTGTAAGATAGTGTATTGTACATGGCTAAGATAGTGTCTTGTACATGAATGTAAGATAGTGTTGTACATGACTGTTCCTTCACTTGCCTTTACCGCTTATAAGCGTGTGCACTTTTAAAAGTTCTCCACCGTGTAGACGTTTCGCCCCCTTTATCTATCAAGTTGCTATAATTAATGATAGCTTTGAAGCAGCTTTTATATTACAAAGTAATAAGAACTTAATATAATTTCTTCCAGTGATGATTATATTTTTTTCAACATTGTTAGTATAATAATCCACAAAATTAAGGAGCAGATTGAGATACTAATATATTGTAAACATGTCGAAATGTGGCAATTTATTTCTTCCTAACTACCTGATGTGATTCATTAATACAATTGTATGCAACTTATACGTAAGAAATTCATATTGTTTATAAAACATACGCAAGGGGGAAGATGATGTGGTAGTAACTAGCTGTGGGCCAAAGATTTCATTTGGGCAATTGACTTCATTAAAGTTTGAATGCTGTACAACTATGTTCCAAGCTCAGTTATTCCAGGAAGGAATGATCGCAGATGAAGTGGCGTTGTTGAGAAGAGTACAGCCAGTGTGGGGGTGTACTGTTTGCTGCCCGTCTTGTAGAATAAGAGTTGCTTTCTGTCTAATCGTGAAGTGGAGTCAAGTGTGATATTTTCATAACATTCGCTACATAACAATAATATGACTACTCACATTAAATGAAGAAGGCCATTGAAGTAGACATTCCATAACAATGAACGAAGCACACGTCCTTGTGGAACACTGGTACGATGCCGTACCTTGGATTTATCCAGTGATTGGTGCCACAGTGGAGAGGTTTAACAGGAGATAAGTTGCAGAGTAATCTTTTCTGAATCCGTATTGAGATGTAATCTCAAAATGCTGCTGTTTGCAGTAAGATCGTCTCGAGAATTTTGCCAGTGACTAACAGGAGTGAAACTGGTCTGTAGTGTCTGATTATCGCACGGACTACATTTTTCTATGTGTACAAAGATGATCATTTACCCTGAGTTTGGCAGAGTTGATAAATGCGAGTGAGAGGTGATGCTAGCTGGTCATGACATCTAATCAACAATCTCAGGCTCGCCTAATCTGGCCTCCACAGCTTTTTCTTGGTTCAGAGATTTGAGGCAGAGCTTTTGTACCTTCTCCAAGCCTTGTACTTATTAGTAGGAGCCACCAGGCAACGATTTCCAAACCAAGACTGATCTGAGGGTTTTGTTACATAATGCTGGTGAGGAATGTACTTGTGTTGGAGATTAAGGAATAAGTTTAGTGAAAACATTCACTTGGCTGTTAACGTGGCCGTAAAAAGTGCATTTCATACAGAGACGGCAAGCTTCAAAGAAAAGGCCGGCCAATTTCCTTTCTCCCACAGCCAGGCTGTGGGAGACGATTCCTCATATCCATCTTTTGGAAGCTTCAGTGTCGTAAAGACAGCCTAGTGATCATATGAGCCTACATATCCAAGAGGCTGGCAAGTGACTGGTAACTCTCTCACAACTGAGTCTAGGGAGGAGCCACATATACGAGAAGGGAAAAATATTCAAAGATTTCCATGTCATCAAAATTCATATGTATAAGATGCCGGTTTAGGTCACCAACAGTTATAACATGATGACATTTATGAAGTGGTAGAAATGAGTTTACATTATCTGTCAGCAAATTATTTGGGTCTTCTCGCTGTCATTGAGGTGCGTACCTTGAGGTGTGTACCATGAGGTGCGTACCTTGAGGTGCGTACCTTGAGGTGCGTACCTTGAGGTGCGTACCTTGAGGTGCGTACCTTTAGGTGCGTACCTTGAGGTGCGTACCTTTAGGTGCGTACCTTGAGGTGTGTACCATGAGGTGCGTACCTTGAGGTGCGTACCATGAGGTGCGTACCTTGAAGTGTGTACCTTGTGGTGTGTACCACTGTCTTTCTCCCTCTCTTCACAGTTTCTCCTCTCTCCATCATCTTTCTCCCCTTCCCCACTGTCTCCCTCTTCATCTCTCTACCGTTTCACCTATCACCGTTTCTCACCGTGTCCCTCTCTCCACATTTTTCTTTTTCCCTCTACACCGTTTTTCTCTCCTCTACACCGTTTCCTTCGCTCTCTCCACCGTTTTTCCCCTCCATCGTTTCTTTCGCTCCACCGTTTCTCCTCGTTTCTTTTTCTCTCTCCCCACCGTTTCTCTCCTTCTCTTCAGCGTCTTTTTCCAAGGTGTGCCTGGAGCGTGGCTGGTGCCTGGCTGGTGCCGGGGCACTGAAGGTATCCGCCTAACGAACCGGGGGCCAATTTCGACCTTGGGAGAGCCTGGAAAAATGATTGTAACTCTATTTTCGGCTTGATTTATGGGTTGGTTTTGTGTGGTAACCTCTCGTTCGTGTGTGGGTAACCTCTTGTTCGTGTGTGGGTAACCTCTCGTTCGTGTGTGGGTAACCTCTCGTTCGTGTGTGTGGGTAACCTCTCGTTCGTGTGTGGTTAACCTCTCGTTCGTGTGTGGGTAACCTCTCGTTCGTGTGTGGGTAACCTCTCGTTCGTGTGTGGGTAACCTCCCGTTCGTGTGCAGTGTCTTCTCGCTCGTGTACGGTAAACTCTCGTTCGTGTGTTTTAAGCTCTCGTTCGTGTGTGGTAATCTCTTGTTCGTGTGTGATTAACTTCTCGTCCGTGTGTGGGTAACCTCTCGTCCGTGTGTGGGTAACCTCTCGTCCGTGTGTGGGTAACCTCTCGCTCATCTCGTGTGTGTGTATGTGTGTGTGTGTGTGTGTGTGTGTGTGTGTGGTGTGTATGTATCGTATCTTTTTCTAACATCCCTCCCTCCCTCCCCTGTCTCTCTCTCACTCTCCACACATTATAGATAATAAGAGGAGTATAGCGTGCCAGGATAATCCTGCCAGGTTCACCTAATTATACACTGTTGTTCAGTTTTCTTTTCTTTTCCATATTTACCAAGCAACTCCCTACCCCTACTCTCACAACCCCTACTCTCTCACAACCCCTAGTCTCATTACCCCTACTCTCACTACTTCTACTTTCACAACCCCTAGTCTCACTACCCCTACTCTCAGTACCCCTACTCTCACTACCCCTACTCTCACTACCCCTACTCTCACTACCCCTACTCTCACAACCCCTACTCTCACAACCCCTACTCTCACAACCCCTACTCTCACAACCCCTAGTCTCACTACCCCTACTCTCACAACCCTAGTCTCACTACCCCTTCTCTCACAACCCCTACTCTCACTACCCCTACTTTCACAACCCCTAGTCTCACTACCCCTACTCTCGGTACCCCTACTCTCACTACCCCTACTCTCACTACCCCTACTCTCACTACCCTTACTCTCACAACCCCTAGTCTCACTACCCCTTCTCTCACAACCCCTACTCTCACTACCCCTACTCTCACTACCCCTACTCTCACAACCCCTAGTCTCACTACCCCTTCTCTCACAACCCCTACTCTCACAACCCCTAGTCTCACTACCCCTACTCTCGGTACCCCTACTCTCACTACCCCTACTCTCACTACCCCTACTCTCACTACCCTTCACTCCTACTCACAACCCCTAGTCTCACTACCCTTCTCTCACAACCCCTACTCTCACTACCCTACTCTCACTACCCCTACTCTCACTACTACTACTCTCACAACCCCTAGTCTCACAACCCCTACTCTCAGTACCCATACTCTCACTACCCATACTCTCACTACCCCTACTCTCACTACCCCTACTCTCACTACCCTTACTCTCACAACCCCTAGTCTCACTACCCCTTATCTCACTACCCCTACTCTCACTACCCCTACTCTCACTACCCCTACTCTCACTACTCCTTTCACAACCCCTAGTCTCACAACTCCTACTCTCACAACCCCTAGTCTCACTACCCCTAGTCTACCCCTACTCTCACTACTCCTACTCACACAACACCTACCACTACTCGCACCATTTCCCTAATGGCAACCCCCCTCCCTACTTACGTTGCCTCTTTCCCTACTATCAAACCACCCACACACCCTCTTTCCCTTCTTTCTAAATACCCACACCCTCTTCTCTCTTTTAAACACACACACACACACTTCTTAATTTCAAAACACCAACACACCAAGTAGAAGCAAATACCTATCCAGAGTCTATCTAGGGAGTCCCTATCCAGAGTCTATCTAGTGAGTCCCTATCCAGAGTCAATCTAGGGAGTCACTATCCAGGAGTCACTATCCAGGGAGTCACTATCCAGAGAGTCACTATCCAGGAGTCACTATCCAGGGAGTCACTATCCAGGGAGTCACTATCCAGGGAGTCACTATCCAGGAGTCACTATCCAGGGAGTCACTATCCAGGGAGTCACTATCCAGGGAGTCACTATCCAGGGAGTCACTATCCAGGGAGTCACTATCCAGGGAGTCACTATCCAGGGAGTCACTATCCAGGGAGTCACTATCCAGGGAGGTACTAACCACCTGTCATGACTGTGACACGAAATCTTTTTCTAAACGTTTCACACAATACACACGAGGTGATACTTAGCTCTATACGGAATTAACCCTAAGCCAGGGAAAAGTCTCAGTCAGTGGATCAGAACCTCTATCTGCAGTGTGTTGACATGACTCGAGACCAGCGTCAGGAGACACTTTCCCTGTTAGTGATAAACTGACCCTTACAAACTTAAGATAGCAGGGCAACTTTATAAACTTAAGATAGCAGGTAAACCTTACAAACTTAAGATAGCATGTAAGGTTTAGTATAGTAGGTAAGTCTTACAAACTTAAGATAACAGGTTAACCTTACTAAATATAGCAAGTAATCCTTACAAAATTATGATAGAAGGTAAATCTTACGTATAGAATATAGCAAGTAAATCTTATAGATTTAAAATAGCAGATAAATCTTATAGATTTAAGATAGCAGATAAATCTTGGAAACTTGTATGTATATTTCATGTACACTTTTATATCCTGTGTATTTCTGTGATAGATATATCTGTACCTGTATATCTGTGCCCGAATTATACCTGTACCTGTCTAATACATGTATTGTTTCCTAATTGAAAAGCCATGTTTTGAGACAGTTCCACTGGGACAGTTTTCCCCGGAACCATTGACAGATGTTACATCTGAAAACCCAAACACTCGTAAAACACCTGACCTCACTGACAACACATGAGCGTATGATTTTTCCCAACCATCACCTAATACTAATGATGGCCCTCAATTACCCACTGCTTGTAATTTTCCCCACCAACACCTCCTACTTGTAATTTTCCCCACCAACACCTCCTACTTGTAATTTTCCCCACCAACACCTACTGCTTATGAATTTTCTCTTAATTCTCGTGTAATTTACATGTAATTAAGTTTCTCTTCTAAAATAAACCTCTGATTCTTTTTCCGGGTGCCATTATTAGCGAAACAGAAATTAAAGTATTTAAATACACGCCAAGCGAGGAGGGGTAGGAGGGGGAAAGCACAGGGAAGGGGGAGAGGGGGGTGGGAGGATGGGGGATTGATGGGGGAGTGGGGGGTCGTGTGAGGGAGGGGCGCCGGGTGGTCGGGGTATGGGGGGGAGAATGTAATTATTTTACTCTAATTGAACGAGGGAATGAAGCCATTGCTGTAATTACTCTTGAGAAAAGCTAATGAAAAAAAGTAATGAAATTTTGGGCCGATTCAAAGCAGTAGAGAGTTCCTCGTTTTGTAGTATTGCTGCTTGTACTAGTTGCGTGTACTAGTTGCTTGTACTTGTTGCTTGTACTTGTTGCTTGTACTTGTTGCTTGTACTTGTATTCGTCATCGTTGTCGTGATGGATGATATTTAAATTCATTCTGCAGCCAAGGCAGAATAAATCGAAGATCAACCACAGTATGCAGGGCATACTGTGGTTGATGGTCGTGGTGGTAATGTTGTTGAGAGTAGTCGTTGTAGGAGTAGTCGTTGTAGGAGTAGTCGTTGTTTTCAAGATGGGTTTTGAAAGCGGGAAGTGGGGTAGTACTGTGCACACTTGTGTAGAGAAGTGCTTTAGTACTGTGCACACTTGTGTAGAGAAGTGTGTAGTACTGTGCACTTGTAGAAGCTTATATGTGCACACTTGTGTAGAGAAGTGTGTAGTACTGTGCACACTTGTGTAGAGAAGTGTGGTAGTACTGTGCACACTTGTGTAGAGAAGTGTGGTAGTACTGTGCACACTTGTGTAGAGAAGTGCGGTAGTACTGTGCACACTTGTGTAGAGAAGTGTGGTAGTACTGTGCACACTTGTGTAGAGAAGTGTGGTAGTACTGTGCACACTTGTGTAGAGAAGTGTGGTAGTACTGTGCACACTTGTGTAGAGAAGTGGGGTAGTACTGTGCACACTTGTGTAGAGAAGTGGGGTAGTACTGTGCACACTTGTGTAGAGAAGTGGGGTAGTACTGTGCACACTTGTGTAGAGAAGTGGGGTAGTACTGTGCACACTTGTGTAGAGAAGTGCGGTAGTACTGTGCACACTTGTGTAGAGAAGTGGGGTAGTACTGTGCACACTTGTGTA
The DNA here is from genome assembly GCA_009830355.1 of Cherax destructor. Taxonomy (NCBI): domain Eukaryota; kingdom Metazoa; phylum Arthropoda; class Malacostraca; order Decapoda; family Parastacidae; genus Cherax; species Cherax destructor. The sequence continues at coordinate 234,143 of WNWK01000125.1, forward strand.
GAGAAGTGCGGTAGTACTGTGCACACTTGTGTAGAGAAGTGCGGTAGTACTGTGCACACTGTATAGGGAGGTGCACGAGGAAACAGCACCGCGCGGAAGAGGAAAGAATCAGGGAGACGGGATTGACTTGATAACAAGAATCATCAAAACAATAGATGGTCTACTCACTAACATTGATAGTTCACAAGGATAGAAAGAGAAGGCGCAGATCTTTTAATTTTAACAAACCTTATCCTAAGTACAGTATTAAGGCACATCTGTGCAGCTTAGTACTTTTAGCTAGAAGGATTAGTAAAGCATATCTTGACTCTAGAACCCTAGATTTACTCAAAACATAAACTGCACTAGCAAATATAAGGAACAGAAAACAAGAACTTAGGCCAAAGGAATGGGAACAATTTGTTAATGAGTTAAACTGATCTACCCTCTCTGAAGCCTAGCCTGGAAAGGTATAAATAAAATAACTAGGAAAGAGTATAATATTGCTCAAACTTTCCCTCTTGTAAAAGTTAATGACCTCATAAATAACTGGGCCACAGCATCCAGGCATGAAAATCTCCTATCTTATATAAGAAAAAACTAGAGTGCTTCTGAAGAAAAGTTGAAATTGATTTATTTTTATGAGCCAGAATATTGGACAGTGACTGCCTCTGCAATGAGTATGAGTTAGACATTGCAGTAAATAAACCTTGATCAACAGCCCCTGGAGAGGATGGCGTAATTTACAATGTCCTCAGAACTTTAAGACAAGTTCCTGATAACCCTTAATTACAATGAGGGTGTCCTCTATAATTAGTAGACCAACAGTCTCATTGTATCAGCCTGATATACCGAGTCCAATCTCATTGACTAGTTGTCTTTGCAGAAATTTTGAAAGAATGCTAATTTAGACTATATTCTGGGACCATCTGGCTCACTATGGGACCATCTGGCTCACTATGGAAGAACATTTTTTTAGGATGGGAAATGTAAAGTTTATTTGTGTGTGTGTGTGTGTGTGTGTGTGTGTGTTTGCAATATAAAATTGATTTCTATAATTTTCAAGTAGAAAATGTTACTATTTGTTAAACTGTTGTTTGTAAGGATGTCGTATAGTTAGGGGTTATAAATAAAATAAAAATTAAGGACAATCTTAGATTCTTCTAAATCTGTTATTTGTATAGGAGAAGGGGGGATGTAATGGTTAGAGCCAGTATACCAGTACCAACACCTTGTCCAATACCAGTGGTTCGTTCGAGTGACTCGTAGGAGTGATAGGTTTGGTGGAGACTAGACCTCTTGAGATGTTTCTGCTGGGTTAGGGGACTTACAGCTGAAGTGTTGTGGATACTAGGATTTGGAAAACCAGACTGCCTCCAAAAGGAATCTCATACTGCTTCTGAAAGTGTACGAATATTTCTCCCATTTGAAAGATTCTTGTACTCAGTCTTATTTGTTGGAAAACATTAACTGAAGTTTAATAATCTAACTCGAAGATGTTGATGAGTTAGCTTCACAACACCCTGGTACTAACATCCCAGTCACATGCATTCATTTATTCATCACTAGTCCTAATAAATAAGTTATAGTTCTTTTATTTTATTTAAGAATTATTCTCCAAGAATTTTTTTTTTTAATTTTATTGCTAATATCTTTATTAGGGGTATATTATTAAGTGGCTTACTCGGGGAAGAAGAGTAAACTCCCCTTTTTTCAACGATGAAGTGGTTAAATAATCCATTTGATTATGAGTGTAAAATAGAGTTCACTTAAGTGGAGTTTTAATAGCTCTGCCGAGGGTAAATGAAGCATGCTCGTTTACTCTTGTTATGATAACAGGTTATCTATCAAATAGAGCATCTTCTGTTCTCTGTCAAGGTGACTAAAGAAATATCCCTAGGTACACCACAGGGAGGAGTTCTCAGGCCCATGTCATTTAAAGTTTTAATGCTCCCAAATGTCAAGATTTATGCTGATAACATAGTCCATACAACAGGGCATAAGAAAATAAATACTATTACTCTATATAGAATAAAGTTCAACTAATATGTAGTCAACCAGGCTTTATCATAGCTTCATCTGAGACTAAGAATAAGGTATGGACAGCCTAGCGACATGCCCCATACATTTTTTTTTTTTTTTGCAAATGTTTTTGAGCAGACGTACTCATTAGTAAATTCACCATACCACAACTTAAATACGAAATGAAAAAAAAAAATAAGCTAAATGCTCTCAGATCTGTTGCTAGTTAGAACTTTAACTATGGTGCTAATATCAGAATTGTGATAATGATGTACATAGTCCATTTAGATCCTTAATTGATTATATTGCACCTATGTTAATGTTAACTAAAGAAAATTCTCTCCAGCCCTTGAAGCTCATGCGAAACGAAGCCCTCAGATTATTTTTGACTCTCCTAAAACTATCATGGTCCTTAAATGAGAAAGAAACTTGGTGCTTCTAAAATCAGATATAGGATAATATGATTATCATTGTGCTTAGTAATAGAAAGTAATGGAATGAACAGATACTCACTACAAATTTTACTAAATGTCTAGATAAATAAACACAAATTTTAATGCGTTATGAAAACATGCAATTATATTTTTATAACCTGCACGAACTGCATTGCTGTAGACAAGAGTATTTCACCCCTCAGGGGAATATTTCACCCCTCAGGGAAGTATTTCACCCCTCATGGGAAGTATTTTACCCCCCCTCCCAAGAAGCTCATGACTAGTAATATCTTTTTTAAATCACTTCCAAAGGCAAATACCCAAGAAGACATTTCTCCCATAACTGTTAGTAATAATATATCAATTAATCACAAATTATATACACTGATGGATATGAGCAAGTCTACAGGCAGGGCTGCGTCTGCTCTGGTTGCCACCTCCCTAGATAAGAAACTATTGCAACCATATTCAATTAGGTATAAGAATTAACAACTGGGCTTCTATACTGCAGACTGAATGGCACGACAGTTGACTTACGACACTGTGTCTGCATCCTTGATTATTACCGAATGTCATTACTGAATGCTCCTGACTCGCATATTAACTCTAACAATATGCTCATTGGAGAAACCAGGTATAGATATTAAAAAATTATAGGAAAAAAAATTAATGTTCAGCTCTTATGGAAATCATCAAGCACTGCATTACACCTACATGATAAAGTTGATAAATTAGCCAAAGAAAGTACATTGAAAGAAAAAGAATATATTCTTTGGTATATCTGTGTCAAGCATGGGATGAAATATTAGGAGAATAATAAATATTCTAAATGTCGTGAGAATAGTTAGAAGCCTGAGTCGTCCAGTAACTCCCTGTGATGACATGAAGGTAGATAAGAACATTTACGGAGCAACTTACAATGTAAACACACTGACTGACATTGTAGCCAGACTCAGGCTTGGTTAAAAGTGCTCTGGCAGTTTGGCAGACACACAAATGATGATTAAACCACTGTGAATGCAAAGTGGCCATCTTTATGGCCATTTAAACACCGTGTGCCTGATTGTCCACTTATTGTGGAATATAGTGTGTAACGCTGGAGGCTTAATCCTCCGACATCCCAAACAAGCTCACTGAGGAGAACACAGATTACCTGGAGTTTACCTGGAGAGGGTTTCGAGGGTCAACGCCCCCGCGGCTCGGTCTGAGACCAGGCCTCATGGTGGATCAGGGTCTGATCGACCAGGCTGTCACTGCTGGCCGCACGTAAACTGACGTACGAACCACAGCCCTTTGGTCAGGTACTGACTTTAGGTGCCTGTCCAGCGCCTTCTTGAAGACAGCCAGGGGTCTATTGGTAATCCGCCTTATGTATGCTGGGAGGCAGTTGAACAGTCTTGGGCCCCGGACACTTATTGTGTTGCCTCTCAATGTACTCGTGGCGCCCCTGCTTTTCATTGGGGAAATGTTGATAGACAGTACAGTATAATAACCTATATAATATGCTAAAGCATCGTAACTCACGAAATTTTAATGACATAATGACGGCTTTGAAGGGACTTAAGCTAGAGTTCGTCAAAGTCACGCTGGTGGGGGGATTCACTTGTCGAAACCTCCATTTGTAGTCACAGTGGTGGCTCATGCTAACCTCCCTATGATGTATGGAAATATACCTAGTTAGATTAATCTTATTAGAGCCAGCTGGCCGAGTGGTTAACACACTGGCCTGAGTTTTAAGACTCACCTGCCATGAGTTCAAGTCCCACCCGTTCCGTGATTTATTTCCAAGATATCTTGTTAATGAAAATCAGATACCAGATATCTTCAGCAAGTATCTTAAATTTTCTTGCAACCTGTGAAAAAATAAATTGTAGGTATATGCCCAGATTAGAAAGTAGTCCTCTTGGAGCCTAGTTCTTAATCCTCTTGTGCTGCTGCGCTATCCTCTACAAGTTGGCTATGAGGTGCACAAGAGATTAGATTTTAGAATTTACTGCTTACGCGGCAAATTCTAAAATCTAATCTAATTTTCCCTCTTATCTTCCTATCTTCTTCTGTCTTCATCTCTGCTCTACTGTCTCCCTTTCCTTTTCTATTCCGTTTTCCTCTCCCGTCTCCCTCTGCTCTTCTGTCCCTCTTCTCCAGTCTCCCTTTCCTCTTCCATTTCCTCTCTCTCTCTCACTCCATTCCCTCTTCTCTCCCTGCCTCTTTAAGAATGCTATAAGAGCGAGGTCGTAAATTGACAGTGGTAATCATTTAGCGAGCATTTTAAGCACTGGCTGCCTGGCTACACCAACACCGCGTGGCTTGTATTTTAACCTGGCTACACTCAACACTTTATAACAGTAACAAACCTTGCCCTTCCTCACCACTCCTGTTCTCTCTCTCTCTCTCTCTCTCTCTCTCTCTCTCTCTCTCTCTCTCTCTCTCTCTCTCTCTCTCTCTCTCTCTCTCTCTCTTTCTCTCTCTCTCTCTCCTCCCACAATACCTACAAGTCTCTCTCTCTCTCCTCCCACAATACCTACAAGTCTCTCTCTCCCTCCCATATGTCACCTCCAAACACTTCTCCCTTCCTTACCTTGAAACTCTTTTCCTTCCTCCTCCGTCACCTCCAAACATTCTACCGTCTCTCCCTCCGTCCCCTTATAATACTCCTCCCTCCCTTTAATACACCTCTCACCTCCAAACACTCCTTCCTCCTCCGTCACCTCCAAACATTCTACCGTCTCTCCCTCCGTCCCCTTATAATACTCCTCCCTCCCTTTAATACACCTCTCACCTCCAAACACTCCTTCCTCCTCCTGTCATATAAAAAAAAACTCCCTTACCCCCATGCCATCTTTCCTCTCCTCCCTTCATCCCCATTCCATTTCCACCAGCTGTATTGTTTCTATGTGTATATGTATGTATTCTTAAATATATAATATTGTCGAACCTTCCCCTCCCAACCATTCTTAAATCACAGAACTGCTGGGGCACGAATCCTGCCGTGGGTTCTAGCTCCACCCATTCTGTGATTTAGTTGCAGCTGTATTATTACGATTTCTTGAGTCATTCTTCTTTTCTCTCCTGTTTATAAGTTTCATTTTATATATTAATGGTATTGACTACCTGCAAGTTGAATAATAAGACACATGTGCGACACTTGGCTGTCTTGATTGACGAGACGTTTCTCCAGCCAGTGACTTTGTTAATAAAATAATTATAATGGTAGTTTGAGGTGTTCAGTCCATCAGTCTTAATGAATCGCAATTTTTGTGTTGCTCTGCACTGTGATGGAGACAGACATTCCATTTCTGATGTGTATGGGCCAGACCATCCTGAGAGTAATTCCCAAGTGATAGTAACTGCAGCTCTGCTGGAGGGTAACCTTTGAAGCTGCCCTGGCTGACGATGACCTCATTGTCCTCCTGAAGTCTGTCAGCTCAGACTGACACACCTGAACATGAAAACCATCCTGTGTGATGCAATATGATAGGGAGAAGCTACCTATCGTTTGTTCTCTTTACCTAACCTATGAAATAAAATTGGGCAGCAGCACAGCTGATGGATCTAATTTTGCAAGATAAAAAAACTCACCCCCTAAACCCCTTCATTTCCACTCCCCCCGATCACTTCCCTCTCATCGTCATGTCTCTCTTACTTTATTTCCTGGTCATCTCTGCCACTGCCTCTCCCCCGTGACAAACACACAACCAAGACAACCACAAACTGCAACACCTGCCTGCCACCAGTGTCTCAACACAAGCCTCCCTCACTTGTTACAATTACTGTGTTGTTTTTATTCATGATATGTAGTAGTTTTCTTCATTCGATGCAATTATCTTTGTTGTTCTTGTATGTGTTTGTTATTGCCAAGAGCGCTGATTGATCCACACTCTCAAAGAGCTTTTCAAAATTCAGAACTACCCCACCTTCCTCTACTGGCTTCTACGTATGTGCTGAAATTTTACAAACACACACACACACATGCCTGTACATGTTACAATTTCTTTATACAGGTACAAGAACAAGTGAAATAAGCTTGCTGAGGAAGCGATGGAAGCTCACTCAATACACGGTTTCCAGAACATGTACAACAAGTTGCAAAAGTCAAATCACCGGTGAATTTTAGTGAAGGCAACTTAAGCGACGGGTTCAGAAGCCGTGACTCGACCCTCGCAAAACAACTCTGGGTATACACAGACACTCGTATAGAATAAATAAAACTTAATCAGAGTGTAGATCCAAAAGTAAATATGTTTTAGAAAGAGAGAGAGAGAGGAAGGAGGGAGAGAGAAAGCTAAAACACTTAAAAGTGTGATAGTGCTAGATGGAGAGTGTGAGAGACAGCATATAAGCCAGCTAGAGAGAGAGAGAGAGAGAGAGAGAGAGAGAGAGAGAGAGAGAGGAGGAGGAGGTAGTATGAGATGATCGCCAGCATAGGATGGCATACGGGCTGGCGCAATTAGCCCTGCCTTTGTTCAGGGCGCGAGTGGCGGGAAAGCCCAGAATGGAAGCTGAATACCAAATCAGGCTCCGTTGAATGAGGGGTAAATAAGCTGTGAATTCTGGCCCCCGGTGGTGAAAAGAGGGGAAAATTGGTAGAGAATGCAAGAATGATGCTCCGGAATGAGGGGGCCAGGAAAGGCAGGGAGAAAGGAAGAGGAATTGGGGTAATGGCGGGTGAGACAATGGAAGAGAAGGACGTGGAGGGAATGTGAGTGACGTGTGTGTTGTGAATGACGTGTGTGTTGAGTGACGTGTGTGTTGAGTGACGTGTATGGGGTGAGGGACCTGTGCGTGATGAGTGACGTGTGTGGGTGAGTGATGTATGTATTGAGCGACGTGTGTGTGAGGTGAGTGATGTGTGTTGAGTGACATGTGTTGAGTGAGTGACGTGTGTGGAGTGAGTGACGTGTGTGTTGAGTGACGTGTGTGGGTTGAGAGACCTGTGCGTGGTGAGTGACGTGCGGGGGGTGAGTGATGTATGTATTGAGTGACGTGAGGGACCTGTGCATGGTGAGTGACGTGTGTGAGGTGAGTGACCTGTGTGTTGTGAGTGACGTGTGTGAACTGAAGGACGTGATGGATGAGGGACGTGTCTGGGGTGAGTGACGTGTGTGGGAGTGACGTGTGTGGGAGTAACGTGTGTGGGAGTGACGTATGGGGTGAGTGGCGTGTGTGGGGTTAATGACGTGAATGACGTATGTGGGGTGAGTGACTTGTGTGGGATGAAGGACGTGTAGGGGTGGGTGACGTGTGTGGGGTGAGGGACGTGTGTGTGGGGTGAGGGACGTGTTTGGGCTGAGGGACCTGTGCGTAGTGAGTGACGTGTGGGGTGAGTGACGTGTGTTGTGGTGAGTGACGTGTGTGGGATGATTGACGTGTGTGGGATGATTGACGTGTGTGGGGGTGAGGGACGTGTTGCTCTGCAACACTGTGAGTGTCGTGTGCCGGGTGAGTGACGTGTGTGGGAGTGAGTGAAGTATGTGGGGGTGAGTGACGTCTGTGGGTAACAACTGAGTTACAACGTTCCTTTGCCGACGTTCGGGAACTGAACCCAAATGTCGTACCGCCTACGGCAGTGAAGGGGAAAAAAACAGTTTGTAACGTTCTGTTGGAATGGATCGAATTTTTGGTACGTTCTGTTTGTATTGACTTTTTTATGCATTCTATTACAATTGTTTGATTTCTGTTACGTCTTGCTAGAGTGAATTAATTTTTGTTACACTTCATTAGAAAGGATTGATTTTCGTGATCTTACCTTTGATATACCTTTGGTGAGTTTCGAGGGTCTTTCTACTCCCGGAGCCCGGCCATGGGCCAGGCTCGTCTGGTGCTAGCTTGATCAACCAGGCTATTGCTGCTGGTGGCCTGCTGCCCCACATATGCATCAAAGCCTGGTCAATCAGTTTCCTCTTGAAGACTTCTACACTTGTCCCAACAGTGTTTATGATATCTTCTGGTAAGATGTTGAATTATCTGGGGCCACGGACGTTGATACAGTGTTCCCTTATTGTGCCCACCGCACCCCTGTTTTTCACTGGTTTTGACTGATTTTTGCTACGGTGTTGTAGCCTAGTCTAAAATAATGAGCTGAGAGACGTCGGCCACGGCACATAATGTAAGAAAACCAACGGTGGTTTCCGCACGTTCTTTCAATCGTTTGAAAGCGAACGTTCTTCCTACAAGGAGAGTGGTAGTATGCAAGCACTGTGTGTGGTGGTGGTAATAATAATAATAATTAGCATTATTATTATTATCTTTATCATCGTCAACATTTTCCAGTCTACTGTTTGTTGCTGTCTTGGTAACTCCTCCTCCTCCCCTCTCCCCCACTTCTGCTATTCTTCTTAATTAACTTCCCACCCCTTCTCCCGTTTTTCCTCTATATTCTTCCCTCTCCTATCATCCTCCCTTCCTTCACCCCCCCACGTATTTTTTTTTATTATTCTGTCCTTATCCTTTCATTTTTCTTGCTCGCCGCACCCCGCCCCAGCCTCTCTCTTCCTGCTTCCCTCTTCCACTCCTCCGTCTCTCTTCTTAGTTCGTCTCTCTCTCTCGCCTCCCTTTCACTCTTCCTCATTCTTTTTTCAGCATTTAAGGGGTCTACTGGTTTAAGAATGGCAGTTTCTGCCATGTATTTTACAAGCTAAGAGGTGTTATCTTACCTCAGTTCATTTTACAAGCTAAGAGGTGTTATCTTAGCTCATTTCAAGGCCTTGCTCTAGCAATACCTCTATTATAAAGTGATTATCAAGTGTGTAATATTAAGCAGCACTGGTATTGGGTCCAGGGTGAGCTTGGAGCGAGCTCTAAGCCACAGTTTCTTCATCACTTGCTGCTTACAGTATATAATTTTAAGAGTTATTCCAGATGTGAGTTGAGAAATAAACAGTTATTTGTGATGCCTTTAAGAAAGGTACAAAGTAAAACTACCAAAGGGTTGCCCGTCTTGAAGCACGATAGCTGCTTTTTGGCTGCTTTAGGCTGGGTTACCTGAACACTGTAGGGGTGGGAGGGTGTCTTAAGTGGTTTTTGTACCCTGGGGAAGGGGGTCTTTTCTCTTGTAGGAGGGCTACTCTCTTCACATGGTGTTTGCATCTCTCTCGGCATAAATGGCGAGGATATTTCCCCTTTCGTCTAAATTTTCTGACATGGTTTGTGATGCGGATTGTGGCATGTGAAACATTAACTGAATGTCATTCATAGTATGTATGAAAGACTTAAAATGTTGGGGCATTTACTGTAGTCAGTAATCAATATTTCGGTGACAAATCAGTAACCATCATCAGTTCAGTCATCTGTTCACTGACAGAATTGTTTTACTTCTTTTGTGATTATTATTAATGCAATATGAGAGTGAGTTGGTGAAGATAGTAAGTGCATAATGACAGTGAAAATTTAATGTTAGAAATGGGATTAATGGGCAATTGTTTTGGATTCCACCATACACTGAATTATTCCTTCATGAATAAATTAGTCAAAGAAAATATTGGATAGACATTGTATATAACCTTGATCTGTTTGTTAAACATTAGAGATAGTATTTGAATGTTATAAGAATACAGCTAGTAGCCTGAGTAGTTCAATGACTATGATAATATGAACCTAGATACCTAGGGAACAACTTGTAGAGAGACTGATGGTGTAGTAGCCAGGCTGAGGCTTGGTTAAAGGTACTTATGGCAGTTTGGCAGACACACAGATGACGATCAGACTAAATGCAAAGTATGTGGTCATCTTCGTTGTCACCATCTTCTACATTGCTCTATTATACACTGACTGAGAAATATGTCAATGTTAATTATGCAAATAACATACCAGCCAAACCATACGACGGGTGGGGATAGAACCCGGGGTCAAAGAGTCATAAAACGCGGGTTCTATCCCCACCCGTGGTATGGTTTGTTTGCAATCGTGTCATTACGATTTCGTGAAACATACCAGCCATTTTGTACAACATATAAATTTACAGTTAGTAAATATTGTTTATCCAAACGTATTCCTGTTAGTCCACAGGTTCTTGTCCTACGTTCTTGTGCACGCCTCTACCATCCACAGGATGGCTATGGTGTGCACAATAAATTAGCCACTTCGGAGGGAGAATCTATTCTACTCCCCACACTCCCACTAGCTCCCTCCCCACCGCATTCCTCCTACCCTTCCATCGCCCCCCTCCCCCACATATCCATTATCTCCATCATTGGTTAAGCAGTGAGGGTGAGGGGAGGGATAGTGTGTATTTAATTATTCCAATACTCCCTCTCCCTTCCCTTTCTTCGCCCCTCCCTCTCCCTTCCCTTTCTTCGCCCCTCCCTCTCCCTTCCCTTTCTTCGCCTCTCCCATTCCTTTCCTTCTCCCCTCCCTCCTGTAGTGTACTTACATGTGCCTAGTTTCCACATAAGATTTCCTCCAGTTCCCCTTCCCCTCAATTTTTTTCCCGCAGCACCTTGAGGCCTGGTCACGGACCGGGCCGCGGGGGCGTTGACCCCCGAAACCCCCTCCAGGTATGTTGCACCTCATCCCCTCCCTCCCCCCCTCCATTAATCCCTAACCTCTTCCCATACCAACTCCTAATTTACCTCTTTCTCATTTAAATTATCTTCACTGTTTCCTCCCGTATCAAGTCTTGTTTGTTTACACAGATCATCACTAAATACTCTGCAATATTGTTTGCTCTGAGAGCACTTGTCAGATTAGTGTGATCTGACAAGTGCTGATCTGAGTCCTGTGGCAGCTGATCTGAGTCCTGTGGCAGCTGATCTGAGTCCTGTGGCAGTTGATCTGAGTCCTGTGGCATCCGATCTGAGTCCTGTGGCATCCGATCTGAGTCCTGTGGCAGTTGATCTGAGTCCTGTGGCAGCTGATCCGAGTCCTGTGGCAGCTGATCTGAGTCCTGTTGGCGTGAGGAGGGGTGGGTCACCCCACTAGTGGGTGAGTGAGGAATTAGGGTCTCCTCACCAGTAGGCGGGTGAAGAGTTGGGGGCGGCTTGCTCTACCACTTATTTGGGAATTATCTCTTAAAACATGTGGGCCAAGTTATCCACATTTCCAGCTACTTTCTTAATATCCGAGGAGAGAAGAGAAAGAATTGTCAATCACGCTTATATTTCCTTAAAATCCGCTAGATTAGAGAGAGAGAGAGAGAGAGAGAGAGAGAGAGAGAGAGAGAGGGGAGAGAGAGAGAGAGGGGAGAGAGAGAGAGAGAGGAGAGAGAGAGAGAGAGAGAGAGAGAGAGAGAGAGAGAGAGAGAGAGAGAGAGAGAGAGAGAGAGAGAGAGAGAGAGGGAGAGAGAGACGGTAGCCAATTGGTGGGGAAAGGGGGACAATAAGGCTCAATTAAGCGTTGAATAGGACCCAAATATCGCCTCAATGGCGTCCTGATGGAATTCCTCGGCTTCCATAGCGGTCATCATAGACGTATTATGAAGGTGTTTCTGGGGGCAAGACAGTCCCTCGTGACACGAGTTAGCAAGGGTCACTTGTATATATTATTCCCCTAAGATAATCGACTTTAAATCACCTTGGACCCGAGAACGGCCTGGCTTGGACCACTTACTACAAGAGACCGTAGAAAGAAAGGCTTCAAAGACCAACTTATAAGGCTGATGATTAAGGCTTTTTATGAGAATACCGCCCGTAGCACCAGGAATGTCTTATTGTCTGCACCCGAACAAGGTGACAAGAAGAAGAACATAAGACATGTTCTTGTAGTGTACTCATCGTGGTGTTTGAGGGGGGTTCGAGGCCTTGGCTCCGACTCGTACACCAACAATTAATCTGCATTTTTGGTAGAAATTTACTAGGTTTAAAGGAGACTTTTGTTGTCGATAGTAAAACTTTATCAAGACCTGATGGCTCTGGGTACAGCTTTATCGAGACCTGATGACTCTGGGTACAGCTTTATCGAGACCTGATGGCTCTGGGTACAGCTTTATCGAGACCTGATGACTCTCTACCCAGAGCTAAACATTGTCTATAATAGAAGGTTGATCTGTACCAAGTATGAGTGTGCCATACTCGTAGGCAATACCTGCCATCCTGCATACTCATAGGCAATACCTGCCATCCTGCATACTCGTGGGCAATACCTGCCATCCTGCATACTCATAGGCAATACCTGCCATCCTGCATACTCGTGGGCAATACCTGCCATCCTGCATACTCGTGGGCAATACCTGCCATCCTGCATACTCATAGGCAATACCTGCCATCCTGCATACTCGTGGGCAATACCTGCCATCCTGCATACTCGTGGGCAATACCTGCCATCCTGCATACTCGTAGGCAATACCTGCCATCCTGCATACTCATAGGCAATACCTGCCATCCTGCATACTCGTGGGCAATACCTGCCATCCTGCATACTCGTGGGCAATACCTGCCATCCTGCATACTCGTGGGCAATACCTGCCATCCTGCATACTCGTGGGCAACTCATCCTCATACCTGGCAATACCTGCCATACTCGTGGGCAATACCTGCCATCCTGCCATACTCGTGGGCAATACCTGCCATCCTGCCATACTCGTGGGCAATACCTGCCATCCTGCCATACTCGTGGGCAATACCTGCCATACTCGTGGGCAATACCTGCCAACCTGCATACTGGGAAATACCTGCCATCCTGCCATACTCGTGGGCAATACCTGCCATCCTACCATACTCATGGGCAATACCTGCCATCCTAGGGCACTCACCTCATATCGTGGGCAATACCTGCCATCCTGCCATACTCGTGGGCAATACCTGCCATCCTACCATACTCGTGGGCAATACCTGCCATCCTGCCATACTCGTGGGCAATACCTGCCATCCTCCATACTCGTGGGCAATACCTGCCATCCTACCGTACTTGTGGGCAATGCCTGCCATACTTGTGGGCAATGCCTGCCATACTTGTGGGCAATGCCTGCCATACTTGTGGGCAATGCCTGCCATACTTGTGGGCAATGCCTGCCATACTTGTGGGCAATGCCTGCCATACTTGTGGGCAATGCCTGCCATACTTGTGGGCAATGCCTGCCATACTTGTGGGCAATGCCTGCCATACTTGTGGGCAATGCCTGCCATACTTGTGGGCAATGCCTGCCATACTTGTGGGCAATACCTGCCATACTTGTGGGCAATACCTGCCATACTTGTGGGCAATACCTGACTGTGGCAATGCCTGCCATACTTGTGGGCAATGCTTGCCATACTTGTGGGCAATGCCTGCCATACTTGTGGGCAATGCCTGCCATACTTGTGGGCAATACCTGCCATCCTACCGTACTTGTGGGCAATGCCTGCCATACTTGTGGGCAATGCCTGTCATACTTGTGGGCAATGCCTGCCATACTTGTGGGCAATGCCTGCCATACTTGTGGGCAATACCTGCCACAGTTGGCGTTACTGCTTCTTGTCGTACCTACTCCTGAACGTTTGTGTGTGTGTGTGTGTGTGTGTGAAAAGCAACATGCGAGTATATAGATATTCTTGTACTTTTGGTACTAAGAAAAATCTCAAATCTATCAGTTAGTATAGGTCAAAAACCCGGCCTCCCCAGTTACCTCCATGCCAGGGGATTGCTTTTGCAATTACTTCCGCAGATGTAGCCTCTCTCTCTCTCTCTCTCTCTCTCTCTCTCTCTCTCTCTCTCTCTCTCTCTCTCTCTCTCTCTCTCTCTGTCTCCTCTCTCTCTGTCTCTCTCTGTCTCTCTCTGTCTCTCTCTGTCTCTCTCTGTCTCTCTCTGTCTCTTTCACATTTTAAAGCTTTCTCTCCTTCACTCTCACTATCCCTCATTCTGTCTCTTCTTCCAATCTGCCAGCACCCATCTTCATCCCTTTCCTCCCATCCCCCTTGTCCTCCTCCCATCCCCTAGTCCTCCTCCCATCCCCCTTGTCCTCATCCCATCTCTCTTCTCCTCCCATCTCCCTTGTCCTCCTCCCATCCCCTAGTCTTCCTCCCATCCCCCTTGTCCTCCTCACATCCCCCTTGACCTTCTCTCATCCCCCTTGGGCTCCTCCCTTCTCCCTTGTCTTCCTCCCATTTCCCTTGTCCTCCTCCCATCCGCCTCATCCAATCACCCAGCTGTTCTTTTTCATCTTCCCTGTCATCCAACTTCCTCTATCTCAGTCTCTCCCTTTCTCATTTCCTCCTTTTGCTCACATCTCCCCTCTGTTGCCTCTCTCTCTCTCTCTCTCTCTCTCTCTCTCTCTCTCTCTCTCTCTCTCTCTCTCTCTATCTCACACACACATCAACAAAATATCATTTGCTTCGTAATGAGGTGCGGCACACCTATGGTGTGTTGATGACCTCCAGGTGTGTTGATGACCTCCAGGTGTGTTGATGACCTCCAGGTGTGTTGATGACCTCCAGGTGTGTTGATGACCTCCAGGTGTGTTGATGACTTCTAGGTGTGACCTCAAGGTGTGCTGATGACCTCCAGATATGTTGATGACCTCCAGATGTGTTGATAACATCCAGGTGTGATGACTCCAGGTGTATTGATGACCTCCAGGTGAATGCGAGGGTCTTGGCAAGAGGTGTGGGGTTAAAAGACAAAGAATCAAATACAAAGTGGGAGTTGTCACAGTTGCTTTTTGCTGATGACACTGTGCTTTTGGGAGATTCTAAAGAGAAGTTGCAGACCTGAAGGTGTGCTGGTGACTTCCAGTTGTGTTGACCTACAGGCGTGTTGACGACCTCCAGGTGTGTTGTTGACCTGCAGGTGTGTTGATGACCGCCAGGAGTGTTGATGAACTTCATGACACCTAAATATTTCCACACATACGCAAAAACCAATTTAAAAAAAACTGTTGAATTTGCCCTCTACTCATAGGTGGTCCATAAACCCATGACGATAAACCAAATGATCGAAATTTTGGCCCTGACAGCGACTAGCAGAACCTTCACAGTGGTACCACAGCCGCGGTGCGATTTTGGGAGCCATTCAGCATGCCAGCAAAGAAGGCCCAAATTTGTATCATTAGAAGCATCTCACTCCGCGTTGGAACACCGCGCCACTGCTGCCTCCTATCTACTTCTCCTCCTCCTCCTCTTTACTACGTATCTACCTCTTCCTCCCTTCTCTTCCTCTTCCTTCTGCTCCCATTGTATAACTCATACAGAATAAGGTAGCACAGAATAAGGTAGCGGCCAAAGACCTGAACAGCCTCCCACCAGGCATAAGGGGAATTACCAATAGACCCCTGGCTGCCTTCAAGAGGGAGCTGGACAGATACCTGAAGACAGTACCCGATCAGCCGGGCTGTGGTTCGTACGTTTGACTACGTGCGGCCAGCAGTAACAACCTGTTCATGAATGGTATACAATACAGACAAGTTGAAAATTAGACACATGTGCAACATCTGGGTATCTTTATTGTAGACGTTTCGCCATCCAGTGGCTTTATCAATACAAATTCTAGGACAAAACTTGAAGACAGTAGAACTATATAAACTATTTTAAGTTTACATTTAAGTTTAGATTTGAGTGATAGTGAACCAAACTGGTGTATGGTTCACCATCAGGTATTCTCTGGTATATTAACAAGCTTGCATTTCACGAACAACCTTAAAATCTATGTGATTCATTACCTGCTAATACATCTGGTTCATTAACTTCTAACACCTGGTTTACTGACAATACTGTGTGGAAACACCATGAATTTTGTTAAATACAGGTTGCGTCACTGGTGTGATAAAACGGGTTGCATAATGACTGGTGTGTTGTGTTTGACGTGTGTCTGACGAGACACTGAGATTCCGTATCATGCTACGATGTTCTGATCTTCTGCACCAGTTGCAGGATGGGTTCGACGTTCTGTACCAGTTGCAGGATGCCTACGACGCTCCCCACCAGTTGCAGGATGGGTTCGACGTTCTGTACCAGTTGCAGGATGGCTACGACATTCTGCAACCAGTTACAGGCTCGATCGTCCGTCAGCAGATCTCGAGACAGACGAGTTAGTCTCGAAGCCAGGCTTTCCTTAGACACATATGTAAAGAAATCACAGCAGTCTTTTTGACAGTTTTAAGGAATATTGCACAGTGTATTAAGAAAAGATGTGTATCCATGGTTGATCTTGCTGGCAGGTAAATCTATCAATATTCGGAAAAAAATTGAAAGAAACTTTATGCAGGCATCGCTGTGCCTCACCTTGCTAGCCATCACGAGTTATGTTTTCCACTGTAAATGCACCTCAGCTTTGAATGTGTAGTTTCTTGAGGCTAATCAATTATCCCTTTTAGGAACCTGTATCGAAGTATGCAGCACCAGCATATAGCCCACTTATGATGAATCATGTATAGAAGTTGAAGCAGTCCTTGAGCTTCGCAACAAGATTAGTCCCAAAGGTATGCACTAGAAGTGTCTGAAGGACCTGAATGTACCGTTCTAAGAAAGGTGAAGACCTGGAACAGACACGTACAAAATCCTCATCAGAGCTGACGACGGATTGGAGGGATTTTATACACAACCCACACATAGGAGAAAGAAACTTCATGACTTTATATCCTTAGTGTGTCTGACTTATTCTGTAGCTACAAAATATTAAAATAATGATAGCTATGTTTTCCTGTCATATTCCATCATGGGCGATTTAGCATGGAGGTCTGACACGCAGTTGAGCTTCGGGAGCGTCGCAAAACACTAATTCAGGGTCCGAGGGGATCTCGGGTTAGCCTACTTTGAGACCTGCCAGCTTCACATGATGTGGCTGCCTTGTCCAGCCAGACCTGCCCGCTCCACATGATGTGGCTGCCTTGTCCAGCCAGACCTGCCAGCTCCACATGATGTGGCTGCCTTGTCCAGCCAGACCTGCCAGCTCCACATGATGTGGCTGCCTTGTCCAGCCAGACCTGCCAGCTCCACATGATGTGGCTGCCTTGTCCAGCTAGACCTGCCGGCTCTGCAACATGATATGGCTGCCTCATGCACCCAGACCTGCCACCATAATGTGGTTGCTTCGTTCTTTATGCGTGCAATTGGCACGCTATTAGGCAAAGGAAAAATCCTTTATAATTACATTTAGATATAGCTGTATCTGGAGTAATTAGACGTAGCCATGCCTCGGATAATTAAACGTAACTATGCCCTGGATAATTAGACGTAGCCATTCCATGGATAGACGTAGCCATGCCCTGGATAACTAGACGTAACAGTGCTCTGGAAAATTAGACGTAACAGTGCCATGGATAATTAGACGTTCAAATGTAACAGTGCCATGGATAATTATATGTAGCCATGCCTTGGGTAGACATAACTATGCCTTGGATAATTAGACGTAACTATGCCCTGGATAATTAGACGTAACTATGCCCTGGATAATGAGACGTAACTATGCCATGGATAGTTAGACATAACCTGACGCTGAGCTATTACCAGTAGCGCTCCTTGTCTTCTCTTGTTTTCATTCTCTCTCTTTAAATTTCTACCAGGTGTGTACCACCTCCAGGTGTGCACCACCTCCAGGTGTGCACCACCTCCAGGTGTGTACCACCTCCAGGTGTGTACCACCTCCAGGTGTGCACCACCTCCAGGTGTGTACCACCTCCAGGTGTGTACCACCTCCAGGTGTGCACCACCTCCAGGTGTGTACCACCTCCACATTACACAATGAAAGGAACAAACTAAACACAGTTCTCCACTGTATAAAACTCGCTGTTATCCCAACTAAAAGCGATGTTAATTTTTTCTCATCAGAGCATCAGAATTATATCTGGCAGTTAGGAGGGAGCGCTTCAACTAATAGCGCGGGTAATTAGTTGTTAATCAGGCGAATTTGTTGCTTTCAGAAAATTGCAATTAAAGGATATGTATCTGAACCATTTTTGCCCGACTGCAAATGTGGCTGGAACATTTAGTGTTTTCTATGGGATTAGCGAATATTAGTGTTGTGTAGAGTGATTGTAAGTCGCTTGTAGGCTCATCATTAGTGGGTGTTTGTGTGTGTGTGTGTGTGTGTGTGTGTGTGTGTGTGTGTACTCATTTGTGGTTGCTGAGGTCGAGTCTGCTGCTGTCCCCGTCTCTTAAACTCACTGTGTCAGGTTTCACTCCTAACGTCGTGAGCTCTGTAATACCTGTTCTTCAAGCTGTGTATAGACCCTGCATCCACCACCACTACGTTGTCCGGGTTATTCGACTTTCTGACCTCCCTCAGGCTGAAGAAATACTTCCTGACATCCCTGTCTCTCATCTGTGATTATAACCCCGAAAGTGAATCTTAGATTCGTCAAACACGTATTACCCACAGACAGTCGTCTTGGCCCAGGGCTGGGCAGCGGGAGTAGCAAAACTCGCGAAACCCATCAAAGGTAAGGGGGGTAGTATGCTCGCCCGTACCTCCTGTTTGCAACCTCTTTTCCTCGAACCTGTACTCAGTTACCGGTCTTTTTTTCTCATTCCCAAATCTACATAACTTTTCATTTTTTTATGGTTTAATTTCAGTAGTCTCTTGTCTGGCTAATCTTGTATAATTTCTGATAAAGCTTTTTCCTGCCATTCCCAGTTTTTATTCTCCTCGTTTATTTCACATCTATGAACAGGGATATACTGGAATCTTTACCCGCATTTGATTTGCATATACCAGAAACGGTCTGGGTCTCAGCACCGATCCTTGTGGAACCCCCACTGGATACGTAACTATCCTTGTGGAACCCCACTGGATACGTAACTATCCTTGTGGAACCCCCACTGGATACGTAACTATCCTTGTGGAACCCCTACTAGATACGTAATTATCCTTATGGAACCAAACTGGATACGTAACTATCCTTGTGAAACCCCACTGGATACGTAACTATTCTTGTGAAACCCCCACTGGACACGTAACTAGCCTTGTGAAACACCCACTTCACTGGTTATGTGCATTTGTCCGTTCCGAAACCTCTTCATTAACTGTCACTCTTATTGTCTCCTTTCCTTCAGATATTCTTCGATTCACTGTAATGATTTTCATATCCTTGCCTCCCTTTTTTGTTTGTTTAAATTTTAGCACCATTTATTGCAGTGTACTCAACGCTGTACGACCCTTGTGGGTTTAGCACCTAGTTTTGATTATAATAATATTGCACTGTACAGTGACAAATGCTGTCTTGCAGTCCATGAATATGCAGTTCACCCCACCTGTCTCTCCTGTTAGCGCTGTCCCATCTCCAGCAGATTTGTGAGAAAGAATATTTACTGCAATAATATTGGTAGAATTGCCGATAATATTAGGGCATTTTATTGCGGCAACGTTTCGCTCTCTACGAGCTTTGTTAGGTCAGTACAAACAATACCAGACAGGTACAGGTAGGTTCGCCTGGACGGGTCCTGGCCCGTGTGGTGACTCGGCAAACAATACAAGAACTCAGAGGGTATGTATAGATGAAGTGGTTGTGGTGGTGGTGGTGGTAGTAGTAGTAATAGTAGTAGTAATAGTAGTAGTAGTAATAGTAGTAGTAATAGTAGTAATAGTAATAGTAGTAGTAGTAATAGTAGTAGTAGTAGTAATAGTAGTAGTGTTTACTCTTGATTGCTATGTGATGGAGGGGGTTTATTATTTTGAGGAGGAGGAGGAGGAGGACTACTACTGCTGTTGCTGTTAATGTTGCTGCTGCTGCTCCTCCTCTTCCTACAACTACGACTACTGCTACGACGACGAAGTTCCCTTTATTCTGCTTAATAGTATCTGAAAAGGCGATTAAAGGTGATTCAAGGCATTTACGTCTGCGGAACTCCACAAACCATTTGATGAGATTCAATGACGTCGCCTAGTGATCAAAGAACCAAATTTCCGCAGACGTAAATGCCTTGAATCCTCTTTAATCGCCATTTCAGATACTATTAAGCAGAATAAAGTCAGCTTCGTCGTCTCTGAAGTATTAGTAAAAGTTCTCAAAGGAATAAATCCTGCCATCACATAGAAACCAAGAGTAACCTCTGCTGCTGCTGGCGTGGCCGCCGCCGCCGCCGCCACCGCCGCCGCCACCACCACCGCCACCACCGCCGCCGCCACCACCACCGCCACCGCCGCCACCGCCACCGCCGCCGCCACCACCGCCACCGCCACCGCCACCACCACCACCACCACCACCACCACCACCAGCAGCAGCAGCAGCAGCAGCAGCATATACCAGTAGGCCTACTGGGCTGACAAAGTTCCTGGAGAGCGAAACGTTGCCGCAACAAAATTGTCACATTAGTTGCATTAGTGTCCTTTTACGTAACAGAATATTTTCTTTCTCTCAACTATGTTCTTCGTTACCTTACCTAATATGCATGTCACTGGTACTGCCACATAGTTTAACACTACATCTATGTCCACTGTTTTAATCATGGAAATTCGTTTGCCCTCTTCCACATCCCTGGCAGTTCCTCATTTTCTTTTGACGTCTGTATTGTGGTTATCGGTCCGCTGGTTGCTTCTACTCCCTCTTTCGGAACGCCTGGCACTAGTGTCAGATTCTCTTTGCCTTTGAGCTACTCAGTGGTTTCTTCACCACTTTTCATATTCACTCTTCTGTTTTATTATTTTAGTAGGTTGTTACTAGGCTTGGCAGCATTTTATAAAAACATGCAGGATTTGCTGCATTTAAATGAGGGTAATTTGTAGAGGTAATAACACTTGTGGATACGTAGACTGGCACTTGTGAAGGTTGTAGTAAGTATATATGGAAGCAGTTAAGGATGACGTTGATCTCATTCTGGTACAAAATTAACTCACACGATGAGTGGCCTTGATCAATACACTCAATCCTCGGGGCAAAATAAAACAAATAACTTACTGCCTTGTGATGGATCGGGCCGCAGGGGCGTTGACCCCCGGAGCGCCCTTAAGGTATATGGGAGTTGTTGAAGAATCTGCATCCCCTCCAAAAAAACTCAAAATTTCTTGTGAATGTTTTCTTTCAACTATTTTGTTTGATTTTGCACAACACAAACCAGACAAACGAACAGGACCTTACTAAAATTTACGTAATATAAATTTATTTACGTTAACCATATTAGAATTTGCAAGAAAAAATTGACTTTTCTAGGAGTGAGTATTGTTGAGGTGATCCGCTTTCCACTGTCTGCAGATTTTCCGAGCTCTTGCACTTCTAGTTTTTGCTTCTGCATCTCTGAGTGAATTATGATCTTTCTATTACTCCTCCACTGACTCTCTCGCTCTCTCTCTCTCTCTCTCTCGCTGTGTGTGTGTGTGTGTGTGTGTGTCAGTCACCTGACCCTCATCCCAGCAGGGCACTGGTATCGTCACGTTATTAACCCAGGCTGGACTGGGTATTCAACATTGCTGGTGGGACACTGTCCTGACCACAAGCACTGGCTGTTTCTCTTCTCTCTACCCCCTTCTTCCCCATCCACATACACACACAGGTAAAGACCTGCTTCCCTTTCCGGAAAGTCCCCCCTTCCCCACAAGCACCAGGTTACTTCCCCTTCCAGCCTACTCTTAACACCCCCACACAATTAACACAGTGAAGCTCAACAGTAATAAGCTAACGTGCTCTTTCACCCCTATCTTTTCCTTAACCCCCTCCTTCCTCTCACCCCTCCTTTCTGTCGCATTCTTTCTCCTCCCTCATCTCCCAATCTCTCCCCTCCCTCATCTCACCCTGACCGTCTTCTCTCCACTTTCCTCTTCTCTTCCCGTATTCCTCTTTTTTCTCTCCTCTTACCAACTGTAGTTTTGAATATAAAAAAAAAATAGGTAGTCAGAAATAGGCCTAAGTTTCCTCCGGAGACGAATTAGTGATATTCATTTTTCAGAATGGGTATGTTTACCTAATATACAGTTATACCCCCACCTGAAAGGATATGCAGAGGATATATTTACCCAGTATTCAGTTATACTCTAGCCTGGAACGATATCCAGGCTTTCCGAATTACATGGGCTTCAAATAATAACAATAATAATAATAATATCTGTATTTACTGCAAGTACATGTACAAGGTATACAGTCCTAGTTGACATCAATGACATACTACTATATAGAAAGCCGCTTGTTATGCAGAGCATTTCGGGCAAATTAGGTGTAATGCTGTCTTGAGTTGCTGCTGAATAAATTGACTTAGTGTATGTTGATAAGGTACATGTGGAACAGTTAGGTATCTTTATTCCGAAACGTTTCGCCTAAACGGTAGGCTTCTTCAGTCGAATACAGAGGAGACAGCGGAAGCAGTTATTGGTTTTCCTGTTCAACATCTGACACGGTGGTGCCTTTCCTTTATTTTCTTACAGTTGGTTATTTTATTTTCCTGATTGAATCTGTCCAAATTCGTAACAGCACCAAAATGGTTTAGTTTCTCCTAAGACACATGCGCAACAGTTAGTTATCTTTATTGTTGAGGCGTTTTGCCTGCTCAGCAGGTTGCTCAGTAGGCTGCTCAGCAGGCGATATATTTCGACAATAAAGGTACCAAGTGTCGCACAAGTGTCGGTATTCTATGTCATTAACATAATGATAAGAGTTTAGTTTCTCGGTAAATATCCTCAAAGGAACTTTCACATCGCTTCCAAGCACCTTACTTACGACTATAGGAAAGAGACAAGAGACTGAAAAACAAGCTTTTACTGGGAACAACGTTTCGCTCTGTGTAGAGCTTTATGAAACCGTGGCTTGATAAAGCTCTGCAAAGAGCAAAATGTTGTTCGAGTAAATACTTATTCTGGTGTGGAAGTGTTGAGAATCCATGTACTAGTAATCATAGGCATTTGTCGAAGGCGTTTGACAAATGCGACCATGGAGTGATTGCGGGGTAGATCTTCAACTTTCTGACAGACAGAACACAGTAATAGTAAACAGCAAAATCCAGCATTAGCAAAGTAAAAAGCTAAGTACCCCAAGGCACTGTCCTGGCGCCTTAACTCTTTCTTATCCTCTTAGCGACTGTATGAACAATATCTTCCGTGGGCAGTAGAGTATAACATGACGTTCATTGGTGACAAGTTCCACCGGCTTAGATATGGAAAGAATGAACAACACCAAAGGGACACTGTATAAAACACAAGAGGATCACCAAATAAAACGAAGGTAATGCATGAAGGACCTGGGTGTTAGTAATGTCTAGCTTTCAGAGAACACAGTATGGCAAATGTCACAAAAGCTAGGAAAATGACAGAATGGATAGTGAGAACTTTCAGAGGAAACAGTTCCAATGGTGACACTTAACTGGAAGAGACAGATCATTTGCGGCCCACACATAACTAATAAACCATTTCAGTTACTGGAAACGCCTTAAATATGCACTTGCTGGATTGGAGGAGAAATAGATATATTGTATATACTTGGAAGGTACTTGAGAGCCTAGCTCCAAATGTGAACACTTATAACAAACTGGAGTGAGAAAAATAAAAGAAAATATAAAATAAAGCCAGTGAAAGCAGGGGCGCCAGGGGCACAATAAGAGAACATTGTATCAACATCTGTGGCCCCAGATAATTCAACATCTTACCAGAAGATATCATAAACACTACTGGGACAAGTGAAGTGCCTTCAAGAGGCAAGTGGGCAAGGACCTTCACCAAGTGTCAGATCAACTAGACTGTGATGGATATGTGGGTCAGTGGGCTGGCAGCAGCAACAGCCTGGTTGACCAGACAAGAACCATACAATCCTGGCCCAGAGCAGGGCTATGTGAGTAGGAACATTCTCGAAACCCATCAAAGGTAAATGCTCTCGCTCCTTTTCCTCCTCCCTTTCTCCCTCACCATCCAGCTCCCTCCTCTCTCACCCCTGCATCCTCTTTCTCACCCCTCCCTTCTCTTACTCCTCCCTTCTCTCACCTCTCCCTTCTTTCGCCCTTCCTCTACCACCCAACACTAACTACGTAAAGTCTTTCTGCTTTTCCTCTCTGACCATTCTCACCAGTTTCTTGTGTGTGTGTGTGTGTGTGTGTGTGTGTGGGTGTGGGTGTGTGTATTCGTAGAGGTCAACAAACCCTTAATGACTGCTAATTGCCATTCAAATGAGATAAGGATAGCTAACAACCAGTAATGAATTTGATGCGGGCAGCGCTGATAACATTGATGGAGGTTGAGGGTGGCGATACTATCTTTGTGATGACTATCTGCGGGTATGGCGGCCCCGCTCTCTCTCTCTCTCTCTCTCGCTCTCTCTCTCTCTCTCTCCTCTCTCTCTCTCTCTCTCTCTCTCTCTCTCTCTCTCTCTCTCTCTCTCTCTCTCTCTCTCTCTCTCTGCTCTGTATGTATGTTTAGGGTTGTCTCCCGTTCCCTGGCACTAGACCCCCTGCAGGTTTAGTGTTCTTTCCTAAATGAAGCAACTGACTAGAGATAAAAAAACTCTTGTTCCTCAGTAAGAATACTGAATCGTGAATTTAGTATTATGGTAGTGCCTGGCACCGTGACTATGGTAGTGTCTGGCACCGTGACCATGGTAGTACCTGGCACCGTGACCATGGTAGTGCCTGGCACCGTGACCATGGTAGTGTCTGGCACCGTGACCATGGTAGTACCTGGCACCGTGACCATGGTAGTGCCTGGCACCGTGACCATGGTAGTGCCTGGCACCGTGACCATGGTAGTACCTGGCACCATTACCATGGTAGTGCCTGGCACCGTGACCATGGTAGTGCCTGGCACCGTGACCATGGTAGTACCTGGTACCATTACCATGGTAGTGCCTGGCACCATGACCATGGTAGTGCCTGGCACCGTTACCATGGTAGTGTCTGGCATCGTGACCATGGTAGTGTCTAGCACCGTGACCATGGCAGTGCCTGGTACCGTGACCATGGTAGTGCCTGGTACTGTGACCATGGTAGTGACTGGCACCGTACCATGGTAGTGACTGGCACCGTGACCATAGGAGTGCCGGGCACCATGACCACAGAACTGGCACACCGTAGCACTATAAACAATAGTTACTGACTGCATACAACATTCGCAACACCAGTATCACGCAGGATCAATTACGGCTATCAGTTGATATAAGTTAATTACAGCTATCAATTAATATAAGCAAGGTAATTACAGCTATGAATTAAAATAAGCAAGGTAATTACCGATATCAGTTAATATAAGTTAATTACAACAATCAATATAAGCAAGGTGTAGATCAGTCCCTTGGGAGTAGGTGTAGGTCAGTCCGTTGGGAATAGGTGTAGGTCAGTCCCTTGGGAGTAGGTGTATATCAGTCCCTTGGGAGTAGGTATAGGTTAGTCCCTTGGTAGTAGGTGTAGATCAGTCCCTTGGGAGTAGGTGTAGGTCAATCCCTTGTGAGCAGGTGTAGATCAGTCCCTTGGGAGTAGGTGTAGATCAGTTTCTTGGGAGCAGGTGTAGATCAGTCCCTTGAAAGTAGGTGTACGTTAGTTCCCTTTGGCTAGGTGTGGATCTGTCCCATGTGACTAGGTGTAAATTGATTCCTTTTGACTAGGTGAAGTTCATTTGTTTGACTGTAGGTGTTAGTCGGTGTGGTGTGGATAGGTGTTTGTCGGTTCACTATGGTTGGGTGTTTGCTTCTCCGCTGTGGCTAGTTGTTAGTTTGACGGTCCGTTGTGGTTAGTTGTTAGTTTGACGGTCCGTTGTGGTTAGTTGTTAGTTTGACGGTCCGCTGTGGCTAGTTAGTTTGACGGTTCGTTTTGGCTAGATGTTAATTTGACGGTCAGTCGTGACTGTTAGTTTGACGGTCCTTTGTGGCTAGGTGTTAGTTGTTAGACAATTCATTGTTGCTGTGTGTTTGTGGCTTCAGTCGCCCGAGTTGATTTGCGTATTGTTACACAGAATAAGTGAAAATGTATCATGCATAAAAAATAACAGATTCACACTGGCCCTTAAAAACCACCTATGGTGTCACTGTTATTGACTGATAATAACTGCGGTGTCATTATTAATACTGATAATTACTCATCATAATGAATTTGATCGTATAATAGTCTGGTATAACACTATGTTTCCTAGCATATTCTGGGGTATGTTTCATTAGTCCATGTGATCTGTTTTTATGTGTGTACTAGTATACTCACCTAATTGTACTCAATTGTGGTTGCAGGGGTATTCATAGCTCCTGGCCCCTCCTCTTCACTGTGTACTAATATACTAGTGTGTACTCGTTCAAGTGTGATTTCCGCTACCATTGAATGCAATGAAAAAGGTAAATGGATCTTTTATATACAAGTTTTTTCTATCGTTCTTCTCAACTATATTTCTCAAACAGCAAATTTTGCCCTTGTATGCATATATTTCTTTGAGTTGTAATTGTTTCCAGCCCCTCGTGTTTTTGTTCACTCTTATTCATTGCTCACGCATGCCAAGGCAATCATTTTTCCATGTATAAATTGACTTGCAAAATTGCTATCAGCATTAAACTGTTGGAATCTTTTACTTGAAGGGGAGGAAAAAAAATGTGAAATTCGTGATTCTTTGCGGATAAGGAAGTCCTGTGGGGGAAGTCCTGTGGGGGAGGACCTGTGGGGGAGGACCTGTGGGGAAGGACCTGTGGGGAGGACATGTGGGGAGGACCTGTGGGGAGGACCTGTGGGGGAGGACCTGTGGGGAGGACCTGTGGGGAAGGACCTGTGGGGGAGGACCTGTGGGGGAGGACCTGCGGGGAAGGACGCCACAAGAAGGAAGCGTGAGGGAAGGGCTGTGTTGACCTTCGTATAGCATCGCAGTTTTCACTTCATTAGACTTAAAAAATATATTTCTTTTCAGGTAATGGCAAACCTTCATGGATGGAGACGGTGAAACAGTAAGGAGAGAGAGAGAGAGAGAGAGAGAGAGAGAGAGAGAGAGAGAGAGAGAGGAGAGAGAGAGAGAGAGAGAGCGAGAGAGCGAGCGAGCGAGCAGTGGGTGATTTCATGTGGGCGTTGACCCGGGTTATGTATCGCTGTTGTGTTCAATAATCTGGTGGGTAATAAGGTTTGTTAGTAATATTATCACTGTTTTATACATTGGTATCCTGTGTGTGTGGTGGTGTCGTGCGCGTGCAGCAGGGGTCGAGTTTCAGCTCCTGGACCTGCCTCTCTACCAAACACTACAGGACTTACTAGTTCCTGCCTGACGTCCCTGTGACTCGCGTCTTTAACTTACTTCTGTGCCTCTTTGTGGCCGATCTTTCGTTTCAAACAGTCTGTTCTTCTCTGCCATATAAAACGATCTTAGTATCTTGTACGTTGTTATCATGTCTCTACTGGGTCTTCTCTCCTTTTTTTAACATTTTCTTGTTGATCAGTCTTCAAAGTATCAATAATGTCATACAATATTGTCAGGTAGATGAGCGTGACACGTGTGCAGCAGTTTAGCACCTGAGTCACCTCTGTATTCTACTGAAGAAGCCTGCTGAAGCCTGCTGAAGCCTGCTGAGCACAAGAAACGTTTCGACAATAAACACAACCAACTGTCGCAAATTTGTCGTGCTCATCCAGAGTGCTGAGCTCCGGGACCCATCTCTTAGGTCACCCCTAGATTCCTCTTTTTTTTTTGGCATTCTACATTAAGTGTGAGCTTAAGACTGATGCTTCATACCCTGATGGGTTTGACGTATACACAGTCAAGACCACTGTTTCAAATGTTTTTTTTTTCCCGTCCTTTTACGAAATGAGTGTTATGAGCGCTGTTATGGAAGCAATGGGCGCATGCGTAGCAACTGACAATCTATACACCAATAATGGAACCTATAATGGAACCATTAACCAGTGGTCATTCTGTGGAATCGTTACAATGGGTAACCAATTTTAGCCAGTTTTTTTTTTATGTTTTTTTGTGATGCTTATTCCCAAAATGACCCAAGTTTTTTTTCATGGTATCAACAGTTACATTACAGATGAGAAATTTTTATTTTCAATTCATCAAAGATTTATCAGGAAGCACAATGCTGATTGTGTATGTAAATATGTTTCATAGATAATGTTATCGTAATACATCAATACTATCTAGCACTTTGAGTGTCACACTATCACACAAAGTGCCACACTATCACACTAAGTGCCACACTATCACACTAATTGCCACACTTTATCACACTAAGTGCCACACTTTATCACACTAAGTGCCACACTTTATCACACTAAGTGCCATACTATCACACTAAGTGCTACGCTATCACACTAAGTGTTGCAAGCGAAAATCAATAATGACAGCTTAAAATAAACATTTGAACGATATTTTCCGTAATATTCTTTGAGTGTACCAGGTATTAATACATGGTATTAATACTGTGGTATTAATGCGTGGTATTAGTTCAAGGGTATTAATACGGGGTATTAATGCACGATATTAATACAGAATATTAATACTCAGTATTAATACTGGGTATTAATGCATGATATTAATGCATGGTATTAATACGGAGTATTAATGCATGGTATTAATGAACTGTATTAATACGGGGTATTAATGAATAGTATTAATACAGGGTATTAATGCGGGGTATTACTGCATGGTATTAATACGGGGTATTAATGCATGGTATTAATACGGGGTATTAATGCATGGTATTAATAAGGGGTATTAATGCATGGTATTAATACGGGGTATTAATGCATGGTATTAATACGGAGTATTAATGCATGGTAATAATACGGAGTATTAATGCATGGTATTAATACGGAGTATTAATGCATGGTATTAATACGGAGTATTAATGCATGGTATTAATACGGAGTATTAATGCATGGTATTAATACGGAGTATTAATGCATGGTATTAATACGGAGTATTAATGCATGGTATTAATACGGAGTATTAATGCATGGTATTAATGAACTGTATTAATACGGGGTATTAATGAATAGTATTAATACAGGGTATTAATGCGGGGTATTAATGCATGGTATTAATACGGGGTATTAATGCATGGTATTAATACGGAGTATTAATGCATGGTATTAATACGGGGTATTAATACTGAGTATTAATACGGGGTATTAATATGGGGTATTAATACGGGGTATTAATACTGAGACATACACGCTGACTCTATCAATTATCCAAATTTTGAACATGCAGTACCTGGTTAATTGGCTTCGTCCCTGTGTACTTTCCAGTACTTCCTCTTTCCCCATTTCATTTGATTCTATTTCGCTTCAGTCGTCCCAGTTTTACTGTCCAGTCGTCCCAGTTTTACTGTCCAGTCGTCACAGCTTCGCCGTTGAGTCCTTATTTCACTGTCCAGATGTCCGAATCATCCCAATTTCACTGTCCTATCCCAATTTCACTGTTCTGTCATCCCAATTTCACTGCCCAATTTTCTTATTTTCACTGCCCAGTCAAGCCTGTTTCTGGCAGTTCTTTGGTTACGTAGCTCACTGGTTCCCACAGCTGCCGACCCCAATTTTACATGTGCTCCCAATTTTAGCCTAATGCTCGATCCTTCAACTTGTTCCTCACCAGCAGGTTAGTCTCCCCTCTCTCCCCCTCCACTATCAGGTTAGTCTTCCCTTCTCCCCTCCACTATTAGGTTAGTCTCCCCTCTCTACTCCTCCACTCTCACTTTAGTCTCCCCTCTCTACCCCTTCACTACCAGGTTAGTCTTCCCTCTCTACCCTCCACTATCAGGTTAGTCTCCCCTCTCTACCCTCCACTATCAGGTTAGTCTCCCTTCTCTAACCCTCCACTGCTAGGTTAGTCTCCCCTCTCTCCCCCTCCACTATCAGGTTAGTCTCTCTCGCCCCCTCCACTATCAGGTTAGTCTCTCTCGCCCCCTCCACTATCAGGTTAGTCTCTCTCTCTCTCTCCACTATAAGGTTAGTCTCCCTTCTCTAACCCTCCACTGCTAGGTTAGTCTCCCCTCTCTCACCCTCCACTATCAGGTTAGTCTCTCTCTCCCCCTCCACTATCAGGTTAGTCTCTCTCTCCCCCTCCACTATCAGATTAGTCTCTCTCGCCCTCTCCACTATCAGGTTAGTCTCAATTCTCTCCCCCTCCACTATCAGGTTAGTCTCCCCTCTCCCCCTCCCACTACCAGACTAGACTCCCCTCTCTCTACTACCAACCCAGTCTTCCCTCCCTCCCTGGGCCTCTCCGACTCCCCTCAATCGGAAGCTAATAAGGCTCACTCAGCACCAAGCCCATCCAACTTCTCCTCCACTCCACCCTGTTCTCCCTCTCTCTCTCCCTCTTCCTTTCTGGAAAATAGGAGAGATTATCTTCCTACCTTCCCTCTCTCTTTTTTTTATCTCCATCTCTCCCTTTCTCCCTCTCCCTCCCTCTCTCTCTCCTCTCTCTCTCCCTCCGTTACTCCTCACTCTTTCTTTGCTTCAGAAAAAGTTTTGATTTTGTTGGTGGCATATGTTATTGACGATGGTGTTGTGGTCACGGCACCGTGTGTGTGTTTGGTAGTGGTCACGGCACCGTGTGTGTGTTTGGTGGGGGTCATGCCACCGTGTGTGTGTGTGTGTGTATTCACCTAGTTATACTCACCTAGTTGTGGTTGCAGGGGTCGATTCACAGCTCCTGGCCCCGCCTCTTCACTGGTCGCTACTAGGTTACTTCCTGCTCCATGAGCTTTATCGTACCTCTTTTTAAAGCTGTGTATGGATCCTGCCTCCACTACATCACTTCCCAGACTATTCCACTTTCTGACAACTCTGTGACTGAAGAAATACTTCCTAACATCCCTGTGATTCATCTGAGTCTTCAACTTGTGACCCCTTGTTGCTGTGTCCCATCTCTGGAACATCCTGTCTCTGTCCATCTTGTCAATTCCTCTCAGTATTTTATATGTATTTATCATATCCCCCCTATCTCTCCTGTCCTCCAGTGTCGTCAGGTCGATTTCCCTTAACCTCTCCTCGTAGGACATGCCCTTTAGCTCCGGGACTAGTCTTGTTGCAAACCTTTGCACTTTCTCTAATTTCCTTACGTGCTTGGCTAGGTGTGGGTTCGAAAGTGGTGCTGCATACTCTAATATAGGCCTAACATACACGGTGTACAGGATCCTGAACGATTCCTTATTGAAATGTAGGAATGCTATTCTTAGGTTTGCTAGGCGCCCATATACTGCCGCAGTTATTTAGTTAATGTGCTCCTCAGAAGATGTGCCTGGTGATATGCTCACCCCAAGATCCTTTTCCTTGAGTGAAGTTTGAAGTCTCTGGCCCCCTAGACTGTACTCGGTCTGCGGTCTTCTTTGCCCTTCCCCAATCTTCATGACTTTGCACTTGGTAGGTTTGAACTCCAGGAGCCAGTTTCTGAACCAGGCATGCAGCCTGTCCAGATCCCTTTGTAGTTCTGCTTGGTCCTCGTCTGATTGAATTCTTCTCATCAACTTCACATCATCTGCAAACAGGGACACTTCTGAGTCTATTCCTTCCGTCATGTCGTTCACATATACCAGAAACAGCTCCGGTCCTAGGACTAACGTCTGTGGAACCCCGCTCGTCACAGGCGCCCACTCTGACACCTCGTCACGTACCATGACTCGCTGTTGTCTTCCCGACAGGTATTCCCTGATCCATTGCAGTGCCTTCCCTGTTATACCTGCCTGGTCCTCCAGCTTATGCACTAATCTTTTGTGTGGATCTGTGTCAAAAGCCTTCTTACAGTCCAAGAAAATGCAATCTACCCACCCCACTCTCTTGTCTTACTGCTGTCACCCTGTCATAGAACTCCAGTAGGTTTGTGACACAGGATTTCCCATCCCTGAAACCGTGCTGGTTGTCGTTGTTAAGCTCATTCCTTTCTAGGTGTTCCACCACTCATCTGATAATCTCCATGACTTTGCATACTATACATGTCAGTGACACTGATCTGTAGTTTAATGCTTTGTGTGTCTCTTTTTTTTTTGGGGGGACTACATTTGCTGTCTTCCATACCTCAGATAGTCGCCCTGTTTCTATAGATATGTGTGTGTTTGTGTTGGTTATGGCACCGTGTATGTGTGGTGGTCAGAGCATCGTGTGTGTGGTGGACATGGCATCGTGTGTATGGTGGTCAGGGCACCGTGTGTATGGTGGTCAGGGCACCGTGTGTGTGGTGGTCAGGGCTTATACGAACATTCCCACACAAATGACCTATTGAAACGCTGTAGTAAATTTGCCTTAAGCCAGCAAATAATGGAGCCAACAAGACTAAAGAATAGCCTTGACCTGTTCACGAATAATGATGAACTGGTGAGAAATATAACTGTGTCGAAAACAGTGAATTCGAATCTCAACCTAATCGAAGTTCAGATGTAGTATATACAGACTTGGCAAAAGCCTTCAACAAATGCAACTATGTGTAATAACCCACAAAATGTGTGCAAAATGAATAACTGGAAAGTGGACAGATGGATTTTCAACTCAGAATACGAAGAGTAATTGTAAACAGTAAAGTCAGAGGCTGCCTCAGTGCAAAGCTGTGTTTCTCAAAGCACAGTGCTCGCCTCCATCCTGTTCCTCATCCTCATATTCGACATAGACAAGGGTGTGAATCATAACACCATGTCGTCCTTTGAAGATGCTACTAGAATTTTTATGAGTGACATCTACTGAAGACAGCAAATCTCCAAAGTGATATTAACAAAGTTTTTTCAGTAGGTCATAGAAAACAATGGGATGTTGAATGAGGACAAATTTCACATACTCCGTTAAGGAAAAAATGAGGAAATAAAATCACGAAAGGAGTAAGAAACTATTTATAGTCATTCAGTAGATTGAAAAGCTAACGTGAACGACCAATGAATGATAATGTCAGAGGGTCTCACTTTCAAGGATGACAACTGTCATGATCACAGCAGGAAAATGATATGATGGATAATAAAACCCTTGGAAACAAGGGATGCCACGCCAGTCATGATTCTCTTTGTCACTTGTTTTCTCTTGGCTGGCCGGAATATTACTGACAACTCCTTTCAAGACGAGCGAAACTGCAGCTCTAGAGAATGTACAGAGAACGCGCGAGTTCAGTCAAACATCTAATTACTGGGAACATTTTTCTGACTTCTCAAGTCCCTTCGACTTAAGTCTCGACATAAGTCGAGACTTGAAACACACAACAGGCCAAGTGTTTATGGACAAGTGCCTTTGACAACTCCTTGGAATAAAGGCGAGAAAGAACCATCATAATTTGCACCTGGAAAATCCTAGTTGAATTGGTTGCCACAACTCTCTGCTCCTACTCCTCTCTCCCTGCATCCACGACTCCCTCCCTGCGCCCTCGCGTCTCTTCCCGCGCCCACGCCCCCTTTCTGTGCTCACGTGTCTCTTCCTACGCCCACGCCTCCCTGCGCCTACATCTACCTACACCCTCGCCTCCCTGTGCCCACGCCTCACTCCCTGCGCCCACTCCTTCCCTGCTCTCACTCCTCTCTGCGTCCCCGCCTCCCTCCCTGTTCCCACGCCTTCCTATTTGCCCCCACGCCTTCCTCCCTGCGCTCACAACACCCTTCACTGATTTCTTACCTAGTAAGACCCTATTATGCGCCTCTCTTGCTTTGGTGGCTGTGTTCATGAGCGTGTGTGTGTGACTTGCTTTCTTTGAGCACGGAGGTCCACATATTCTCTCTTATGTTAGTTCCTTTTGAGGGCGTGGAGGGCGTCCGTCAGCGGCGGCATTCTCCACGCTCGGCCTCGTCCACGCCTCCTGCCACGCGAAGTTTTTAGTGTCTGTGAAATCTCCGTAATTAATTCTTCCCGGGTAAAATACTCGGCGTGGGTATTGTTGCTGACGACACCTGAGAGCACCAACAGTCTGTAGGGTCAGGGAGTGGGAGGCGATCAGCGGGACGGAGTAGCCAGCCTCCGCCACAGCTTCGTATACCACTTCAGCTCTAGGGTAACGTTTGTGCTTTTTACCCGTTTGATTTCACTTGGATTCTAGGACTATATTGGGTCCAGGACTGTACGGGGTTTACGGTTTTGTGGGGATCTAGGACTGCACGGGGCCTTGGGTTATAAGGGGTTCAGGACTGTATGGGGTTCCTTGTTGATCTTATATTTAAACCTTAGTATCTTCTATACATACCTTGTTTATATATTTATACCTTGCTTGCCTTAGTCATACCTTTCTTATATCGTTTTCATTGTTTTCACCTTGTTTATGCAGGTTCTGACTTCGCTCTTGCAAAAATACGACATCATATTTTCTGTTCCTCATTCTGTGGAGTTACCGTCCAGTGGAACGTTATCTGTCTCCCACGTTTACCGTCTCCACATCACCTCCTTCTGCCGTGACCTACACCACCTCCTTCTGCCGTGACCTACACCACCTCCGTCTCCCTGCATTCCTTCAGTGAGGTCTTCGACCATTTGGTCTCTCAGTAGTGTTACGTTATGCATTCTCCCACTGTTGTTCCTAGTGTTCTGTGCTGCTTGCGTTACAGCAGCAGTAACAGTCACAAGTGCAGCTGGAGGTCGTCATTAAGGAAGTTCCTCATCCAGACTTTGTCAACACAGTCTGAGTTTCCAGCTCTTCAAGAACGGCAAGCTGCAACTCCTCCCCAATCGTTTGATTTCTAACGAATTAAGTTACTCTACATATGTGGCAATAAAGTAATTGCAATAACAGTTGTAGACCGACAGTCCAGTTGCATATCAGAATCTTTGAAGGTGTTATAAAAAAGCAAGATTACCAATCACATAATCAAACTAAAAGTAATGGTTATAATCATAACCATAATTTTTAAAGGGGTGGACCGGTAAGCCAGCGGAAGGTCTCGGTCAGATGACCAAAAAACTCCAGTTGTGGGTCATATGACTAAGACCCACATCAGGAAACACTTGCCCTATTTCCTGACAAAGCTTATACCTACCTACCTACCTACCTACCTACCTACTAATCACAACAATTGCACAACCCGGGGCATCATGGGTTTAAAGCGGGTTTCACCTACCTTTCACAATTATAGATCCATTACTACTTAACACTAAGAACATAAGAAAGAAGGAGCACTGCAGCGGCCTACTGGCCTATGTGAAGGAATATCAAAATGGTATACAATACCGACAAGTTGATAAGACACAGTCAACATTTAGGCATCTTTATTCCGAAACATCTCTACTGCTCCTGCCTACTTTCTGTACGCGACTGAAGAAGCCTATTGTGTAGGCGAAACGTTTCGGAATAAAGACGCCTAAATGTTGCCTATGTGTCTTACTTACCAACCTACTGGCCCATGCGAGGCAGGTTCAACTCACACCCACTCATATATTTATCTAACCTATTTTTAAGACTACACAAAGTTTTAGCTTCAGTAACCCTACTCAGGAGTTTGTTCCCCTCATCCACAACTCTATTACCAAACCATTGCTTCCCTCTATCTTTTCTAAATCTATTTTTTTCTAATTTGAAACCATTGCTGCGACTCCTGTCTTGGTTAGATAATTTTAGCACATTATTTACATTCCCTTTATTTATTCCCATTTTCTATTTATACACCTCAGTCATGTAATCCCCCTAATTCTACGCCTTTCTAGAGAGTGCAGATTCAGGGCCGTCAGTCTATCCTCGTAAGAAAGATTTCTGATACATGGGATCATCTTTGTCGTACTCCTTTGTACGTTTCCAAGCGCATTTATATCCTTTACTTGGTATTGGATGCACTGGTAGACAAACAAAATTCAGATGTAGTGTAGACTGATTTTGCAAAATCCTACGACAAGTGCGACTCTGTTGAAATGGTACACAAAATAGTTGCAAAAGGAGTAACCGGAAAAGTGGGCAGATGGTTATTTAACTTGCGAACCGATAAAACGCACAGAGTAATAGAGTGAAATCGGGGACTGCTTTAGTGAAAAGCTCTATTCCTCAAAGCACAGTACTCACCCTGTTTCCTACATAGACAGGGACAGAAATCATAGTACCCAATCACCCAGTGCAGACTACTGGATTTTTTATGAGAGTGGAGTTCTACTGAGATTAGTTTTTGCCACCTAAGCGGCAAAAACATATGGATATATAAAAGACCTAGGAACTAGGTCTATGTTAACTGGATTTATATATACAATTGTCTCATCTGGTCCAAATAAATCCAGGATATTTGCTTAATATGTATGGTACCTTATTTTCATTAATAAAATGCTCTGGCATATCACATACTGTAGGTTATTATACTATGTTTACTAGTATATTCTTCAATAAGTAGGCCTTGAAGCACATAGCGTTAAAAAAAATGACCACAAGGCTGACCACGTATTTTGCATTTAGTCTGATAATCCGTGTCTTGACACGGATTATCAGACTACCAGAAGTAGTCAGGCTGCCAGAAGTACTTGTAACCAAGCCTAAGTCTGGCTACTACAACATCAGTCAGTCTGTTCACATTGCAAGATGCTTCATAAATGTACTACTAATCTACCTTCATGTCAGTGAGTGATAGATCTACTCAGGCTTCTAACTGCATTCCTATGACATTCACTTTTACTATCTACTTCTCTCTTAATATTTTGTCTAATGCTATACACAGATATGCCAAGGTTATATTCTATATTTTCCTTCATGGTACTGTTTTTTTGGCTAACTTAGCAACTTTATCCTGAAGGAAAAATTAATTGATGGAATTCATAAAAATTGTATATTTATCACCTTTTCTCTTATTTTTGAGTATCAATACCTGATTTCTCCAATTCAGATGCTATTAGTCATTACATGAGTCAAATGTCCTCAATAATGGCTTTGACTCAGTAATAATAATGAAAGAGTCAAGCTCAGTGTCATAAGTTAACCTTAGTACCATTAGGATGGCAAACTCACAGTTGTTAATTTTTATGCCTAACACAGCATTGTTGCCAGAGGTCTTATCTAGGGAGGTGGCAACAAGAGCAGATGCAGCCCTGCCAGTAGACTCTGCTTCGATCCATCAATGTATATAATTTGTGATATATTAACACTAACAGTTAAGTGAGAAATCTCTTCTTGAGTAGTTGCCTTTGCAAATTATTTAATGAAGGGATTAATATCGATGAGTGTCTTGGAAAGAACTTTAAGATGTGTGATACTGAGTGAGTAAATCTTCCATAGAGAGGTGAAATTCTCTTGTCTACAGTGATAATGTTTGAACAGATTATTAAACTTAACATAATTTGCATGTTTTCACAACCCTTTAGATCTGTTTATTTATAGACATTGAGTAAGATTTGTGGTGAGAGTGGATAATTTCTTAACATTTTAATACCAAGTACAGTGTTAATCTCAATAATCCTATCAATGATACTAGGAATACCAAGCTCCTTCCTCGTATTAAGAACCTTGGTAGTTTTAGAACAGACGAGAATATGTCCGAGGGCTTAGTTTTGCATGAGCTCCAAGGGCCAGAGAGAATTTTCCATAACTAACATTAACATGAGCGCAGCTTAATAAATTAAGGACGTAATATGCACTATGTACATCATTCTCACTATTCTCACATTAGCACCATAATTGGGGTTGTAGCCAGCAACAGCTGTGAGAGAATTTGGGCTATGCTCGCATTTCTTATTTAGCCGTAGTATGGTGGATTTTTTTGAAGCCTGATCATGGACCGGGCCGCGGGGGCGTTGACCCCCGGAACCCCCTCTAGGAATTCTCCAGGTAAGGATACGTCTGCACCAGTATATCTAAGATTTAATTAGCTTATGTTTTTACCCTGCAAACAGCATTTGGGGTCATCAGCATAGATTATAGCTGTTCAGAAACAGACCAGAACGTTCAGAAACAGACGCACCAGACCGTTCAGAAACAGACGCACCGGATCGTTCAGAAACAGACGCACCGGATCGTTAAGAAACATGCACACCAGAACGAGTTAGAACAATGTAAATTGAGGAGTGGGTAAAGGCTGGCATTCCTCTCCCCTTTCCTCCGATTACTTTCTACCCTCCCTTCCCATTGTCATCGTTCTCCTTCCCCCCTCCTCTCTCCCACTCGCCCCTTCACTGGTTGAAAGTTGAGA
This sequence comes from Cherax destructor, assembly GCA_009830355.1. Classification (NCBI taxonomy): domain Eukaryota; kingdom Metazoa; phylum Arthropoda; class Malacostraca; order Decapoda; family Parastacidae; genus Cherax; species Cherax destructor. The sequence continues at coordinate 272,339 of WNWK01000125.1, forward strand.
GCCTTTTGCTTTTCCATCCTTGACTCACACTCCTAGATAATACACAATAGTAGTTCGTCATCTAGATAGAAGTAAATGGTTCTTCACACTTGGACTTCTAAGTTCTCTGATATCTGTCGTTCCCTAGTACTCCCTTTCCTCATTTCTCCGGCTCACTCTCCCTCTTCTCCCTCTCCCTCTCTGCGTCTTCTCTCCCACCCTCTACATTGAAGGGTGTGTCCTACTTTGCTCCTGACCCCACATGACCCTTGGCTCTAATTGCCGTGGTGCACAGTGTCAAGTGACCCGTAGCGACCTCGCCCTTTGACCCGGGTTGTGCCCACTTAGCTTGCGGGAGGGGAGGCAGCGGGTGGTGCCTCTGATGCCATACGTTTCCTTGTACTCACTAGAGAGTTAGGTTGAGTCCTCTCTTTTTATTCACTAGGGTTTAATTAGGTTTATATATCTACTTGTACTCGCTAGATTATTCAATTAGGTTCATACCTCTCCTTGTACTCACTAGTGTTAGGTTCATACCTCTCCTTGTACTCACTAGTGTTAGGTTCATACATCTTGTACTCACTGGTGTTCGGTTTATAGCAAAGGCCAGAAAAACGAAAGGATGCATAGTGAGAACGTACAAAACAAGAGAAAACCAGTGATCGCTCTCTCCTGGAATATTGTTCTGTGTTCACAGAACACAGAGGTAGGAGCTGGAAAATACACAGAGATCATTTACTTCCACATAGAGACAATGTATATAAATTACTGGGAACGCCTAAAATAAAAAACACTTGTAATGCTGTCTCTGGAGCCTAGGAGAGAGATTACTAAGAATATCTTTGGAAGATACCATAAAGCCTGGTTCCAAATTGACACTGCCATCACTAACCGGAGTGAGGGATACAAGAGGAAGTGTAAAATAGACTCGGTGAAGAATAGGAAGCTGTGAACACAGAAGAGAACAGTTATCAACATCCGTGCTCCTACACTCTTCATTCTGCTGCCCGTAAATATGAGAAATACTGCTGGAACTAGAGCAGTCTTCAAGAGGAAACTATCACCATCTCTGCCAAGTGCCAGATCAACCTCTCTCTCTCCCTCTGTTTCTGTCTGTCTGTCTCTCTCTCTCTCTCTCTCTCTCTTTTCCCTCTCCCCCCTCATCATTTTCCTCTCCTCTGCTTCCTCCCTCCTCCCCTTTCAGCATTCCTTCTTTTCTTCCATCTCTCCATTCCCTGCCTCTCTCCATCCTTTCTCTCTCCTTCCATTTCTGTTTCCTTCTATCCCCTCTCCCTTTTGCATTTCCTTCTTTCATATGTCTTGTTATATATCTCTCTCCCCTTCATCTCTCCTTTCCTCCTTCTCTGCCTCCACTCTCCCTCCCCCTCCTTCCCCCCTATGGTCCAGAGCCTAATAAGGCGCACACAGGATCGACGCAATCCAACTTGTGCAACGAAGCAATAGCAGCCACACACAAACTTGTAATTGCCTGGCAAGCACGTCAAATGTGATGGTGATTACCTCTCAATGGTGGTTATTGGCTGCCCCGCCCGCCCACCAGTCCGCCCACCAGTCCATCCTCCCGCCCGCCCAACAGTCCGCCCAACAGTCCGCCTGCTTGTCCGCCAGCCCACCTGTCCGCCCGCTAGTCCATCCTCCCGCCCAACAGTCCGCCCAACAGTCCGCCCACCAGTCCACCCGCCATTCCGCCCGCCAGCCCACCCACCTGCCTACCAGTCCGCCAGCCCACCAGTCCGCCCGCCAGTCTGCCCACCAGTCCACCCACCAGTCCACCCGCCATTCCGCCCGCTAGTCTGCATTTCCACTAGTCCAAACCAGCCCACCCTCTAGTCCACCCGCCTGCCTACCAGTCCACCCGACAGTCCGTTTACCAGCTCGCCAACCAACCACCCAGACCACCCATCCACCAGCCAGCCAGCCAGCCAGCCAGCCAGCCAGCCAGCCAGCCAGTCAGTCAGTCAGTCAGTCAGTCAGTCAGTCAGTCAGTCAGTCAGTCAGTCAGCCAGCCAGCCAGCCAGCCAGCCAGCCAGCCAGTCAGTCAGTCATTCAGCCTGCCAGCCAGCCAGCCAGCCTGCCAGCCAGCCAGCCAGCTCCGCTTGTTTTAAATACCACACCGAACCGGGCTATTAAATTCATTTGATTGGTTGTCGTTTGGTGACGATGGTGGTGGTGAGGTAGTAGTGGTGGTAGTGGCGAGAGGAGGTGGTGGTAATGAGGTGAGGTGGTGGTAGCGAAGGGTGGTGGTGGTGGTAACAAGGGAGGTAGTGGTAGCGAAGGGTGGTGGTGGTGGTAGCGAGGGGAGGTGGTGGTAGCGAGGGTAGGTGGTGGTGGTAGCGAGGGAAGGTGGTGGTAGCGAGGGTAGGTGGTGGTGGTAACGAGGGGAGGTGGTGGTAGCGAGGGTAGGTGGTGGTGGTAGCGAGGGGGGGTAACGAGGGGAGGTGGTAGTAACGAGGGGAAGTGGTAGTGAGGTATGTGTTGAAGGATGATGCTTGTGTTATCCTGATTACTGGGATGAGGGGAGATAAAGGTGGTGTGAGGGGTGAGGGAGCCAAGAGGTCCCAGTGGTAAGGGTAAGTGGCGAGGGACTGTGAGGGAAGGGAGGGTACTGGTAAAAGAAAAAGAGTGGAAAGGGTATTTAGCGATAAGCTGAGGCGAGGAGGGCAAATGTATTGTGTATGAGTATGTCAACATTATCAGTGTATGAGAATGTCAACAGTATCAGTGTATGAGTATGTCAACATTATCAGTGTGTGTGTATGTCAACATTATCAGTGTGTGAGTATGTCAACATTATCAGTGTATGAGTATGTCAACATTATCAGTGTGTGAGTATGTCAACATTATCAGTGTGTGAGTATGTCAACATTATTAGTGTATGAGAATGTCAACATTATCAGTGTGTGAGTATGGCAACATTATCAGTGTATGAGTATGTCAACATTATCAGTGTATGAGTATGTCAACATTATCAGTGTATGAGAATGTCAACATTATCAGTGTGTATATCAACATTATCAGTGTATGAGAATGTCAACATTATCAGTGTGTGAGTATGGCAACATTATCAGTGTATGAGTATGTCAACAGTATCAGTGTATGAGTATGTCAACAGTATCAGTGTATGAGTATGTCAACAGTATCAGTGTATGAGTATGTCAACAGTATCAGTGTATGAGTATGTCAACAGTATCAGTGTATGAGTATGTCAACAGTATCAGTGTATGAGAATGTCAACATTATCATTGTGTGAGTATGGCAACATTGTCAGTGTATGAGTATGGCAACATTGTCAGTGTATGAGTATGTCAACAGTATCAGTGTATGAGAATGTCAACATTATCATTGTGTGAGTATGGCAACATTGTCAGTGTATGAGTATGTCAACAGTATCAGTGTATGAGAATGTCAACATTATCATTGTGTGAGTATGGCAACATTGTCAGTGTATGAGTATGGCAACATTGTCAGTGTATGAGTATGACAACATTGTCAGTGTATGAGTATGGCAACATTATCAGTGTATGAGTATGGCAACATTACCAGTGTATGAGTATGGCAACATTACCAGTGTATGAGTATGGCAACATTACCAGTGTATGAGTATGACAACATTACCAGTGTATGAGTATGGCAACATTACCAGTGTATGAGTATGGCAACATTACCAGTGTATGAGTATGGCAACATTACCAGTGTATGATCATGGCAACATTATCAGTGTATGAGGTATGTCAACATTATCAGTGTATGAGTATGGCAACTGAGTCCCTTTGTACCCATTTTTACTATATATATAATATTGCCACCTAATATAAAATACATCACTCGTTATTATAAATAAGAAAAAAATATTATAATTGTAAATTTTTATATTTTTGTAAAGTTTTGACAGGACTTTTAAAATTCAACATGGCGGGCGTTCCATTACTCGAAAAGGAACAATGAAATAGGCGGAAATATTGAAAAAAAATGTTCCTTTCATCTGCAAACAAAAGTTGCCATCCTAGACTTTGTGGCAACCTGCCGAGGGTTGTGTGGCAACCTCCCCAGGATTGTGTGGCAACCTCCCCAGGATTGTGTGGCAACCTCCCCAGGATTGTGTGGCAACCTCCCAGGATTGTGTGGTAACCTCCCAGGATTGTGTGGTAACCACCCCAGGATTGTGTGGCAACCTCCCCAGGATTGTGTGGCAACCTCCCCAGGATTGTGTGGTAACCTCCCCAGGATTGTGTGGTAACCTCCCCAGGATTGTGTGGTAACCTCCCCAGGATTGTGTGGTAACCTCCCCAGGATTGTGTGGCAACCTCCCCAGGATTGTGTGGCAACCTCCCCAGGATTGTGTGGTGACCTCCCCAGGATTGTGTGGCGACCTCCCCAGGGTTGTGTAACAACCTCCCAGGGTTGTGTGACAACCTCCCAGGGTTGTGTGACAACCTCCCCAGGATTGTGTGGCGACCTCCCCAGGATTGTGTGGTAACCTCCCCAGGGTTGTGTGACAACCTCCCCAGGGTTGTGTGACAACCTCCCCAGGGTTGTGTGACAACCTCCCCAGGGTTGTGTGACAACCTCCCCAGGGTTGTGTGACAACCTCCCCAGAGTTGTGTGGCAACCTCCCCAGGGTTGTGTGACAACCTCCCCAGGGTTGTGTGGCGACCTCCCCAGGGTTGTGTGGCGACCTCCCCAGGGTTGTGTGACAACCTCCCCAGGGTTGTGTGACAACCTCCCCAGGGTTGTGTGACAACCTCCCCAGGGTTGTGTGACAACCTCCCCCGGGTTGTGTGACAACCTCCCAGGGTTGTGTGACAACCTCCCCAGGGTTGTGTGACAACCTCCCCAGGGTTGTGTGACAACCTCCCCAGGGTTGTGTGACAACCTCCCCAGGGTTGTGTGACAACCTCCCCAGGGTTGTGTGACAACCTCCCCAGGGTTGTGTGACAACCTCCCCAGGGTTGTGTGACAACCTCCCCAGGGTTGTGTGACAACCTCCCCAGGGTTGTGTGACAACCCCCAGGGTTGTGTGACAACCTCCCAGGATTGTGTGACAACCTCCCAGGGTTGTGTGACAACCTCCCCAGGGTTGTGTGACAACCTCCCCAGGGTTGTGTGACAACGTCCCCAGGGTTGTGTGACAACCTCCCCAGGGTTGTGTGACAACCTCCCCAGGGTTGTGTGACAACCTCCCCAGGGTTGTGTGGTAACCTCCCCAGGGTTGTGTGGTAACCTCCCCAGGGTTGTGTGGTAACCTCCCCAGGGTTGTGTGGTAACCTCCCCAGGGTTGTGTGGTAACCTCCCCAGGGTTGTGTGGTAACCTCCCCAGGGTTGTGTGCTTAGTATGCTTCCTACTCTTGATGGAATATAATTTGAATACTGTTTGCCTTGGCTATGTGCACGTGCACATGAGAGTGCACATGTGAACAGGCAAGGCAATCACGCATGGAAGCAACCACGCATGTACGTGATTGCTTGCATGCCTCTTGTTGCAGCTCCTGGGTCCGCCTCTTGTTGCAGCTCCTGGGTCCGCCTCTTGTTGCAGCTCCTGAGTTCGCTTCCTTTTGCAGCTCCTGGGTCCGCCTCTTGTTGCAGCTCCTGGGTCCCCCTCTTGTTGTAGCTCCTGGGTCCGCCTCTTGTTGCAGCTCCTGGGTCCGCCTCTTGTTGCAGCTCCTGGGTTCGCTTCTTGTTGAATCTCCTGGGTCCCCCTCTTGTTGTAGCTCCTGGGTCCGCCTCTTGTTGCAGCTCCTGGGTCCGCCTCTTGTTGCAGCTCCTGGGTCCGCCTCTTGTTGCAGCTCCTGGGTCCGCCTCTTGTTGCAGCTCCTGGGTCCGCCTCTTGTTGCAGCTCCTGGGTCCGCCTCTTGTTGCAGCTCCTGGGTCCGCCTCTTGTTGCATAACGTTATCTGAGAGTTGCCTTCGATGTTGTTTTGATCCTCACATTCTACAAATTCTTTCTTATGAACAAAGATTCAGCTTGAAATTCAGTTAGAAGCTTGAGTAGAAGTGTGTCTATGGAACAACTTATAATGTGAACAGACTGACTGATATTTTAGAAGCCAGACTTAGGCTTCGTTACAAATATTTCTGGAAGTTTGGCAGACTAATAAATGATAAAATTAAATGCAAAATATGTTAGCTTTATGTTCACTTTCTTAAACACTGTGCTTAATTGTCTACTTATGGAGGGATATAGAAATAGTATAATATCGTATCTGATATGTCAAATGTATCTTATTAATGAAAATAAGATGCTGGATATATTTAATAAATTTCCTAAATTTGATGGTTATTGTTAAGACATCTGTTGATATATATATATCCAGATGCACTCCTCTTAACCCTATACGGACCTAGTTCCCAAGCCTATTGTGAATCCATATTTTCTTATGGTATCTTGCACAGGATGGATATCGGGTGCACAAACTTGCCGCTTCGGCAGCAAAGCCTAAAAAAAAAATATAATCTGTGATTCCTGGTTCAGGTTTTGCTGATGTTATTGTCTACCTGGTCTACTAATCCTCATGAGTATCCTCTACGTTGTGATCATGTCCCATTCTCTTCTTCGTTCTTCCACTGACATAGGTTCAGTTTCATGTGATTATTGAAATTTCTCACATTTTAGTTATTGATATAATCAATATAATATTTACATAATAACACCACATAAATGGTTTCGTTATGTGTGACTGTCGTCAAGGTTTTAATGTGTTGTGTTTCTTGTAAAAATATTAATATAAGTCAGTTCTAGAGTTATGATGTCACATACTGATTCTCACCTGACGTCACGGGGAAGTCATGGTGTTAGGATCCCAATGGTGACATCACCAAAATATAAACACGTCTGCACATGCTACGTATTTTTCTCTGGTGATGCTTTATGGAAGAAAGCACAGAAGATTCATGGCATGATATGTGTGTGTGTGTGTGTGAACAAAAATCTAGTTACTGTGGTGGGGATGTGTACAAGGATGAGATGTTGGCAGGATGAGTTCATTAGGGTGGTAGTGATGGTGGTAATTGTTGGAGAGTGATTGTAAAGTAGGTTGATAAGAGAAAAGGGACATTGAAAAAGAAATAGCATAAAAGGATCCTTTACCCTCCCTGCCTTCTCTTCCCTTTACCTTTGATATACCTTTGAAGAGTTTCGAGAGTATCTACTCTCTGAGCCCGGCCATGGGCCAGGCTCGTCTGGTGCTTGCCTGGTCAACCAGGCTGTTGCTGCTGGAGGCCCGCTGCCCCACATATCCATCACAGCCTGGTTGATCTGGCACCTGGTGAAGATATTTGTCCAGTTTCCTCTTGAAGGCTTCTACACTGGTTCCAGCCGTGTTTCGGATATCTTCTGGTAAGATGTTGAATAGTCTGGGACCCCGGATGTTAATACAGTGCTCCCGTATTGTCCCCACCGCACCCCTGCTCCTCACTGGGTTTATTTTACACTTTCTCCCATATCTCTCACTCCAGTATGTTGTTATGGCAGTGTGCAGATTTGGGACCAGGCCCTCAAGTACTTTCCATGTATATATTATCATGTATCTCTCTCTCCTCCGCTCCAATGAGTACATGTTCAAGACTTGAAGGCGTTCCCAATAATTTAGATGTTTCAATGGCTCAATGTGAGCCGTAAACGATCTCTGGATTTGTTCCAGCTCTGCTATTTCTCCTGCCCTGAACGGGGCCGTCAGCACTGAGCAGTATTCTAAGTGAGGGAGCACTAGCGATTTGAATAGTGTCACCATCGGCATTATTTCCCTTGTTTTGAAAGTTCTCAATACCCACCCCGTCATCTTCCTGGCTGTTGTGATCTTTGTCTTGTTATGGTCTTTAAACGACAGATCAGCAGACATAATTATTCCCAAGTCCTTTACGTGTTCCTTTCGTTCTATGTGGTGACCCTCTTGCGTTTTGTATATAGTGTTCCTTTTGAGTTCTTCATTTTTTCCATACCTAAGCAGCTGAAACTTATCACCATTGAACGTCATGTTGTTCTCCACTGCCCATTGGAAGACCCTGCTTATGTCCTCCTGTAATTTTTCAGTGTCCTCTACCGTAGTGACTTTCATGCTTATTTTAGTGTCATCTGCAAATGATGATACAAAAGTGTGCTGGGTGTTTTTATCTATGTCTGCTATGAGGATGAGAAACAGCAGAGGTGCCAGGACAGTGCCTTGGGGCACTGAGCTTTTGACCTCGCTGATGCTGGATCTTGCCCTGTTCACTACTACTTTTTGTGTTCTTTGTGTTAGGAACTCAAAAATCCATCTGCCTACCTTCCCCGTAATGCCTATGGCCCTCATTTTGTGCGCTATCACTCCATGATCGCATTTGTCAAACGCCTTTGCAAAATCTGTGTAAATCACATCTGCGTTTTGGTCGTCCTCCAATGCCTCCGTAATTCTGTCATAATGGTTCAGCAGCTGTGACAGGCATGATCGACCCGCTCTAAAGCCATGCTGGTTCGGGTTATGTTGGTTGTGCTGGTTCGGGTTATGTTGGTTGTGCTGGTCCATGAACTTTGTAATCTGCCGTCTCATCACTCTTCCAAAGATTTTTATGATGTGAGAAGTGAGGGCTACTGGTCTGTAATTTTTAGCTAGTGCTCTACTACCTCCCTTATGCAAAGGAGCTATGTCTGCACTCTTTAAGGCCTCTGGAATTTCACCTAGATCTAAGCTCTTTCTCCACAGAATACTAAGGGCTCTTGCTAATGGTACTTTGCACTGCTTTATAAATAAAGCATTCCATGAATCTGGTCCAGGTGCTGAGTGAGTGGGCATGTTGGCCATTTCTTTTCGAAATCTATGGGATTTGTACTAATGTCGGTTAGGTGGTCTGCGCAGCCTTCTGCTGGAGTGAAAAATATTTCTGCATTTTCTACCTTGCTGTCATTTAGTGGGTTGCTGAACACTGACTCATACTGTTCTTTTAGAATTTCACTCATTTCCTGTTCATCGTCCGTATACGAATCTCCTCTCAATAATGGTCCAATTCTACAGGTAGTTCTTAGCTTGGATTTTGCATAGGAGTAGAAATATTTTGGGTTTCTTGCAATATCCTGTATGGCTCTTTGTTCCCTTTGTACTTCTTCTGTCAGGTATGACATCTTAAGTTTTTGTTCTAATTCCGTGATCTCTCGGTTAAGGCTATCTCTCTTCTGTTGCAACATAACTGTGTTTTTCAGCAATTCAGTAACCCGTTTTCTTCTCCTGTACCATCTCCTACGCTCTCTCTATATCTGATCTTCTTCGGGGTTTCCTCAATGGTACGTGTTTCATACATACCTTGTATGCTTCTGTATTCAGCTTCTCTAGGCACTGGTGGGGATTTAGGGTGCTCATGTCTGATTCCCATGATATGTCTGATAGCTCTTGGTTTATTTTTTCCCAGTCAATTCTATGGTTATTAAAATTAAACTTACTGAACATTCCGTCTCTAACATTAGTGTCGCAGTTCCCTAACCCTGAGTTAATACTAGTTTGAACTTCTATGATGTTATGATCAGAGTATATTGTTTTTGTAACTGTTATGTCTCTGATTAATTCCTCGTTGTTTGTGAATATCAAATCCAGGGTATTTTCATTTCTAGTGGGATCAATTATCTGTTGGTTTAGTGAGTACTTTTCACAAAGCCTCATTAGTTCCCTGGTATGTGCCTGTTGGGCCAGGGTGCTTCCAGGAGTTATTTCTGGTATAACATTATGGTGCCTCATCTTCCATTTTACATGAGGGAGATTAAAATCTCCAAGGATTAAAATGTTTGGGGTGGGATTTTCTAGCCTATCCAGATAGCTATCTATCTTCTTTAACTGCTCTGTGAATTCCTCCGCAGTTGCTGATGGTGGTTTGTATACTAGGATAATTACTAGATTCTTATTTTCCACTTTAATGCCGAGGATTTCTACTATATCATTCGTAGCGTTCAAAACTTCTGTGCAACAGAGAGTATCTTTTATATAGAGTCCTACTCAAGAAATGGGATAATCTGATGCATTGTTCCGTAGACATGATTTGGGGACCAGTGAGGGAGGCTGCTACTAGTGGTCCATGAGGGGAAGGTAGGCAGGGAGGGAAGATATGGAGAGGAGAGGGATTGGGAGAAAGGTAAACGTAGGCTGGAAGAGGGAGGAAGATAGGGACTATTGAAGGAAGGTAGGAGTGAAGGATAGAGGTAGAGGGAATAAGGAAATAAGATGGGGGTGGTAGGAGATAGGTTGGAAGTAGTAGTGTGGGTGCAGGTATATAATGGTGAAAATGAGATGGAAAAGTATAGGGAAATACATAGGGATTTTCTGTATTGAGTGAGAGAGAGAGCGTGTGTGTGTGTGTACTCACCTAGTTGTTGCAGGGGTCGAGACATAGCTCCTGGTCCCGCCTCTTCACTGGCCGCTACTGGGTCACTCTCCCTGCGCCATGAGCTTTATCATACCTCTTCTTAAAGCTATGTATGGAACCTGCCTCCACTACATTGCTTCCCAAACTATTCCACTTCCCGACTGAAGAAATACTTCCTAACATCCCTGTGATTCATCTGAGTCTTCAACTTCCAACTGTGTCCCCTTGTTGTTGTGTCCCATCTCTGGAACATTCTGTCCCTGTCTACCTTGTCAATTCCTCTCAGTATTTTATATGTCGTTATCATGTCCCCCCTATCTCTCCTGTCCTCCAGTATCGTCAGGTCGATTTCCCTTAATCTCTCCTCGTAGGACATACCCTTTAGCTCCGGGACTAGTCTTGTTGCAAACCTTTGCACTTTATCTAGTTTCTTTACGTGCTTGGCTAGGTGTGGGTTCCAAACTGGTGCTGCATACTCCAGTATGGGCCTAACGTACATAGTGTACAGGGTCCTGTGTGTGTGTGTGTGTGTGTGTGTGTGTGTGTATGTGTGTGTGTATGTATGTGTGTGTGTGTGTGTGTGTGTGTGTGTGTGTGTGTGTGTGTGTGTGTGTGTGTGTGTGTGGAGGGTTGCTTGTTTATGTACGAGCTCCGGCGTTTAAAATTTATTTCATACATGAATGACTCTTGTTAGAATAAATATTCACTGAAACTTTCAGATCTTGTACTGAAACCACCGCCGACACCCTCCACCACCATTGTTACCACCACCACCACAGCACCACCACCACAGCAGCATCACAGCAATACCACCACAACACCACTACCATCACAGCACCACTACCATCACAGCACCACCACCACAACACCACTACCATCACAACACCACTACCATCACAGCACCACCACCACCACGGCACCACCACTACTATCACAGCACCACCACCACAACACCACTACCATCACAGCACCACCACCACAACACCACTACCATCACAGCACCACCACCACCACGGCACCACCACTACTATCACAGCACCACCACCACAACACCACTACCATCACAGCACCACCACCACCACGGCACCACCACTATCATCACAGCACCACCACAATTATCATAACTCCCACCACCACCACCACAAAATATCACCATCACTACCACCGTCAAAATCCTCCTTTTTCATTATATTACGTATCACGAAGTGGCACATTTAAGTGCGAGAACGCCTCATCCAATCTGCTTCAAACTTTCATCGCTTGTGTAAGGAAACAAGGACCTGATTCTAGGAACAACGGGCATGTGCAGGTGCCCTACGACCAAGGTTATTGAACCCATTCCCAGCATCCTGAATACTAGGACTGAAATCCGAATGCAGGTGCAAATTTGGCCATTTTATGTCTAAAATTTTGTTTCTCGCTTAATCATCAACATATATGCATCTTCCTCCACTGAGTGGCTTCAGGATAGTACCCATTGGCAATAAAATTATTTTTTTTAACCTGGAATTGTTGGAATTTTTATCAAATTGGGAAGATGCTGGAAGGGAGTTGGTAGTCCCAAACTTGCACATCGAAGTTGCTACTTATGAAAACAAAAGAGGTTTGGTAGACTGTGCAAGATACCTCCAGTGAAAAGCATGGAAGCGATGAGTATATTGAGAAAAAACTCAGTAAGTTGGAGATTGAGACACTTATGCAACATATAAGAATCTTTATTAAGGAAACGTTTCGCCACACAGTGGCTTCAGGCCGAGGGACTGATTACCTCAAACTCCTCCTCTCCTTACACCTTTCTGCTTTGTATTGGACTGATGAAACCACTGTGTGGCGAAACGTTTCCTTAATAAAGATTCTTATATGTTGCATAAGTGTCTCAATCTCCAACTCGTCGGTTTTCAAAACCATTTATAACTCATTAAGTGTTATGGAACCACCGCTCTTCAACAGTCCTCATGTATAAGGGGGATCACCAAGAGACTCCCAGCTGTCTTCAAGAGGTAATCGATAGATTCTTTAAAACAGTTTCTGATCAGTCAGGTTGTGGCGCATATGTTGGACTACGGGCGGCGGGCACTAACAGCTTGATCGATAAGGCCAGCAACCAGGAGGCCTGGTCTTGGGCTGGACCGCTGGGGCGGTGACCTCCGGAAGTGACTCCAGAATTCTATAGATTTATAAAACCAATACAACTACAAAAAAAAAAAAAAAAAATTACTAAATGCTCCCGTTTCTATAGTGTTGTTAAATTTCCTGAGCTGAGTGAACCCTTAAATACTGCACGGCATGATGCCAGAGCCGGCCACCTGGTAACTAAATTATCCTCATTTCCATCTCAGGTTTTAGTTTACAACTTAAGAACGTCTTACCTAGTCGGCTTCAAAATTTCAAACCCTGTTCATCTACTACTAGGTGAAGGTTGGTAGAGCAATTGACATGTGCAGGTACCCTGCTCAATTTTATATAGTCCATTCCCTAAATTGACTTCCACGAGATTGCTTTAAAGATCCTCTTTTGATCGGCTTCGCAGTTTCACGTATCGTAGACTGATTGACTTATATTGTTATTGGTTATAGATTCACACACACACACAAATATATATATATATATATATATATATATATATATATATATATATATATATATATATATATATATATATATATATCACTAAGGCGTGTAACCTCTGATGTCACCAACACGTCTTACATCTAACGTCACCAAGACGTGTTACCTCTGACGTCACCAACACATGTTATCTGACATCACTAACACGTGTTACAGCTGACTTCAATAAGACGTGTTACAGCTATGGGAATTTATCAAAGGTGGGACTGACGCTGGAATTTTAATTAAGTTCCCCTCGCCTACGTGTAAAGCCCAGGGGCGACGCCCTCAGGTAAGCCCTGGGGGCGGCGGCCCCTCCTTCCCAGGGTAACTTCTCCATAAGTTCTCCGACCACTATAAATTAACCTTATTACCCCTGGATATAAGGTCTGTTTTCGTGCCGGAGGTGATGTTGATAGATGTGATTTTCTGTTTATAACGTGTGGAGTTACAGTGAGTGAAGCCTGGTTAGTGAACACTGGATAAAACGTATGGAATTAAAGTGGAGCCTGGTTGGTGAACACTGGTTATAACGTGTGGAGTTACAGTGGAGCCTGGCTGGTGAACACTGGTTATAACGTGTGGAGTTACAGTGGAGCCTGGCTGGTGAACACTGGTTATAACGTGTGGAGTTACAGTGGAGCCTGGCTGGTGAACACTGGTTATAACGTGTGGAGTTACAGTGGAGCCTGGCTGGTGAACACTGGTTATAACGTGTGGAGTTACAGTGGAGCCTGGCTGGTGAACACTGGTTATAACGTGTGGAGTTACAGTGGAGCCTGGCTGGTGAACACTGGTTATAACGTGTGGAGTTACAGTGGAGCCTGGCTGGTGTAACTACACTGCGTGTCTGTCGTAGCTCCCACCGTTTAATATAATTTTTTGAAAGCATCTTAATAATGTAGATTGATCCCTCTGAAGAATGTGCCAATAAACTGCCGGGTACTAGAGCTGTGACTCAGCAGGAGTGGCGAGACTAGTTTCGCTCATTCTCAAGTGTGGCGAGAATAGTTTCGCTCATTCTCAAGTGTGGCGAGACTAGTTTCGCTCATTCTCAAGTGTGGCGAGACTAGTTTCGCTCATTGTGGCTCACTGTCATATTGATTGCAACAGGTTACAATTCCTAGAGTAATTTGAGGAAAATAGTCGCCTTTTACCCCCTCCCCCTAGAATGAAATAGAAGTTAGCATGATAAAATTGTTAGGCGTGGATAAATGAAGGCCAGTCAGGTGAGATCTCACATTGCCCGACCCGCGGCAGCAACAAGCGTACAACCCACTACTCCCACAAGGGCCATTGTCCCGTCGCATCGCCTCGAGAATTCCGACTCTAGCCGCTGGATACCAAACGGTAGTGTAAGCGGCAGGTAAGATAGACCCGGCGTGCAGGGTCGAGATGGTCGTAAATGGCTCGGGAGTCGTATGGGAGGGCGGACCGTAGTGGGTGTTGTGGGATGGCTGGTTCATGGGTGGGGGAGATGGATGGGCGGCGGTGTAGCTTGTCAGGCTGGCCCCGACTCGTGTCCTCAAGAGATTGCTTATTTAACTTGTTATATTGGCTGCGGCTGAACCAAAAAAATAATATTTATTAGTTTAATTACTTAACAACTTTTTTTTGGTTCGCTTTCCAACGTAAATGTTGTTTGTTGCGGCTGGTATAATGAAACTTGTTCTGTGTCGAGTGAACAATGTGTTGTTGGGGTGAACACTGGTGGTGGTGTGGTGGTGGTGGAAACTGGTGGTGGGTGAAACTGGTGGTGGTGTTGGGTGGTGAACACTGGTGGTGGGTGGTGAACACTGGTGGTGGGTGGTGAACACTGGTGGTGGTGGTGTTGGGTGGTGAACACTGGTGGTGGTGGTGAACACTGGTGGTGGTGGTGAAACTGGTGGTGGTGGTGATGGGTGGTGAACACTGGTGGTGGTGGTGTTGGGTGTTGAACACTGGTGGTGGGTGGTGAACACTGGTGGTGGGTGGTGAACACTGGTGGTGGTGGTGTTGGGTGGTGAACACTGGTGGTGGTGGTGTTGGGTGGTGAACACTGGTGGTGGTGAACACTGTGTGGTGGTGAACACTGGTGGTGGTGGTGAACACGGTGGTGGTGGTGGTGAACACTGGTGGTGGTGGTGAACACTGGTGGTGGTTTGTGGGGGTGAACACTGGTGGTGGTGGGTGGTGAACACTGGTGTGTTTTGGATTGAACACTGGTGGTAGGGGTGAACACTATGGTGCTTGGTGCAGGGGGTCATGGTGGAGTGAACATTGGTTGTGTTGGTGGGGATGAACATTGGTGGTGTTGGTCGGGGTGAATATTGGTATTGGTGGGGTGAACACAGGTATTGGTGGGGGTGAACAGTGGTGATGGGGGTCAACACTGGTGGTGGGGATGAACAGTGGTTTTGGTTGGTGTTAAGTGGTATTATTGAGGGTTAACAGTGGTTTTTGGGCTAAACAGTGGTATTGTTGTGAGTTGACAATGGTACTGTTGGTGAACAGTGGTTATGTTGAACAATGGTATTGGAGAACATTGCTGTAGATGGTAGTAAACAGTGCTGTTCAACATTGGTGGTATTATTGAACATTGGTGGTATTGTTGGTGAACAGTGGTGTAATGGTGAACATTATTGATGGAGTGGTATTGTTGGTGAAGACTGTTGGTGGTGAAGCCTGGTATTGTTGAAGATTGTAGATGGTGACTGGTATTGTTGGTGGTGAAGACTGGTGGTATTGTTGGTGGTGAAGACTGGTGGTATTGTTGGTGGTGAAGACTGGTGGTATTGTTGGTGGTGAAGACTGGTGGTATTGTTGGTGGTGAAGACTGATGGTATTGCTGCTGGTGATGACTGGTGGTATTGCTGCTGGTGATGACTGGTGGTATTGCTGATAGTGATGACTGGTGGTATTGCTGATGGTGATGACTGGTGGTATTGTTGGTGGTGAAAACTGGTGGTATTGCTGATACATGGTGGTATTGTTGGTGGTGAAGACTGGTGGTATTGCTGATGGTGATGACTGATGGTATTGTTGATGGTGATTACTGGTGGTATTGTTGATACCTGGTGGTATTGTTGGTGGTGAAAACTGATGGTATTGTTGATACCTGGTGGTATTGTATGAGACTGGTGGTTTGATTGGTGAACTGGTGGTATTGTGATACTGGTGGTATTGTTGGTGGAAGACTGGTGGTATTGTTGGTGAAGACTGGTGGTATTGATACCTGGTGGTATTGTTGATACCTGGTGGTATTGTTGGTGAAGACTGGTGGTATTGTTGATACCTGGTGGTATTGTTGGTGAAGACTGGTGGTATTGTTGATACCTGCTGGTATTGTTGGTGAAGACTGGTGGTATTGTTGATACCTGGTGGTATTGTTGGTGAACGGGTGGTATTGTTGGTAAGCTGGTGTATTGTTGATACCTGTGGTATTGTTGGTGAAGACTGGTGGTATTGATACCTGGGCGATTGTTATACGTGTATTGTTGGAAGACTGTGGTATTGTTGATACCTGCTGGTATTGTTGGTGAAGACTGGTGGTATTGTTAATACCTGGTGGTATTGTTGGTGGTGGAAACTGATGGTATTGTTAATACCTGGTGGTATTGTTGATACCTGGTGGTATTGTTGGTGATGAAGACTGGTGGTATTGTTTTTGGTGAACAATTTATAATTTCAGTGCACATCTTAATTAAGTAATTTTATTGTTCTGTTAATTAGCGACAAAGTTAATAAGCACATTTTAAAAGTTAATGTTTTGTTTAAACGATTTTACTCCGGTGATGAGTTTAATGAGTGTACAACCTGGATTGTATGTGTTACAACTCTGGATGAGTGTAATAAGCCTTTAAGTTAATGTTATGTTGTAAACAACCTGGATGAGTGTACAACCTGAATGAGTGTACAACCTGGATGAGTGTACAACCTGGATGAGTGTACAACCTGGATGAGTGTACAGCCTGGATGAGTGTACAGCCTTGATGAGTGTACAACCTGGATGAGTGTACAACCTGGATGAATGTACAACCTGGATGAGTGTACAACCTGAATGAGTGTACAGCCTGGATGAGTGTACAGCCTGATGAGTGTACAACCTGATGAGTGTACAACCTGGATGAGTGTACAACCTGGATGAGTGTACAACCTGGATGAGTGTACAACCTGGATGAGTGTACAGTCTGGATGTGTACAGCCTTGATGAGTGTACAGCCTTGATGAGTGTACAACCTGGATGAGTACAGCCTTGATGAGTGTACAGCCTTGATGAGTGTACAGCCTTGATGAGTGTACAGCGTTGATGAGTGTACAGCCTTGATGAGTGTACAGCCTTGATGAGTGTACAGCCTTGATGAGTGTACAGCCTTGATGAGTGTACAGCTTTGATGAGTGTACAGCCTTGACGAGTGTACAGCCTGGATGAGTGTGCAGCCTTGATGAGTGTACAGCCTGGATGAGTGTGCAGCCTTGATGAGTGTACAGCCTGGATGAGTGTGCAGCCTTGAGTGTGCAGCCTTGATGAGTGTGCAGCCTTGATGAGTGTACAGCCTTGATGAGTGTACAGCCTGGATGAGTGTACAGCCTGGATGAGTGTACAGCCTGGATGAGTGTACAGCCTTGAGTGTACAGCTTTGTGTTTTTTTAATGTACAACCCTGTTGGGTGTACAGCCTTGTTAAATATACAGCCTTGTGTTGAGTGTACATCCCTATTTTGAGTGTGCAGCCTTGAGTGTACAGCTCTGTGTTAAGTGTACATATCAGATAATTTATGATTTCCTAAACTGTAATTTTCATTCATAATGTTTAACTCTTTAGATCCCTAAGTACACACAAGCTTAAGGAAAACCAGTTACAGTTTCCAATTTAACGGTATCATATATAACACTGTCGAAGCTGTCATTAACTTTCTAGTGTCTGACAAAGCTAGGTCCTCCCCGTAGTATATAGGAAGATTATCAAGATCGACCCACTTTGCTCTACGCTTCCAACTCTGCTTCGTGATAACCATTTCACTGTTGCAAAGGCAGTCAAACGGGAGACTGATGAAGGTATCTTAAAAACAGTGAAAATCTCACATAGTTTTATGGCTTTCGCGTTCAATGGCTGCCAGTTTTTTGCTCCCTCCTCATACTTTTTATCGGCTTTATATTGTATTTATATATTTTTTGTTGTGGTTTTGTTATATTTGGCTATAATTGGACAGAGTGCAACCTAACTAGGAGTGGGCCAAAGCATCGATATCGGTTAATTTTGATGGTATCAGCCTAAAATTGAGAATCAGTATCGGCAAAAATTTTGGTATCGCCTCGTTCCTAAATGTCACCTAACCAATCCTAACCGAAAAATTTCTGCTGCAAACCGTAGGAAGACATAAGCAGGGTCTTCCAGTGGGCAGTGAAGAACAACATGACGTTCAATGGTGATAAGTTTCAGCTGCTTAGGTATGGAAAGAATGAAGACCTCAATAGGAACACTATATACAAAACTCAAGAGGGTCACCAAATAGAACGAAAGGCACTCGTAAAAGACCTGGGAATAATTATGTCAGCTGACCTTTCTTTTAAAGACCATAACAAGACAAAGATCACGACAGCCAGGGGGATGACGGGGTGGGTATTGAGAACTTTCAAAACAAGGGAAATAATGCCAATGGTGACACTCTTCAAATCGCTAGTGCTCCCTCACTTAGAATACTGCTCAGTGCTGACGGCCCCGTTCAAAGCAGGAGAAATATCAGAGCTGGAACAAATACAGAGATCGTTTACGGCTCACATTGAGCCAGTAAAGCACCTAAATTATGGGAACGCCTTCAAGTCTTGAACATGTACTCATTGGAGCGGAGGAGAGATACATGATAATATATACCTGGAAAGTACTTGAGGGCCTGGTCCCAAATCTGCACACTGCCATAACAACATACTGGAGTGAGAGATATGGGAGGAAGTGTAAAATAAACCCAGTGAGGAGCAGGGGTGCGGTGGGGACAATAAGGGACAAATATCAACATCCGGGGTCCCAGACTATTCAACATATTACCAGAAGATTTCAGAAACACGGCTGGAACCAGTGTAGAAGCCTTCAAGAGGAAACTGGACAAGTATCTTCACCAGGTGCCAGATCAACCAGGCCGTGATGGATATGTGGGGCAACGGGCCTCCAGCAGCAACAGCCTGGTTGACCAGGCAAGCACCAGACGAGCCTGGCCCATGGCTGGGCTCCGAGAGTAGTGAAACTCTCTAAACTCTTCAAAGGTATATGAAAAATCCACATAGATATTTACAGGAGCTAAGAGGATGGGTTGACACTTGCTACGTCCTCGAGTCCCTTATCTTTCACTCTCCCGGGTTCAGTCCTCGGTCAGTTACAGTACATCCAGGAACACTCCCAGAGCACTCAGTCTTGTTATCAGGAGCCTGTTCTGGCTCCTGATAACAAGAGCTCAAATATGAGCTCCCCCCTCCCTCACACACTGGTTCTACAACCTCAGATCTCCGGGTTCACAGTGCTACCATAGAACCCCACACATATACCTCCAGGGGGAGTGAAGTATAGCTACCATTATACTCCCCCTGTGGATATTTTACATCTTTTATCTCTCGTTTGCGATTACTGCATATACCATGATACATCTCCTATTATAACATCTAAATCAACCCTATTCATCAAAAAAATACTCCACGATAATTATCACTCCATATATCAATATGCCTTATTCTTTGCTATTCCACCTACAAAAATACAAAATTAAAAAGTACACATTGAAAAATAATGAAGATACATAAGGTAATAGAGCATGGAGCAAAATACTTAAAAGTGAGAATTACTGGTAATGTCTCGCTTGCAAAACAAAATTAAAACCCTTTTTTTTTGGTCCTAAAAACAAAAATAATTCCAATTACAGTGCAGAAAATTGTTACATAATAAGCTTTAATTAACTCCACAATACAGAAAATGATTACTTAATAAGCTTTAATTAATCTCTAAAGAGATGCCACCACATTCTCATTATTTTTTTATAAAAAAAAAAAAGATTTCGCTAAAGAATTTGAATATTTTTCTATCTGAACATTTTCTACGTTCTTCAATAAGCAGGATTTACTTTGCCTTACCAATAAAGCGGCTTTTCCCTTATAAAACACAAGACCTTACAGCCCTCTCAGTGAGCAGTGTTAACACAGGACAGCCACACCCTTGTTGTGTATATTGTTGCCTCACTCTGCTTGTATATATTGCTGCGTCACTCTGCTTGTATATATTGCTGCGTCACTCTGCTTGTATATATTGCTGCGTCACTTGTTGTTGGTAGTGTAGTCTGGATTTAGAGGCGTAATGCAAAAGTTATGGCAGAACAAGCTTTCAGTGAGACTGAAAGTCATACAGAGGATACTTTTTTATTCGTAACTCAAGGAGGTTGAGGTGAGAATCAGAAGTCAGATGCTGTTGTTGACTGTTGGTCCATTGTGTTTAGGTCTGAACTGCTGTTGAATTATGGGCCGGATGTTTCCCGTGTAAGATAATATCACAAACGTCGCAAGTTGCACGAAAATAATTCTCCATCCGACTTGGTAATAGAGTTGTCGACGGTGATAGAAGATTTTTCTTTTCTTTTCGACTTCCGTCCTCCAATCAGAAATAGTTCGTCATTGTTTACAGTTCTCTGGCTAACATCTGGCTATCTTCAGTCATTATATCAAAGATTCCACCACAGCAGAATGAACGAGAAGTTGAATATATGCAAATTAAGTTAATTTATGTCCATCAAGAAAATATCCGGCATCTCAATATACTTCACAGGTCTGAAGACAAAATTTCTTCATAAGTTAAAATTGTCATTCTGAATACGGAAATAATACTTAAAATTGCACATTGGCTCTATTTATAAAGACATGGACACATGCTGGTTTCTATTGTCTTGAAGGGAGGAGAGTAAATAAACTGTACATTGAAGAGGCTCTTATTTTAAACCCGCAATGCGTACTTAAAAAAATGCACGCAAATTCTTTAATCCCAGTCGATTGTTATTATGGTCATATTCGTTGCGGATGAAAAACCGTAAAGTGAAATACGTGTTTTTCTCCGAAACGCAAAATTGTTTAACATTTTTAAGACAGCGTTATCAATGGTTATCATGTGAAAAATTACCTCAACTGGGCATGTCACTAGTCGTCAATGACACGGGGAACATCAACAAGCACGCTTGGTCTACCCAAGTCAAAGTTTGTCACTTCCGCAGTGACTCAGTAAACCGTGACAGTGATCTCACATAGTGAATGGTATTAAGGCATGTAAAGCAGTCATCACCACAGTGTGAAACTTACACCATACATCACTATTAAAGCACGTCAGTAAAATAATGCAGTGAGCAGTCTTCACTGTAGTATACCTTCAGAGGCAATGTCCATACTTTGTGGAATGTCTCCACTTGAATGCCCATAATCACAAATTGTCTCCACACTGTCCATAATCACACAGGAGGTCTCTCCATAATTATATACAGACTGTCTCCAGAAACAGTACCCATACTCACACATGAAGACATCTTACATAAACTGTGGGTCCACACTTAACAAAAAAAAAAGTGAGAAATGGTCCTGAGACAGTCTCGTGACCATTTCAGAAGAAATTTCGAGACAATAGTTCTGCCAGGAATTAAGTCCCTTTAGTTTCAGTATTGATACACACTATCTCTCAGAGTCAATTCTCTGCCTACTGCGAGACACAGAGTGCCATCAGTTGACGGGTTTGCCTAAGGTAGGACAGCCAAAAACGCAGTCGGTAAGTGTAGTATTGTGTATAAAATTGTGAGAGATTCTTTCGTTGTCGGTGTTTGTGCGACTAGCGCCGGAGTCCAACTGATTATTGGTTTAAAAAGACACGTGGACATATTTATTAATAATATCTTTATTTCTACAAGTACATGTACAAGGTATACAGGCCTAGCTGATATCAATGACATATTACTATATAGACAGCCGCTTGGTATACAGAGCATAACAAATTAGGTCAATTTTGTCCCAGGATGCGACCCACACCAGTCGACTAACACCCAGGTACCCATTTTACTGATGGGTGAACATAGACAACCGGTGTAAGTAAACACTCCCAATGTTTCTACCCTCGCCGGAAATCGAACCCGGACACTCGCCGTGTGCAACGAGAGGTTTAGCCACCAAGCCACGGGTCACCGTTTCACATTAAATTCAATATGTCTTCTCCCTTCCGGCGTCGCTCAGCAGCTGTTCTACACCCCCTCACTCGAAATTTCTCGAAAGGGTAAAATCAGCATCATATTTTATTACACAATTATTGTATTATTCAAATTTACACATGCTGATTTTAGGAAAATCCAAAATTTTCCACATCACCATCACTTGACATAATCATTGTTTTCACCTCACTCTCAGTGAGAATATGCTGGCAAAAACTATATTCTGAATGACTTGAAGTTCATCACAAAGCAAAATGTAGTTATAATTGGTTCTCGGTATTGGTCGCCGGGTCACCATCTTGAAGACCCGGGCCGGGACAATACCGGGGAATCTACAGCTCGGTATTGTGTAGATGGTTTACAAACGCACGTCTTCGGAGGCTGGTTGTGGCTCTGGGTGGAAAGTGGTCGCCAGTAACAGCGCCATAACCACCAGCAGCCACAGCATAGCAATTGTGCGCCAATAAAAATTCGTGAAGCAGTTAAAGCTCCTAAATATATTTGAGCGTTGAAGCGCCACATTTGCTACTTGGCTTTGGTAGCCTAATTAACAGGGAGTGGAGTATTATGCATTGTTTTTATTTTGCAAAATTGGATGCATCAGCAGTGTGCTACGACCCAATTCTATATGATAGTTACATAATGTGAACAAAAGCTAACCATGTTTCCTTGGGAGACTTCAAAAGGGTGATGAGGATATCGTCAAGTATTCCAGTAAAGGTCCATCAGATACAGCAACTTAAGAAGGCTTCCTTTTAGCGTAGCTGGAGTTACTATCACTTAGAAATAACCATCTCTCTATCACATACACAGTATAGTGCTACAGTGCCTATAGTGGAAGATCATTTATGTGTGAGACTAATCACTCAAATGAATAGATCCGACGAGGCAAGTTAGCAGCTGCCCTCTCAACGGCTGCCATATTCTCTTCTGTGAGAGTAGACAGCAGCACCTCTAAGAGCACACGCTGGCGGTGCTGCTACCCGCGCCCACGTCATGGGCACCGCAGCACCTCTAAGAGCACACGCTGGCGGTGCTGCTACCCGCGCCCACGTCATGGGCACCGCAGCACCTCTAAGAGCACACGCTGGCGGTGCTGCTACCAGCGCCCACGTCATGGGCACCGCAGCACCTCTAAGAGCACACGCTGGCGGTGCTGCTACCCGCGCCGACGTCATGGGCACCGCAGCACCTCTAAGAGCACACGCTGGCGGTGCTGCTACCCGCGCCCACGTCATGGGCACCGCAGCACCTCTAAGAGCACACGCTGGCGGTGCTACCGCGCCCAGTCATGGGCACGCAGCACCTCTAAGAGCACACGCTGGCGGTGCTGCTACGCCCACGTCATGGGCACCGCAGCACCTCTAAGAGCACACGCTGGCGGTGCTGCTAGCCAGGCCGCGCCTCACGTCGCCAGTAGGGCATCAGTCAGCACCTCTAAGAGCACACGCTGGCGGTGCTGCTAGCCGCGCCCACGTCATGGGCTCAGCAGCACCGCTGAGCACAATGATCATGTGACAGACACGTATCGTTTGATCTTCTCTAACAAATGAAGAAATATTCGAAGGTAGGTAGGTAGGTACTCGTGTATATGTGGCTGGAGGGGTCGAGTCATAGCTCCTGACCTAGCCTCTTCGTTGGTCTTTACTAAGTCCACTTCAAGAGAATTATGTGTGTGTGTACTCACCTAGTTGTGGTTGCGGGGGTCGATTCACAGCTCCTCTGTGTGTGTATGTGTGTGTGTTTTAAGTAAGCATATTGTCTAAAGAAATTCATTCCATTTAAACGACTAAGAGAACGTTCGAGAAGGAACGTCGCCATTTCGAATATTGTTATTTTTCTAACGGTCTTTGCAATATTCTTTATCTATATTATTTTAGGAGAGGTTAACCTAAATTAACCAAAAGTAACCAATTTATCACAGTGCAAGAGGAATGATTGACGGGGGAGACAAAGTACTCAGTGTAACAGCGGTCGGGTAAACTGGACACCAGGAAACCAACGCTGTCATCCTATTATTAATGGTATACAATACCGAGAACTTGATGAGCAAGACGTATGTGCAAGACCTGGGTATCTTGTCGAAACGTTGTGTAAGCTGCTTCTACTATCTCAAGTGTTACAATCGCCTGTATTCGACTGAAGAAGTCTTGCTGCTCAGGCGAAACGTTTCAACAATGAAGCTACCAGGATATAGCACATGTCTTATTCATCAACTGTCTTCATTAGCGAACGTGGCTTACCACAGGTTCTCTCTGGATCGTTCATAAAGACACGTTCTCTCTGGCAGGTTGGTTGGGTGTGGCTTATAAGGCGACAAGTGGGAACCAGGTTGGTCTTAACGAACCCTCGGCACCGCGTTGGAGGACCCGGCTCACCTTACTCTATGTAATAACTCCTGCCCCGCCAGGCCAGGCCAGGCCAGGGGAAGGCCAGGCCAGGAAAAAAGCCAGGCCAGACCAGGGAAGTAGAGAGACGGGGGAAAACGGCTAAAAGGAATAAGGGAAGAACGGGGAGGAAAAGATTGAGAAAGCAAGCAGTGCGCGCTCCCTGGTATAATTTCATGGCAGCTCCTTTTTTTCAGTAGGGTGTGGGGAGGGAGGTGTGTTGTGGAGGATTGTTTGTGTTATGGAGGATTGTTTGTGTTGTGGAGGATTGTTTGTGTTGTGGAGGATTGTTTGTGTTGTGGAGGATTGTTTGCGTTGTGGAGGATTGTTTGCGTTGTGGAGGATTGTTTGTGTTGTGGAGGATTGTTTGTGTTGTGAAGGATTGTTTGCGTTGTGGAGGATTGTTTGCGTTGTGAAGGATTGTTTGCGTTGTGGAGGATTGTTTGCGTTGTGGAGGATTGTTTGTGTTGTGGAGGATTGTTTGTGTTGTGGAGGATTGTTTGTGTTGTGAAGGATTGTTTGCGTTGTGGAGGATTGTTTGCGTTGTGAAGGATTGTTTGTGTTGTGGAGGATTGTGTTGTGGAGGATTGTTTGCGTTGTGGAGGATTGTTTGCGTTGTGGAGGATTGTTTGTGTTGTGGAGGATTGTTTGTGTTGTGAAGGATTGTTTGCGTTGTGGGGGATTGTTTGTGTTGTGGAGGCTTGTTTGTGTTGTGGAGGATTGTTTGTATTGTGGAGGATTGTGTTGTGTTGTGGAGGATTGTTTGTGTTGTGGAGGATTGTTTGCGTTGTGGAGGATTGTTTGCGTTGTGGAGGATTGTTTGTGTTGTAGGAGGATTGTTTGTGTTGTGAAGGATTGTTTGCGTTGTGGGGGATTATTTGTGTTGTGGAGGATTGTTTGTATTGTGGAGGATTGTGTTGTGTTGTGCAGGTTTGTGTTGTGGAGGATTGTTTGTGTTGTGGAGGATTGTTTGCGTTGTGGAGGATTGTTTGCGTTGTGAAGGATTGTTTGTGTTGTGGAGGATTGTGTTGTGGAGGATTGTTTGCGTTGTGGAGGATTGTTTGCGTTGTGGAGGATTGTTTGTGTTGTGGAGGATTGTTTGTGTTGTGGAGGATTGTTTGCGTTGTGAAGGATTGTTTGTGTTGTGGAGGATTGTTTGTGTTGTGGAGGTTTTTGATGTGGTGGTTTGGATTTGTTGTGAATGCTTGCGTGTATTGTGAAGGTAGTTTGTGTTGTGAGGGAGGGAAAGGTGTTTGGTTGTTGTGAGGGAGGAAAGGGTAGTATAAATTCCAATAGTATGTATTAGTATTAATTCTATGCTTCACAAGAGAAAATTGCATCAACAGAAATATTACCGGAGACAAAGAATCTTTCAAGAGGAAATTGCATTACTACCTCCGCCAAGTGCCAGATCAACCAGGGGTGACATGACTACGTGGGCCGGCGAGTCGCCAACAGCAACAGGATGGATGATCAGGTCAATCGACAAGACAACTCCTTGATATAGGTTACAGGTATGCCATACCGGTCTCGGGCAGAAATCTAGCCAGGCCTATCTCTAGCAAGCAGCTAACCTACCTTGCTTCTCATCAAAACCTGACCCAAGCCGGCCCTGGCCTGGTCCACCAGCTACTCAGGTCTGCCTTCCCTTATACCAGAGCGAGAATATGACCCTTACAGCCCGCATCATTATTCCAATCAGCCTATTACACGCAAATCCCATTATGGTGTAATATCGTGGGGGGCTACTCGCAAACCAGCAGTCCAGCTCGCTTAATTGCATCCCCCTTGCTGTCTTATTATTCCTCTAGGATGCTATAACCCAGGCGGCTTTGATTAATACCTCTCCTGGCTTTTATTAGAGTCCTTATTGTGGGATGTGGGGATAACTTCCCTGAGTCCGTATTGAGGTATGTGGTGTAATACCCCAGTGTGTGATGGAAGATGTGGTGTAACATCCCCTAACAGGAGATGTGTAATTTCCAGCAAGTCCTAACTGAGGGATGTGCACTAGCCTCAGCCCGGGCTGGTGGACACACGATATAGAGGAACAGAGAAAGAAGTGGATACACGAGCAGTGTGCTGCTGCACTATTCTATATGACAGTTACACAGTGGGAACAAAAGCTAATGTTTCCCTGTCATATTCCATCACACAGGATGGTTGTGTCAGCCTGAGATGGGAGACTTCAGTAGTGTCACCCTCAGATGGGACACTTCAGTAGTGTCAGCCTGAGATGGGACACTTCAGTAGTGTCAGCCTGAGATGGGACACTTCAGTAGTGTCAGCCTGAGATGGGACACTTCAGTAGTGTCACCCTCAGATGGGACACTTCAGTAGTGTCAGCCTGAGATGGGACACTTCAGTAGTGTCACCCTCAGATGGGACACTTCAGTAGTGTCACCCTCAGATGGGACACTTCAGTAGTGTCAGCCTGAGATGGGACACTTCAGTAGTGTCAGCCTGAGATGGGACACTTCAGTAGTGTCAGCCTGAGATGGGACACTTCAGTAGTGTCAGCCTGAGATGGGACACTTCAGTAGTGTCAGCCTGAGATGGGACACTTCAGTAGTGTCACTGATGGACACTTCATGTGTCAAGTATTCCAGCCTAAAGGTCACTTCAGTAGAGATATGTCAAGTATTCCATAAGGTTCATCAGCTACGGCAGCTTCAAAGGTTTCCTTATAGCAGAGCTGCAGTTACTATCACTTGGGAAATTCTCTCAGAAGGAATTTCTCCTCAGAGAAACGGAATTTTTATGAAGATATCTTCATCATCATGGAGCCAATATAGAGGTATCATTTACCTAGGAATATATATACTTGCAACCAACCTGAGCACCATAAGCAAACTCTACTTCACTTCTCTCTTTTTCTCATACACGAATATACATGTGTATTATTATATACACACATTCCCATGAATATATATATTACACGCGCACGAACACACACACACAACTAGGACATCACTGGGCTGCAGACTAGTGCTGGCAAATTCAGAGTGGACAGTGAGGATATCCTCAAGCACCCCGAGCACCGTGTTCCACCAGGCCTAAAATGATGAACTGCTGGACACTTAACTATATAATCGTGTGCCTCCTCTTTATCACAAAGCTTATATGTGGAATAAACAGAGTTTGGAGGCTCAGGTGCGGTAACCGCGTGCATCTGCCACAGGTGACGATATCCCAACCTGATTCTGACAGTCACCGTATCATACAATGTAGTGGACGTTTTGTGCCGCCCTGAAACACGCAATTTTCTGAGCAGAACAGATCATAGCGCCTGATACATAGTGCTCTCAGGTCTCTGGGTATTTGTTTTCTTGTCTACCAGAGCTGGTATCCTCCAGTAGGATGGTTTTAACAAAGGCAGGAAAGATGTCCAGATGTAGCTCCACCTCCGGCCTGTTACAAGCTGACTTAGCTTCTTCATCAGTGTTATCATGGCGGCTGATTCTCATGTGGGGAAGGTATCCAGACAAATGAGATAAAAAGGCTTTTGTTCTGAGCATTATTCTGTTATTATATTCCTGGTGTTGATCATGTAAGCAGGATTTTTAAATGCTTGAACAGACTTGGAGTAACAGAAGATATATTGGTGGCTAGCTTCGGTACAGCTAGCTCTGTTAGTATTGAACTGAGCCACTTGTTCAGTTCAATGCTACTTGTCTTTATTCACCTATTTCCTTTGTGTTTTATGCAGACTGCGGCCTTTGGTCTATTGAACTGAGCCATCAGTGTAAGTTTGGTGCTCACTGGGCGAGGCAGTAGTTTCTTGCATTGTTGTCTTAGGTTTCTCTTCAAGTCTGTGGTGTAAGTTACGTATAATATTTCTGTTTAATCCAACTCCTAAATACTTTATTGTTCATAGAATTCCATGTCAGTGTCATTGATTTTTAAGGTGTCAGGTTATTAATGCAGACATTTAGTCATAATATTTTAATCTCGTCCATGGATATGTTGAATGCGTATTCAAGGTGAAGGCGTCGATGTGAGTCTGTAGACTATTGAACGTGTTGGCGAAGATTTCTGTATTATCCGCGCAACACATGACAGCCTCATAATCCAGTTTGGCAAAAAGCCTGTTCGTAAGTACGTTAAAGAAGGTGGGGCTGAGTACTCCACCCTGACGTATGCCCAGTTCTTAATGTGGCGCCGGTGGTACTTTTGACGCCTTCATATGTGACTTGAGGCTGTGCTGTTGCTTACTTATCCTTGGATAGAAGTTCGTAGTTTATCCCTTGACGCCGATGTTGGTCATTTGTTTCAAGGTCTTTATTGGGTCTGTCAAAGAGAGGCTGACTTTGTGCTAGGTCTGTGCCTGGGTCACATTAGCTGCAATGCCAGATGTCATACATTTCACCTATGTGGGTCACATCACCTATCCTGGGTCACATCAGCAGTGACAGGTGTCATAACTGTTAGCAATCTATATCACATCAGTAGTAACACAGATGATAAACGATATAATTTAACATCTTAGAAATACAGATGCCTAACCTCGGGACGGTAGAAAAGCCCAGTAACTTGGTCGTAGGTAATTCTTCGATCAGAAAATGTTCCTTTTTTACAGAATAAGAATAAAATTAGTGTGTTTTGCAAGCTATTGACATTCACTGTACTGAAATGCACAGTGGACAAATTATCGTGTATTGTCACTGAACAATACACTAAAGCAGGGGCGTCCAAATTTTTGTTTAGTAGTGGGCCACATAACTAGAAATCTATGTGTGCGGCCGCATGACCTTTTTATTAATATCAATAATGAAGTATAGTCTGTTGTTCAAAAATAAGGATTTTTTAGTAGTAAAAAAAATTAAAAACACTTCATTCAACTTTATTAGTAAAAAAGGTGGACTGTTACAAACCTAGTGTTAGCCATTGATTAATTTTGGTCAAGCGAGATGAAAAAAAAAATGGCTGAGAATCTCAGGCGAGCCGCACTCCTGAGTCAAGTGGGTGGCATGCGGTCCAAGTGTTGGGCACCCTGGCACTGAAGCTAGAGTCAGATGTTCTCAAAATTAGTTTATTCCTGCTATGCAGTCAGTAATATCAGTGCTTGGCCACGGTAAGGATTTATACATCTAAATGGAGCGTGGAGCTCATTTAGCTGAAGGAGTAGCAGAGGCTCGGAACTCCGTCTCTGAGTCAGCAGACATAGGCTAGCAAGCAGACAGGATGCTCCCATTCAGCAGACATTCAAGTACGGTATACTTGTATACCGCATTGTACACTTTGGTCTGATTGGTCAGAGATGGCATCAAATACCGACAAGTATGCAACTGACAGAGAACTGACGAAACTCCAGTTGAGCGAAACGTATCCATAATACTCGTCCTGGTATGTTACAGGTGTGTAATGCTGCACCTGTCTACAATATTCTACACCTGACCTACCACATACATTAAGTTAGTACTGCTACCACATACTCTATAAATTCGCATTAATACCACGTATTACGTAAGTATTAATGCCGCATATTCCATATGTTAATGTTACTACCACATATAGGAAGAAATCACTTTAAAAAGTCTATTAATAAAAAATATCCCACAGTGAAAAAGAGAAGTAGTTAACAACTTCCACGTGTTGACACCTTCTCAGAGGAACTAACCTGCATAATGCTACCTAACGTTATTATTATTATCATCAAAACTAAGCGTTAATCTACCTAACATTGAATAACTATATCTCACTTTTTCCTTACTCATTCTATCGAGTGACTGGTAAACGTTTTGCACTCTGGTAGAAGTCTTTTTTTTGTGTCTCATGAATATGTAGGTTTAGATTTTGGCCACCGAAGCAGTTTGTTGTGAACCCCATATCCATCCTGTGGACGGTAGCGCAAGAGCATATTGATACACAAATGGCCTAGGAACTAGGCCCCAAAAGGGTTAACAGGGATACATCTGGCCTGGGCAGATACCTGTAAATTATGTCTTATATGCTGTAATAAATTTGGGATATTTGCCTAATAAGCGAATGATAGATTAATTTTACAAACTTCTACTTACATTCAGTGTACATTAAACAGTGTGTGTTTTGCAAGGTTTTTAGTCCTTTAAGAATTTCTTTCTAATTAATGAAACCTGGTGTCGCGGGGCAGATGTATCCCAGAACCACTTGTCTGTTATTCACTAGTCATTCCCAAACCAGTAACAGATATAACAACAGCGGGTTGGGCTATTCTTAACATGACCCGCAACAAGAAATAAACAAGACTTTTGGAAGCTGAGTTTTAAAGAGGCGACGAAGTGAAGCGGTGGTGAGCACTCACTTATTGGCGTCGTGAGTGACAGAAAGTGGGTTTTGGTTAGCACCCCCTCAGGGTGTGGTTGAGAGAGAGTAGGTGATGGTGGGTCATATATGGGCACAGCAAGAGAAGGCTGAGTGTCACATGACACCCTTCAGCACGTCAACACAAGACTTCACTCCCAGTCTCATTAACTGGCAGACTTGACCGTAAGGTAAAAATACACCAGTGTAGATGATACTTTGCATGGTAAGTGGACCACAGACCATAACAGAGACAAAAGAGAGAGAGAGAAAGAGAGAGACAGACAAAGACAGAGAGAGAGAGGTAGATACCACAACTTATTTTGTGTACGTTGCTTCTTCAACTCGTGGGAATGTGCTGAGAGTTGCACCACTGCCTCCCTGAATGAGGCCAGATATTGAATCTGGTGAGCATGAATTTGTTCGTCTCGTGGGTGAGCGTATCAGGGTATGAAGTCGCCCAGATTTCAATGCATGCGAGATTTAAACATTCCGCGTGGATCTTAGTCACTTTTTTTTTTAACACTGCCTGCTGTGTGGGAACCGTCCTGGCTGTCAGACGTAGTGGTTCATGTACCTGTTACTTGGTTCTATTATTTCTGCCATATATTTCGTGGCGCTTGTTGATGCTTTGAATGCTCTACCAGCGTAGGTACGCAGGTAGAACCACGACGAGCGGATGAATGATTGAACCTCCACTGCTCCTTGAGATGAATGACCCATACTGGTTCAGGGCTTTATGAAAAGCAGAATGCAGGAAAAGATTTTAAAAGGCTATATGGTGGTTTTGGTTTAGCAATAGAGTAGCGTCATTGATTCAAGAAAAGGTGGAGAGGTACACGAGTAGTGTGTTTGGCCGGGAGTAAGACTTACCTAGCATGGCCCAGTAGGCTTACTTCTGTGCTCCGCTAGTGTATTCTTAAGCCAAGAGGTTATTCTAGGTATAATCTTTTTCGATTTGTTATTTTATGTTGTATCTGATGTTACTGCTGCTGGTCCTAATGATACTGCTGCTGCTGCTGCTTCGGCTAATGATGATATTGCTGTCGTTTACTGTTTTCATACTTTCTAGTACTAGTTACTGTTTTTAAACCTCCTAGTGCCAATGTTACTGTTTTCATACTTTCTAGTACTAGTTACTGTTTTTAAACCTCCTAGTGTCAATGTTACTGTTTTCATACTTTCTAATACTAGTTACTGTTTTCACATCTAGTGTCAATATTACTGTTTTCACACTTTTTTTTACTAGTTACTATTTAAATAAATTTACAAATAATCCACGCCTAAGAGAGAGAGAGAGGGGGGGAGAACTTGTGACGACGTTTTGGTCAGTCCTGGGTTATCATCAAGAGTAACCTGACAGTGGTCCAAGAAGGTTCGAAACGTCGTCCTAAGTTTCAGTGCACGCTATTTGTGACCTGTTTTATCCACGTTATTTTGACTTTTATTCTTCTTTGTCTATTTTGATTAGTATCAGGCTGCAACTATTGTTAGTTGATAGTTTTGCAAACGTTACCAGTGTAAGTTTGGCCAATGTTTTTCCTCTATTGCCGGAACTGTGACTTAGGTTGGTGGTAGTTGTAGTGATTCCTGTTAGTAGTTGTTCTCCCTTACACTGACTCCAGCTCTACTAGAGCGAGACCTTTTGAAACTGCCGTAGCTGCTGAACCATTTGCTGAAGGCTTCTCGATGTCCTCATTGCCTTACTGAAGTCTCCCAGTTCAGGCTGACAATATCCTCATTGCCCTACTGAAGTCTCCCAGTTCAGGCTGACAATATCCTCATTGCCTTACTGAAGTCTCCCAGTTCAGGCTGACAATATCCTAACACTATGACTGGGAAATATAGCTGTGGAAAAGGACACTTGTGTGCAATTCAAGACATTAAAGGAAACGTTTCGCCACGAGTGGCTTCATCAGTCCCATTAATGAAGTCCCTCTTGGCGAAACGTTTTCTTTAATGTCCTGAACTGTGCACAAGTGTCACTTTACAGTTTCTCGGTATACCATACCATTTACAACCGAAATATAGCTAACTTTGATTCACACTGAGGGACCGAATTTTGCGAGAGGAAAGGAGTATGGAAAAGGGCGAAATTAACCAGCGGGGTCCCCCAAGAAACAGTTCTGAGCCCCACACTGTTGCTGGTGTAGATTCACCTAGGAGGAGAGAGTTGTTCACTCAAGTGTTTGAAAAAACTCAAACCTAATAGAGTGAGTCCTCCCTTCAAGATGATGCAAGTGAAGGGCTCTTGATGTAAGGAATTGGAGGTCCTCTTCTCTAACACTGATTAAACGTGACCAAACCTTCACTGAGTGTACACCTTCACTCTGCTTCCGGTACTAGAGATTCTCTTAAATACACTTGTTGCTCTGTTAAGTGGTAGACGGGGTGTCACTTAAGTGCTTGTATTTGTTGACTTCCTTCCCTCACCCCCTCCATTCCGTCCAAATTAATTTCCTTCTTTTCCTACCTCTCCCTTCCTCCTTCCCTTCCTACCTCCCTCCCCGTTTACATTCATACTTTTTCTCCCATTTCCTGGTTCTCATCCTTTTCTCTCCTCTCAGCTCTCACTCTCCGCCTTCCCTTTTTCTATTCTTCGTCTTCCCTCTCGCCTTCTCTACCTACCATCTCTTCCTTTCTCTCCCGCCCTCCTTCTCCACCTCTCTCTCTCTTCGCCTCTTTTTCCCTTACATACTCTCCCTCACTCCCACTTTTCCCCCACTTTTCCCCCACCCACACCCCCTCCCCCAACTCAGCTTGCAATAAGAGTGGACTTTATCCAGTGTTCTCTGGAGGTAATATTGAAGCTGTTTTATTATGCATCTTTAATACACAGAATAAGGAGAGAACTTTATTATTGTTGATGAGTGAGAGACTCTCAGTCTCTTTTGTTGATGAGTGAGAGACTCTCAGTCTCTTTTGTTGATGAGTGAGAGACTGTCGCAGTCTCTCTTGTTGATGACTGAGAGATTGTCTTAGTCTCTCTTGTTCATGACAGAGATTACCTTAGTCTCTCTTGTTCATGACAGAGATTACCTTAGTCTCTCTTGTTCATGACAGAGATTACCTTAGTCTCTCTTGTTCATGACAGAGATTACCTTAGTCTCTCTTGTTCATGACAGAGATTACCTTAGTCTCTCTTGTTCATGACAGAGATTACCTTAGTCTCTCTTGTTCATGACAGAGATTATCTGTCAGCTATGTTACACTTCATGTCACTGGTTATCTCAGCTATGTTACACGTCATGTAACTGGTTATCTCAGCTGTGTTACACGTCATGTCACGTGTTATGAGCTGTTACACGTCATGTCACTGGTTATTCAGCTATGTTACACGTCATATCACTGGTTATCTCAGCTGTGTTACACGTCATGTCACATGTTACCTGAACTATGTTACACGTCATGTCACTGGTCATACATCAGATTATTCTGGAGGGTATTTCAGGAGTCAGCGACTTCCCCGCGGCCCTGTCCATGTCACAGATTATGTCACAGTTATTTCAGTAACGTCGCAGGGCGTGTTACAGGTGTGTCTGGGACAGTCACTTGCCTCCGGCCGTAATTAAATCACCTGAGGAGAGCAATTTAAAAATTCCTTTTCCCCTGAGCTTCATCATGATCACTTTATCTAAAAAAAAAAAAAATAGAAATTCCTTTATCACAAAATAAAGTTTAGAAATTGGTGGTGTGTGATGGGTAAGAAAGAGAAGCGTGTTAGGTGAGGTTGTGATGCAGCGCTTGGACCAGGAAAGACGACGCAAGTCAATGAGGATAATAAAGACAATGACGACTATAGCAATAGTAGTAGAAGTGGTAGCAACAGCAGTAGTAGTAGTAGCATCAGTAGTAGTAGTAGCTTCAGTAGTAGTAGCTTCAGTAGTAATAGTAGTAGCTTCAGCATCAGTAGTAGTAGTAGCATCAGCAGTAGTAGCAGCATCAGTAGTAGTAACATCAGTAGTAGTAGTGATAGTAGTAGTAATAGTAGTAGCTTCAGCATCAGCAGTAATAGTAGCATCGGTAGTAGAAGCAGTAGTAGTAGTAGCTTCAATAGTAGTAGTAATAGCATCAGCAGTAATAGTAGCATCAGAAGTACTATCAGCAGTAGTAGTAGCTTCAGCAGTAGTAGTTGTAGCATCAGTAGTAGTAGTAGTAGTAGCATCAGTAGTAGTAGTAGCATCAGTAGTAGTAGTAGTATCAGTAGTAGTAGTAGTAGCATCAGTAGTAGTAGCATCAGTAGTAGTAGCATCAGTAGTAGTAGTAGCATCAGTAGTAGTAGTAGCATCAGTAGTAGTAGTAGCATCAGTAGTAGTAGTAGCATCAGTAGTAGTAGTAGCATCAGTAGTAGTAGTAGTAGCATCAGTAGTGGTAGCAGCATCAGTAGTAGTAGTAGCAGTAGTAGTAGTAGCATCAGTAGTAGTAGTAGTAGCAACAGCAGTAGTAGTATCAGTAGTAGTAATAGTAGTAGCATCAGTAGTAGTAGTAGTAGTAGCATCAGTAGTAGTAGTAGCATCAGTAGTAGTAGTAGCATCAGTAGTAGTAGTAGCATCAGTAGTAGTAGTAGCAGTAGTAGTAGTAGCATCAGTAGTAGTAGTAGTAGCAACAGCAGTAGTAGTATCAGTAGTAGTAATAGTAGTAGCATCAGTAGTAGTAGTAGTAGTAGCATCAGTAGTAGTAGTAGCATCAGTAGTAGTAGCAACAGCAGTAGTAGTAGCATCAGTAGTAGTAGTAGCATCAGTAGTTGCAGCAACAGCAGTAGTAGTATCAGTAGTAGTAGTAGTAGCATCAGTAGTAGTAGTAGTAGCATCAGTAGTAGTAGTAGTAGCATCAGTAGTAGTAGCAGCAGCAACAGCAGTAGTAGTAGCATCAGTAGTAGTAGTAGCATCAGTAGTAGTAGTAGTAGTAGTAGCAACAGTAGCAGTAGTAGTAGCATCAGTAGTAGTAGTAGTAGCAGCATCAGTAGTAGTAGTAGCAGTAGTAGCATCAGTAGTAGTAGTAGCATCAGTAGTAGTAGTAGCAGCATCAGTAGTAGTAGTAGCAGTAGTAGTAGTAGCATCAGTAGTAGCATCAGTAGTAGTAGTATTAGCATCAGTAGTAGTAGTAGTAGTAGCATCAGTAGTAGTAGCAGCAGCAACAGCAGTAGTAGTATCAGAAGTAGTAGTAGTAGTAGTAGCAGCAGCAGCAACAGCAGTAGTAGTATCAATAGTAGTAGTAGCATCAGTAGTAGTAGTAGCATCGTAGTAGTAGCAGTAGTAGTAGCATCAGTAGTAGTAGCAGTAGTAGTAGCAGCAGCAACAGCAGCAGTAGTAGTAGCAGTAGTAGTAGCATCAGTAGTAGCATCAGTAGTAGTAGCAGCAGCAACAGCAGTAGTAGTAGCATCAGTAGTAGTAGTAGCATCAGTAGTAGTAGTAGCATCAGTAGTAGCAGCAGCAACAGCAGTAGTAGTAGCATCAGTAGTAGCAGCAGCAACAGCAGTAGTAGTAGCATCAGTAGTAGCAGCAGCAACAGCAGTAGTAGTAGCATCAGTAGTAGTAGCATCAGTAGTAAAGCAACAGTAGTAGTAGTAGTAATGGCAGTAGTGGCAGCCAGAATTAGTGAACAGAACAGTTGCTTATGGTACAGAATAGTCTCTTGTAAAACAGTATAGTTGCTTGTGAAACAGTATAGCTGATGAAACAGTATAGCTGCTAATGAAACAGTTTAGCTAGTTGTGAAAAGGAATAGCTGCTGCTGTGAAATGGAAATGAGGTTGTAAAACAAGTTATCTGATAGACACCGTGGCAGTTGTCATAGGAGAACTGAGGTGTGAATCTGATATGTCAGGTCAGGAGGGTGGTATGTACTGTGCCAGGTGTTTGACTATGAAGAACACGTGAGCCAGGTGTCCCACCATGAGGAACATGTGAGCCAGGTGTCCCACCATGAGGAACATGTGAGCCAGGTGTCCCACCATGAGGAACATGTGAGCCAGGTGTCCCACCATGAGGAACATGTGAGCCAGGTGTCCCACCATGAGGAATATGTGAGCCAGGTGTCCCACCATGAGGAACATGTGAGCCAGGTGTCCCACCATGAGGAACATGTGAGCCAGGTGTCCCACCATGAGGAACATGTGAGCCAGGTGTCCCACCATGAGGAATATGTGAGCCAGGTGTCCCACCATGAGGAACATGTGAGCCAGGTGTCCCACCATGAGGAACATGTGAGCCAGGTGTCCCACCATGAGGAACATGTGAGCCAGGTGTCCCACCATGAGGAACATGTGAGCCAGGTGTCCCACCATGAGGAACATGTGAGCCAGGTGTCCCACCATGAGGAACATGTGAGCCAGGTGTCCCACCATGAGGAACATGTGAGCTGGAACAATGTATGTGGTAAGAGGCTGTGTTTCAGTGTAAAACATAAACACTGTTGATGTAGGAGCGTTGTTGATACAGTTGCTTTGTTGATGTAGGCGAACTGACGTATGTGCGTTGTTGATGTAGGTCCGGCAAACATATATCTGTTTAGTATGCGCTCGAGGGCAAAATCCTTAGCCGTCTCACCTGGATATATTTCCGTCACATCTACGCCAAGAAATGACAAAGGTACCCAGACTTTCCTCGGGGCTGGCAACTAGTACTGTCTTCCTGAGTGGAGGTGTTGAGGGCGGCGGTGATGCAAGTGGCTTCAATTAACCCTAGAAACATTCTCAAGTCCCGTGCAAACTGTAATAGTTATGTTAACAAATGTCTTTGACCTTACTGGTCACTCAGTTCTTTTAGTTATAACAAAATATACACAACACACAATACCTTGGATGAGTAGCGAGACTCTACTCCCGGGACCCGGCCATGGGTGAATATAAAATTAACAAACAACCAAAGGTACGAACGTAGGTATTGTGTTAGTAGGGAGCATCAAAGAATACAAAGGCACAATTCACAACCCGAAAGTTATAACGACGTTTCGGTTCGACTTGTACCATCAAGTATACCTTTGATATACCTTTGAAGTGTTTCGAGAGTTTATCTACTCTCTGAGCCCGGCCATGGGCCAGGCTCGTCTGTGAAGTAGTCACATTCTCCAACGTGAGGGTTGTGTAGGAAGCATTAAGGAGAACTTAGTATTGGTAATAGACTCTTGTAGCATTACTCTAGGTGCTTACCTTCTGTTGTATATTCCTGTATGTATCCAGGTGACGTGAAAATGTTGACTGCGGAAGATTCCTGTGACGTTGAGGCGCTCCTGTGACTTTGTAAATGGGCCAAGTTGGACCGAAACGTCACCATACTCTCCTCTCTCCTGTGTCCGGGTTATTTGAGGTACTAGATCGTATTCCAGGAAATCATGGCTTCCAATACTGAAAGCTATTAAAACAAGCGCCTGAAAATCACTGATACCTTCCACAGTTTATATTTTCTTGCCTGGCTCACATGGTGCTCCATATACACCACCCTGGCTCACATGGTGTTCCATACACACCACCCTGGCTCACATGGTGCTCCATACACACCACCCTGGCTCATTTGGTGCTCCACACACACCATACTGACTCACATGGTGCTCCACACAAATCACCCTGGCTTACATGGTACTCAACACACACCATACTGGCTCACATGGTACTCAACACACACCATACTGGCTCACATGGTACTCAACACACACCATACTGGCTCACATGGTACTCAACACACACCATACTGGCTCACATGGTACTCAACACACACCATACTGGCTCACATGGTGCTCCATACACACCACCCTGGCTCACATAGTGCTCCATACACACCACCCTGGCTCACATAGTGTTCCATACACACCATACTGACTCACATGGTACTCAACACACACCATACTGACTCACATGGTACTCAACACACACCATACTGACTCACATGGTACTCAACACACACCATACTGGCTCACATGGTACTCACACACACCATACTGGCTCACATAGTACTCTACACACACCAGACACTTCACCTGACAGCCAGGTTCACACCTCACGTCCTGTCACTGCTCTACCTACTATATATACCTCTGTTTACGATTTACTCTATAGATTTACTCTATGGACTCCTGGTGACAGTATTCCATTCTGTCCGTTTGACGGTATCTGCTGCTCATGGAGCAAGTACTCTGCAGGAAACCTGCTTCAGAAGCCAGAGCTGCAGTTGCCTGGCGTATACTCTGTGTAGCGGCCCTCAAGCGCCCAGTGAGAATTTGGCCGTGGGGGGGGGGGTAGAAGGGCGGCGGGCCTTCCTCTCCTCGCGCCTCCAATATAAGATCAATTGAGAGCTTGATTTGACGGCTAGGATCTCGCTTGACTTGATGGGATCTCTGTGATAAATATTGTCAGCGTCAGAACCTAAACACGAGGCGAGTTTACGTTTGTGTGTGTGTGTGTAAGAGATTGAGTGTGTGTGTGTGTGTGTGATTGTGTACATGTGTGTGTGATTGTGTACATTGTGTGATTGTGTACATGTGTGCGTGTACATGTGTGTGTGTGTGTGTGATTGTGTGTGTGTGAGAGAGAGATTGTGTGTGTGTGAGAGAGAGATTGTGTGTGTGTGAGAGAGAGATTGTGTGTGTGTGTGAGAGAGAGATTGTGTGTGTGTGAGAGAGAGAGATTGTGTGTGTGTGAGAGAGAGATTGTGTGTGTGTGTGATTGTGCGTGTGATTGTGTGTGTGTGTGTGTGTGTGTGTGTGTGTCCTAGGTAGTAGGTTGGTAGACAGTAACCACCCAGGGAGGTTCTACCGTCCTACCAAGTGAGTATAAAAAGAAAGCCTGTAATTGTTTTACATGATTGTAGGATTGCTGGTGTCTTTTTTCTGTCTCATAAACATGCAAGATTTCAGGTATGTCTTGTTACTTCTACTTACACTTAGGTCACACTACACATTCATGTACAAGCATATATATACACACCCCTCTGGGTTTTCTTCTATTTTCTTACTGGTTCTTGTTCTTATTTCCTCTTAACTCCATGGGAAAGTGGAACAGAATTCTTCCTCCGTAAGCCATGCGTGTCGTAAGAGTCGACTAAAATGCCGGGAGCAAGGGGCTAGTAACCCCTTCTCCTGTATACATTACTGAAGTTAAAAAGATAAACTTTTGTTTTACTTTTTGGGCCACCCCGCCTCAGTGGGAAACGGCCGATTTGTTGAAAGAAGTATATGTGTGTGGTGTGCGTGCTCGTATCCTAAAAAAACGTTTCTTAACGTTACGTATGGGTCAGGTGTATACACATGGCAAGTGTACACACCTGTCAAGTGTACACACCTGTCAGGTGTATACACCTGTCAAGTGTACACACCTGTCAAGTGTACACATGTTGAGTTGATTGCATCATAATTGATTTTCCTTATTATCTATTATGTTCTACACCTGCACACTGAAGTAAATAATGAAGTCAGTGATTGTGAACCACAAATGTTTACACTAAATCACAGATGTTTACACTGTGAATCACGGATGTTTACACTGTGAATCACGGATGTTTACACTGTGAATCACGGATGTTTACACTGTGAATCACGGATGTTTACACTGAATCACAGATGTTTACACTGAATCCCAGATGTTTATACTATAAATCACAGATGTTTGCACTGTGAATCAAAGATGTTTATACTGTGAATCACGGATGTTTGCACTATGAATAACAGGTGTTTACTGTAAATCACAGAGGTTTACACTGTAAATCACAGATGTTTACACTGTAAATCACTGATGTTTACAATGCTCAACGTAAGAATTTTCTCGCTTTGGGAGATTTTACTTTGATGAAAACTATGTCAATAAAACAGCAGACTGCAATGACTGTGGCTTTCAGACAGCAGACTGCAGTAACTATAGCTGTCAGACAGTAGACTCCAGTAACTATGACTGTCAGACAGTAGACTCCAGTAACTATGGCTATCAGACAGCAGATTCCAGTAACTATAGCTATCAGACAGTAGATTGCAGTAACTGTGGCTGTCAGACAGCAGACTCCGGTAACTACAGCTGTCGGACTAGACTGCAGTAACTACGGCTGTCAGACAGTAGACTGGAGGTAACTACGACTCTCAGACGGCATGCAATAAGCTCCAGAAACAGACAATAAGGCGTTCCAGTATTAAGCTGCTCGGCCTACTGGTAGGATCAGATCGGATTGCTGTAGCGTTCCATCCCATTTGTTTGAGGCGCCCGCAGCCGACGCGTAGGCAAGACGGAACGATGTGGAGATGGTAGTCTTCAGATAGGCCAGCTAGCAGAGTATTGGATAGATGCAAGATAAACACGGGTGCCGGATAGAAGACTACTGGCTCTTGATCGTATAGAAGATAGCAGAGTTTAAATGAAGAGTTCCGCTGGGAAACTGGCTTGAAAGCTGTGTGTTTTGGTGAGAGATGGTTGATGAGAGATGGTTGGTGAAGGATGGTTGGTGAAGGATGGTTGGTGAAGGATTGTTGGTGAAGAATATAGTGATGTTTGGTCTATGTGCGGGGAATAGGTGAGCCATGTGAGAGCTCTGTAGGGATATTTGGTCCATGTGGGAGGGGTATAGTGATGCTTGGTCCATGTGGGAGGGTTGCTTTCTTCACAGGGGTGGGATGTGTAGACGTATAGTCTATGAGAGGGATGTTAAGGTCATGTGGGAGAGAGGGAGGGAAGGATAGTGTCTGTTATGAATCTGGGAGAATAGTAAGGCAAATCTTACTTTTATTCATTCTGTAGGTGAGAGGCGCGAAGTTGTTTGATGGTCCAACACACAAGATACTGAGGCCCTCCGATATCACTGCCTTAACATGTTTATGTTTGTTTAGTCTCTGTATATTATATATATGTATCATTATAATCGATTTTTAGATAAATCTCACGACTTAAACATTCTTTTGTATTCATAGTGCCTTTCAATTCAGGAGAAGCAGCAGTGCTGGAAAATGTGCAGAGGTAGTTTACCGTCCACGTAGATTCTGTCTACTTGGGAACGCCTCAAAGAACTTCGACTGTTCCTTTTGGAATAGGGAAGAAGAGAGTGTTATCATTCTGATAATATACACATGGAAGATATTTGAGGATTTGTTCTCCAATCTGCACACAGTCATGACATCTTACTGGAGTGAAAAAGGGAGACAAATTTATAATAAACCCAGTGTGAAGGAGGGGCGCCATAAGTACATTTAGAGAACACCTAATATCCGGGCGTCGAAAAATCTTCAATGTTTCCAGCAGAAACCCAGGATACCTAGCTGCTGGGACCACCCCAGGACACCTAGCTGCTGGGACCACCCCAGGACACCTAGCTGCTGGGACCACCCCAGGACACCTAGCTGCTGGGACCACCCCAGGACACCTAGCTGCTGGGACCACCCCAGGACACCCCAACTACAGAGACCACCCTAGAACCCCCCAGGTGCTGGGACCACCCCAGGTAGATACTGAGACCACTGCAGGCCCCACCAGGACACCCAGCTGCTGAAACCACCTCAGGACACCCCAGCTGCTGGGACCACTCCAGGACCCCCCAGGTGCTGGGACCACGCCAGGAGGTACATGGGGCTGGCTTAACTAGCAGGTTACAAGTGGTTTTCGAAGGCGCGTGGTAGTTGAAGCTGAAGAAACGACACTTTCTGGATCCTAAGTCGTACTTCTGGCCAAAATCAGCGGCCCTTCTGATGGTCGTGGGGGCAACTCCAAGAATGGCAACACTTTTTTCTTCTTTTCCTCCTCCGCTTTTTATTCTTTCCCTCTCCTCTTTTTTTCTCTTCTTTATCTTACCTCTCTTCTTGTCTTCTCTTTCTCTTTTCTCTCTTCTTCTTGTCTTCTCTCTCTTCTTCTTCTTCTCTTTCTCTTCTCTCTTCTTCTGTTTCACTCTTTTATCTCTTCTTTCTCACTTCTTTCTCTTTCTATCTCTATTTCTCCCTTCTTTCTCTATTATTTCTCTCTTCTATCTCCCACTATTTTCCCCCTCTTATTCTCCCCTCCTTCCCTTTCCTCCCTTTTCCTCCCCCTCTCTTTTCCCTTTCCCTCCCCCTCTTTTTTCTCCCTCTCTTTTCCTCCGTGGCTTTTCTTTCCCCCTTTTCTCCATCTTTCGTTCTCTCTACCTTTTTGCATTTGCCTCTTTCTTCCCTTTTCCTCCCTCTCTATCCCCTCCCTTCTTTCCTCCCTCCCCCTCCCATACTCTTTCATACCTTCCTTCTTGCTCCCCATCATACCTCCATAATCCTTAGCTCCCCTCTCTCCTTCACCCATTACTCCCCTATTCCTCTAGCTCACCTTTCCCCCTACACTCTTAGATCCCCTCTCCCCTTCTTCACCCCTAGCTTCCCTCTCCCCTTCTTCACCCCTAGCTCCCATCTCCCCTTCTTCACCCCTAGCTTCCCTCTCCCTTCTTCACCCCTAGCTTCCCTCTCCTGTTCACTCCTACCTGCCCTCTCCCTTCTTCACTCCTAGCTTTCCTATCCCCTATTTCTCCTCTCCCTCCTTCACCCCTAGCTCCCCTCCTTCATCCCTAGCTTCCCTCTCCCCTCCTTCACCTCTAGCTTCCCTCTCCCCTCCTTCACCTCTAGCTCCTCTCCCCTCCTTCATCCCTGGCTCTCCCCTCCTTCACCCCTGGCTCTCCCCTCCTTCACCCCTGGCTCTCCCCTCCTTCACCCCTGGCTCTCCCCTCCTTCACCCCTGGCTCTCCCTCCTTCACCTCTGGCTCTCCCCTCCTTTACCCTGGCTCTCCCTCCTTCACCCCTGGCTCTCCCTCCTTCACCCCTGGCTCTCCCTCCTTCACCCCTGGCCTCCTTCCCCTGGCCTTCCTCCTTCACCCCTGGCTCTTCCCTCCTTCACCTCTGGCTCTCCCCTCCTTCACCTCTGGCTCTCCCCTCCTTCACCCCTGGCTCTCCCCTCCCTCACCTCAGGCTCTCCCCTCCTTCACCTCTGGCTCTCCCCTCCTTCACCTCTGGCTCTCCCCTCCTTCACCTCTGGCTCTCCCCTCCTTCACCTCTGGCTCTCCCCTCCTTCACCTCTGGCTCTCCGCTTACAACAAAAAAGTTTTCATTCCGTGTTGTTTGTAATGAAGAATATCATGCAGGAGGGAGGGGGAAGAGGGAGGGGAGGGGAAGAGGGAGGGGAGGGGAAGGAGGAGGGGAGGGAGAGGAGAAGAATGAGGGAGTTTGAGTGTGGAAGAGGGACTGGGAGAAGTGGGAGGAAGAGGAAGGGGAAGAAAAGAAGAGATGTAAAGGAGGAGATAGAAGAAGGGAGATGTGAAGGAGGAGGAGAGGGGATGGAAATAAATGGT
This sequence comes from Cherax destructor, assembly GCA_009830355.1. Lineage (NCBI taxonomy): Eukaryota > Metazoa > Arthropoda > Malacostraca > Decapoda > Parastacidae > Cherax > Cherax destructor. The sequence continues at coordinate 316,400 of WNWK01000125.1, forward strand.
ATAAAATACCGACAATGGAATAAACTAAGCAGTAATGTGACTTTAGCAACGTCGACGAGTGGAAAGGTAGCTTCTTTCAGGAGGAAGGGAGGATTTGGATGGGGGAGTTGGAGGGGAGGGAGGCAGATGGAGGGGTACAGACAGGTAGAGGGAGAGAGGTAGAGGGAAGGGGAGGAAAGTGGGGGAGGGAGGATGAGAGAGAGACGAGGAGCAGACACGGAAGCTGCCTGGAAGCTGTGTATAAATCCTGAGGTAACGGTGTGGGAGGGAGGAGAGGGAAGGCGAAGGGTGGGAGGGAAGTAGGGAGGGGAGAAAAGGAAGGGATGTAGGGAGAGGGGAAATAAAGGGGAGTGAGGGGGAAAGGGGTGAGGAGTAGGGGAGGGAGGTGCAGGTCTACAGGATACCTAGATATAACCAGCTAGCCTCTATCCTGGCATTGGAAGTGGATAGGGAGTGAGTCAGCCTCTATCCTGGCAGTGGGAGTGGATAGGGAGAGAGTGTCAGCCTCTATCCTGGCAGTGGGAGTGGATAGGGAGAGAGTCAGGCTCTATCCTGGCACTGGAAGTGGATAGGGGACTGGGCAGTGCCTGATGATGCGAGTATAGACATTAATGAGTGTGTGAGTAGGATGAAGAGGAATAGTACACGCAACACAGAACGCAGGATAGTGGGGAGAATAGTTAGTGAGGGTAGAGGGGGGATAGAGTACGGATCTCTAAGGCTCTAGGAATGATGGTGACACCAAGAAGACTAGAGAGGAGAGTGGAGGAGGAGGAGGAGGAGGAGAGGGAGGGGGAGAGGAAACAAGGACTATAATGAGTACATTGAGGACAATAATATGGAAGCTGAGGATGGAAGAAGAGGATGATGAAGCAAGGAGGACAATAGTGAGGACGCTGTGGAGGACAATGAGGACAAGGAAGATAGTGAGGACAGTGATGCCTGAGAATAACCTTGAGGACAATGGGGAGGCGGAGGATAAAGAAGGTGGGTGAGGGTTGGGGTGAGAGACTGGTGTATGGATGACGAGGTGGTTGTGGGTGGGGTGGAGGGCAGGCCACCTCACCCGCCTTCCTGATATTGACATTTTTCCCACTGAAC
>WNWK01000125.1:322500-410000 GCA_009830355.1 Cherax destructor
TAGCTGTGTGGGTGCCTCCACCCACACAGGCTAGCAGTGTGGGGTGCCTCCACCCACACAGGCTAGCAGTGTGGGGTGCCTCCGCCCATACAGGCTAGCAGTGTGGGTGCCTCCGCCCACACAGGCTAGCAGTGTGGGTGCCTCCGCCCAAACAGGCTAGCAGTGTGGGGTGCCTCCACTCACACAGGCTAGCAGTGTGGGGTGCCTCCACCCACACAGGCTAGCAGTGTGGGGTGCCTCCACCCACACAGGCTAGCAGTGTGGGGTGCCTCCACCCACACAGGCTAGCAGTGTGGGGTGCCTCCACCCACACAGGCTAGCAGTGTGGGGTGCTTCCACCCACACAGGCTAGCAGTGTGGGGTGCCTCTACCCACACAGGCTAGCAGTGTGGGGTGCCTCCACCCACACAGGCTTGCAGTGTGGGTGCCTCCACCCACACAGGCTAGCAGTGTGGGTGCCCCCACCCAAACAGGCTAGCAGTGTGGGGTGCCTCCACTCACACAGGCTAGCAGTGTGGGTGCCTCCACCCACACAGGCTAGCAGTTTGGGGTGCCTCCACCCACACAGGCTAGCAGTGTGGGGTGCCTCCACCCACACAGGCTAGCAGTGTGGGGTGCCTCCACCCACACAGGCTAGCAGTGTGGGGTGCCTCTACCCACACAGGCTAGCAGTGTGGGGTGCCTCCACCCACACAGGCTAGCAGTGTGGGGTGCCTCCACCCACGCAGGCTAGCAGTGTTGGTGTCTCCACCCACACAGGCTAGCAGTGTTGGTGCCTCCACCCACACAGGCTAGCAGTGTCGGTGCCCCCACCCACACAGGCTAGCAGTGTGGGGTGCCTCCACTCACACAGGCTAGCAGTGTGGGGTGCCCCTACCCACACAGGCTAGCAGTGTGGGGTGCCTCCGCCCACACAGGTCATAACTCAGAGGTAAAGGCAGTGTGATCTGCCTTCATATACATATAGATTACACTCACACCTAACCCCCCTGCTGCCCTCCACCCTCCTGCTACCCTCCTTCCCTGTGCTATCCTCCACCCCTTGCTTCCCTCAAACCCCCTGCTGCCCTCAACCACCTTGCTACCCTCCACTCCCTGCTAACCTCCTCCCCCTCCTCCCCCATCTAACCTCCGCTACCCTCCACCCCGCTTCTACCCTCCACCCCGCTGCTACCCTCCTCCCCGCTGCTACCCTCCGCTACTCTCCACCCCTGCTACCCTTCTCCCCTCATCTACCCTGCTTCCCTCAATCACCCTGCTGCCTTCCACCCCCTGCTTCTCTTCACCCCCCTGCTGCCTTCCTCCACCCTGCTAAACTCCTCTCCTCCTTTCTTTTACCCTCCACCCCATCTGCCCTCCACCCCCTGCTGCCCTCCACCCCAGCTGTCACCAACTCCTCTTATTCCTTCTTATGTTGCTGCTTCTCCTCATTTTCTTTATTTTCCTCTCTCCTTTCTCCTTCCACTTCTTGTATTGGTGCTACTACTTCTGTTGTTCCTGCTACTGTTTCTGCTACTACTTCTGCAACTACTACTATAACTCCCTTCTACAACTACTACTACAACCACAACTACTGCAGCTACAAGTACCACCACTATCAAAACTACCTACATTTAAGAGTAGCCACAATAATAGTAATGGTAATAGTTTACCATTACTGATCAGCTATAATAGCAGCAACAAGAGGAGCAATATCAACAGTAGTAGCAGTGGGCCACTAACAGCAACAACCCGGTTGAACAGGCATTGAACAGGAAAGCCTGACCTCCGGCCGGACTGCGAGGGTAGGAAAACTCCAGATTGGTCACAGGTATACCATTCTTGCCACTTTTATAACTCTGTACTATCAGAACTACTACCGCTGCTATCTTATAGGCTCTGTCAGAACTACTACTTCCTGCTATCTCACAGACTATCAGAACTACTACTTCCTGCTATCTCACAGACTATCAGAACTACTACTTCCTGCTATCTCACAGACTATCAGAACTACTACTTCCTGCTATCTCTTAGGCTTTATCAGAACTACCAGATATTGCTACTTTTGCTACTGCTCTCAGAGGAGGTAAGATACTGACTGGATGTCTTCTGCACTCGAGTGTCAATAATAATGGTGGACACGGTGAATATATTCTCTCAGTACTTGGTTTCATTAGTGTCGTTTTTTATCATTTTTCCTCTTTGATTCCAGACATATGGGACACCATGTCGATCGACGTGTTTGTAAATAAGAAACTTGAGGAACGTAAGGGAAGGAAACAGATAGACAAATGCAGTGTAATGCGATGCTTTATTGACAACGTTGCGCTTTTTGAAGTCACAATCGTTGTCAACAAAGGGTTGCATTTCTTACTCCATCGTGTCGTTATTTTATTCCATTTTTCTCTAAAGTTAGGGAACTTTAATGAGGATGCGTGCTACCACCAGAGGGCTTTATTATAAGCCCAATGCAGAGAGCATCAACAGAGTAATATAGAGTAGAAGAGGGTCAAGGGTAGTTAGGCTGATGTCACGTGATGGCAGTGTACTGACGATTCAAGATTATTCCTTGCCAACTCGTTGGAGATTTTTGTACAACTATATTTGAAGTGATTACTGCAAATTGCAAGCACCTTCGCTTCTCCTAAACCGAGTTAAATTAATCAACGTGAGAAACAAAGCACTGGCAACCTTGATGTGACGTCCCTGTTTGCAAATGTATAAATGCATTTACAACCCCGGCTGTAGTACTTCGTAGGAAGGTCAGTGATGACATCGACCTTCCAGTGTGTATCAGTGACTTCCTCGAGCTTACTGAACTGTGAGAATTGTCATTATTTGTTTTTATGGTAACTATACGGGTAAAGCATTAGCTTAGCAGTGAGAACCCCGATTAATGAAGTCCAAGTTAACATGTACATATCTGGAGGCAGAAGAGTTATCTCTCATTCCCAACACCCTACCGTGGCTACGATATGGGAATGATATCCTCCACATAGTGCCTAGGAACTTCAACACACCAACCCAGTCTCCTGGATCGTATATTCGACTGATGAAGCCTGTTGGCCAGGCGAAACTTTTTGTCAACAAAGATATATTAGCAAAAACTTGTTTCCATTGCGTATTTGGACGTCTCTGCGCAGTTTAAGTCGTTTTTACGATGTGTAGAAACACTAAATCGTCATCATGTTAAATCAAACTTTGCTCTTTAAACTGCATGTTAAGTGGAAAATAAGTGTTGGCCACTTATCTCACTCGTCAACCTGACTCTATATTATTTCATTTATAATGTACGACCTTCAGCAGGGGCACGACGCAGCTCAGCACGACGCAGCTCAGCCCTCCATCACACTCGTGACTCAAGAGGCGTGTCAATACAAACTTCCATTCCTTCATGAACTTCTGTGTAGATTTAACAATGATGTACCCTGTAGATTTAACAGTAAGCTGCCTTTTAGATTTAACAATAAGCTGCCCTGTAGATTTAACAATAAGCTGCCCTGTAGATTTAACAATAAGCTGCCTTTTAGATTTAACAATAAGCTGTCTTGTAGATTTGACAATAAACTGTCTTGTAGATTTAACAGTTAGCTGTCTTGTACATTTAATAGTAAGCTACCCTATAGATTTAACAGTAAGCTGCCTTGTAGATTTAACAATAAGCTACCCTGTAGATTTAGCAATATGATGTCTTGTAGATTTAGCAATATGATGTCTTGTAGATTTAGCAATATGATGTCTTGTAGATTTAACAATAAGCTGTCTTGTATATTTAACAATAAGCTGTCTTGTAGATTTAACAATAAGCTGTCTTGTAGATTTAACAATAAGCTGTCTTGTAGATTTAACAATAAGCTGTCTTGTAGATTTAACAATAAGCTGTCTTGTAGATTTAACAATAAGCTGTCTTGTAGATTTAACAATAAGCTGTCTTGTAGATTTAACAATAAGCTGTCTTGTAGATTTAACAATAAGCTGTCTTGTAGATTTAACAATAAGCTGTCTTGTAGATTTAACAATAAGCTGTCTTGTAGATTTAACAATAAGCTGTCTTGTAGATTTAACAATAAGCTGTCTTGTAGATTTAACAATAAGCTGTCTTGTAGATTTAACAATAAGCTATCTTGTAGATTTAACAATAAGCTGTCTTGTAGATTTAACAATAAGCTGTCTTGTAGATTTAACAATAAGCTGTCTTGTAGATTTAACAATAAGCTGTCTTGTAGATTTAACAATAAGCTGTTTTTTAGATTTAACTGTTAGCCGCCCTGTAGATTTAACAATAAGCTGCTCTTCAAAATATATCGCAATATACCTAAAGTTAGACCATGATAACAGGACGTAGCAGAGAGCTGTTATCGGGACTGCAGGAAGAGTAACTATGGTGCTTAAGACCTATTATCTACAATAATGGGAATATCCACAGACGAAAAACTAACTGAAAATGATAAATTAGCTTGCTTCGAAAATTTAATAATATTTGGAAAATAAAACAAGTTATACAACCGTATTAATGTAATAATATGAAGTAACCACTAACGAGTTCATTACTGTAATAATATAAATGATTGCTGGAAGTGTATGTAAAAGCCATCCTATCCACAGCAATTGTTGGAACTTTTCTGAAGGCTGTTGACAGTGGTGGCTGTTGACAGTGGTGGCTGTTGACAGTGGTGGCTGTTGACAGTGGTTGCTGTTGACAGTGGTGACTGGCTAGACATGATGGATGGTGACCACCCTCGCACACACTCAGGCTGTGGCACTAGTTCCGTCACCATATACTTAAATATTAGTATTAAATAAACGAAACATCCATACATGTGTATAAAATGCTATAATGTATAATTTTCAAAGTTAACTTCTAGGAAAAAGTAACTTTTAACATTGCCCATCAAAGAAGCAAACAAACTACCTCGCGAATTCACCCAGCCTCAGCTTACAATAATAAATTATATATATATATATATATATATATATATATATATATATATATATATATATATATATATATATATATATGAAAGGGTGTATGTAAGTCATACACCGTTACCTCGGATATATTACAGTATTCTGGTATCCATCACAGTTGCTCGATCGCTAGCGCACTCACCTGACACACTGAGGTCCGGAGATCGAATCCTCGGTACGGCTGTAAAACATTAGGATGTGTTTCCTTAAGACACCTGCTGTCCCTGTTCACCCATCAGTAAAATGAGTACCTGGGTGTTAGTCGACTGGTGTGGGTCGCATCCTGGGACAAAACTGACCTAATTTGCTCGAAATGCACTGCATAACAAGGGGCTTTCTATATAGCAGTATGTCATTGATGTCAGCTAGGCCTGTATACCTTGTACATGTATTTGTAGAAATAAAATTATTATTATTATTATTATTATTATTATTGAAGATTGGGAGAAGATTCTCCTGGTTTCCTCAACATTACTCTCTCCCTCTCATTTAATCAGTGACTGCTGCCGTGCTTTGTGGCGCAGTCAACACTCCCAAGATTGAATAACCATCCCTGATAGATTTCTCAGCGTCTCCGACCTTCTGTAAGTGTAACCCTCAAATAGCGACCACCATCACCACTATAAAGGACTTGACCTGTGGACTTAACCTGCCAGAAACTCTAATTGAAACGAAGACCAGAGACTCACCAGGATCTGGGAACATAAATACACTTGTCGTACTGAAATTGTTAATAATGCCTGTCTTGTGACAAATGGTTTTGAAAACCGACAAGTTGGTGATTAAGACACTTAAGCAACATTTGGGAATCTTTATTGAAGAAACGTTTCGCCACACAGTGGCTTCATCAGTCCAATACAAAGCAGAAAGTTGTAAGGAAAGGAGGAGTTTGAGGTAATCAGTCTCTCGGTCTGGAGGGACTGAGTCGTCCAAGCTTTGGACGAAGACCTACTTCGACTAGTGGATGGTACCACTATGACCCCCGCCTCCTCCTGCTTCGCCTCGCCTAACTACAGTATATAAGTCACCTCTACGGCCCTGTGCTGTACTTTCTACAAGATTGATGGACTGAACACATCGACCCCAGGCTGAGGGACTGATTACCTCAAACTCCTCCTCTCCTTACAACTTTCTGCTTTGTATTGGACTGATGAAGCCACTGTATGGCGAAACGTTTTTTCAATAAAGATTCCCAAATGTTGCTTAAGTGTCTTAATCTCCAATGTCTGTCTTACTGTACTGATGGTATACACAGTCTACAAGAAGATGAATAAGGAACACATTGCGCTCAAGTTTCTTTCATACCAGCCATAACGTTCTCAAAAATAGTTGCAGAAATGAGAGCAATTGACAGTTTATTCCACTAATCTACAACTCTGTTAGATTAACTGATATATTACATATGGGTTTTGTTCTTGCTTTTATAAATAATAATAATAATAATAGGTTGAAAATAGTATAAAATACCTACAAGTTAATGATACCTAACTGTTGCACAAGTGTCTTACTCATCAATAATAATAATAGTTAATGGTAATAATTCATAACTTCTTGACCTTGATGCCTGTAACGAGAATGTCATTTTTAGTTCTTAATAAGATTAACAGTGTTCTTCAAGTTGTCTTGTTCCCCTCTAAGTGTTTCACACTCTCATGGGTTGGACAAATTTCCCATAACATTGCACTTTCTTAGTGTACATGGTTGTGAAAGTTGTGTTGCAGTTCATTATAGCCAGCAGTGGAATTAAAACAGTGAGCCTTGGAGGAAGTGACCTTTAGTGAGCTTGAAGCTTGATGAAATGAACTTTAGGGAACGTGAGCCTTTTTGAGGGAACTTTAGTGAATGTGAGCTTTATTGAAAGTGGACTTTAGTGAACGTGTAATTTGGTGAAAGTGACCATAGACAGTGTTGACGTAGTTGATACTGGTCACTGTTTACCCCCTTCCCCTTGGTCACACCTTCCCCTTGAACACATCTTTCCCTTAGTCACTCCTTCCCCTTGGTCACACCTTTCCCTTGGCCACACCTTCCCTTTGACCACACCTTCCCAATGGTCACACCTTTCCCTTGGTCACACCTTCCCCCCTTGGTTTCACCTTCCCCTTGGCCACACCTTCCCCTTGACCACACCTTGGTCACACCTAGACCCTCTAGGTCTGTTGTTTATGTAACTTCTCCCTGAACCCCCTTTCCTCCTTCGCCCTACATTTCCTGCCTCCCTCCCTGCTCCCTACCCTCAATCTCCCTACTCCCTGCCTGCCTACCTCCCCTGCTTCCCTATCCCCTGCCTCTTACCTCCCTCCCCATGCCTCTACCTCCCTTCTCCCTGCCTCCCTACTACCCTCCATCCCTCCCCTACACCAGTCTCCCTACATCCCCCTTCCTCCTTTTCCCCTGCCTACGTACATCCCTGTCTCCCTACTTTCCCCATCCACCCTTCCCCCTGCCTCCCAGCGGTGTGGCGTGGCCGCTGGCCTCCCTGCATGAGGTAACCTTGAGGGCCGCCATTGCGCAGGCTTCGATCTTCATACGGGGGGGAAAAACTCATTGGAAATTCCTCAGATATTAGTTGTCTTTAGCTTCCTTGCCCCGCCAGGCTATTGGAATCATATTAAAAGTCGACCGTAACAGGAATGCGATTAAGTGCTGAAGATGGTGTTTAATATTGGAAGCTTTAAGGCCGTAAGCCGCGGGGCGGTCCCGTGGCGAGTTTAACCCTTAGTCTATCATCTCATAAGGAGCAAATGCTCCTCATCGGCGGGGTAGACTATGCGAGGAATATCCCAGGCACCAAAGCCAATATAGAAGCATCAGAAGGTGGACAGGGAGCGGTATTGGATCCTACCTCTTTATTCGGAACTCTCTCTCGGCCCAATATCAAACGGGGGCTATCGTTTCATCACGCCGCTGCTGCCGGTGCTACCCAGTAGCGCAGCAGGGGCGTAGATGCATGCCTAGGTGCGTCGCTTGCGTCACCACAGTGTCGTGGTTTGTGATGAATGGGGGTAGATATTCGTGCGTAGATGTGTCACAGCGACAACACATTGGTTAGTGATGAAGGTAAACAGACGAGTGTCAGTTTATCACTAGGCTACAGATAAAAAGTTTAAAATACCGACACGATAGAAAAATAAGCATAAATGCAGTATTTTGTGATCCTTTATTGACTACGTTTCGCTCAGGTCACAAACAGATCTACCTGTTGAAAAGTATATGAGTATATATAGGGTGGAGAGTCAGGTGGAGAATGTTGGGTAGGTGGGATTTGAAACGGACCTTGCAGGTTTTGTGTGCAAGGGGCTTGGACATATAGCAGGCATGTGTGAGCGTGTTAAATAGGAGTGGAGACGAATGGTTTTTGGGACTTGAGCTGTTGGAGTGTGAGCAAGGTAATATTTTGTGAAGGGATTCAGGGAAACCGGTTAGCCGGACTTGAGTCCTGGAGGCGGGCAGTACAATGCCTGCACTTTAAAGGAGGGGTTTGGGATATTGGCTGTTTAGAGTGACATCTAAACTGTCATATCTGGGCACCTCTGCAAAGACAGTTATGTGTGAATGATGGTGAAAGTTTTTTTATTATTTTTTTGGGTCAACCTGCCTCGGTGGGAGACAGCCAGCATGTTGATAAAATTGAATAATAATAATAATAATAATAATAATAATAATAATAATAATAATAATAATAATAATAATAATAATAATAATATCAGGGAGAAGGGTAATATGACACAGGTGGACACAAACAGCTGGGCCTCTGAAATGGATGGATTTTTTTTAGTGTTAATGTGGTATAAAAAGTGGAATAAGCTGGAAGAGATGGTTGAGGAGCACTATATATACAGTGTGGAGGAACACTGTACACACAGTGTGGAGCAACATTGCACATACAGTGTGGAGCAACACTGCACATACAGTGTGGAGCAACACTGCACATACAGTGTGGAGCAACATTGCACATACAGTGTGGAGCAACACTGCACATACAGTGTGGAGCAACACTGCACATACAGTGTGGAGCAACACTTCACAGTGTGGAGGAACACTGTACATACAGTGTGGAGCAACACTGCACATACAGTGTGGAGCAACACTCCACATACAGTGTGGAGCAACACTGCACACTGTGGAGGAACACTGTACATACAGTGTGGAGAAACACTGCACATACAGTGTGGAGCAACACTGCACATACAGTGTGAAGGAACACTGTACATACAGTGTGGAACAACACTGCACATACAGTGTGGATCAACACTGCACATACAGTGTGGAGGAACACTGCACATACAGTGTGAAGGAACACTGCACATACAGGGTGAAGGAACACTGCACATACAGTGTGGAGGAACACTGCACATACAGTGTGGAGGAACACTGCACATACAGTGTGGAGGAACACTGCACATACAGTGTCAAGAGTTAATATGTTAGGTGGTAAAGGTGGCAGGTCTCTGACCATGCAGCGAGGGTAAGACAACCCTCGGAACCAGTCACAGGTAAGCTAGCAAGATTGCAAATATTGCATCAAGAGGTGGAGGTTTAGACCCGACCTAACACACACACACACACACACACACACACACACACACACACACACACACATTACACATTTATAAATATAACATTAGATAGGTGGTCTGGGGTGCCACAGTGCCATCTAACATAATTTGCCCATTAAACATCCATCTGTTCCACCTGTGACTTAAAAGTTGAAAACTGACTTGTTCTCTCTCTCTCTGCAGGTAGGTGATGGTGACTGCTGGTGGGGGAAGACCATCCACCCTGGTGGGGGGAAGACCATCCACCCTGGTGAGGGGAAGACCATCCACCCTGGTGAGGGGGAAGACCATCCACCCTGGTGGGGGGAAGACCATCCACCTTGGTGGTTTGGGAAGACCATCCACCCTGGTAGTGAAGGAGCACCATCCACCCTGGTGGAGGGGAAGGACCAGCCACCCTGGTGGTGGGGAAGGACCATCCACCCTGGTGGTGGGGAAGGACCATCCACCCTGGTGGGGGAAGACCATCAACCCTGGTGGTTTGGGAAGACCATCCACCCTGGTAGTGAAGGAGCACCATCCACCCTGGTGGTGGGGAAGGACCATCCACCCTGGTGGTGGGGAAGGACCAGCCACTCTGGTGGAGGGGAAGGACCATCCACCCTGGTGGTGGGGAAGGACCAGCCACCCTGGTGGTGGGGAAGGACCAGCCACTCTGGTGGAGGGGAAGGACCATCCACCCTGGTGGAGGGGAAGGACCATCCACCCTGGTGGTGGGGAAGGACCAGCCACCCTGGTGGTGGGGAAGGACCAGCCACCCTGGTGGTGGGGAAGGACCAGCCACCCTGGTGGAGGGGAAGGACCAGCCACCCTGGTGGTGGGGAAGGACCAGCCACCCTGGTGGTGGGGAAGGACCAGCCACCCTGGTGGTGGGGAAGGACCAGCCACCCTGGTGGAGGGGAAGGACCATCCACCCTGGTGGTGGGGAAGGACCAGCCTCCCTGGTGGAGGGGAAGGACCATCCACCCTGGTGGTGGGGAAGGACCAGCCACCCTGGTGGTGGGGAAGGACCAGCCACCCTGGTGGGGAGTATCAAGGCTACATATTAACATAGGTGAATGGAGTGTCCATGATACTTGGCTTCACTATCACACCCTCCTCTCTCACCTGGGTAAGTGCTGGCTGTAAGCCATTTTAAAAGACTAACTATATTATACACCCCTAATATATTCGCAACAAATTTGTGTTGGCTGTCCAGACGCGACCAAGACGAGGTTACACCCTTTATTACACGTGCAATTCATATATGCCAGTGTTGTAGATGAGGCAGGGGGTCGCCAGCAGCAACAGTTTGGTTGACCAGGCAAGCAACTCACAGTCCTGGCCCGGGGATGGGTTGTGGGAATGCGACTTGATTTCTCTACTTAAAATACCAGAGAGTAGGCGCCGTCTTGACGCGAAAACTCTCGAAACCCATCACAGGTGAATCAGGGGTAAGGAACTTTCCGATGACCATCGGCAGAGGTCAACACGAAGGACTTCACCGAACACTGTTCACGGGTAGATCATACTTATCCCAGGGTAGATCATACTTATCCCAGGGTAGATCATACTTATCCCAGGGTAGATCATATTTATCCCAGGGTAGATCATACTTATCCCAGGGTAGATCATACTTATCCCAGGGTAGATCATACTTATCCCAGGGTAGATCATACTTATCCCAGGGTAGATCATACTTATCCCAGGGTAGATCTTACTTATCCCAGGGTAGATCTTACTTATCCCAGGGTAGATCATACTTATCCCAGGGTAGATCATACTTATTCCAGGGTAGATCTTACTTATCACAGGGTAGATCTTACTTATCCCAGGGTAGATCTTACTTATCCCAGGGTAGATCATACTTATCCCAGGGTAGATCATACTTATCCCAGGGTAGATCATACTTATCCCAGGGTAGATCATACTTATCCCAGGGTAGATCATACTTATCCCAGGGTAGATCATACTTATCCCAGGGTAGATCATACTTATCCCAGGGTAGATCATACTTATCCCAGGGTAGATCATACTTATCCCAGGGTAGATCATACTTATCCCAGGGTAGATCATACTTATCCCAGGGTAGATCATACTTATCCCAGGGTAGATCATACTTATCTCAGGGTAGATCATATTCACTCCAGGATAGATCATATCCCCCACTTATTCCCTTGAAGGGTTCAGAGGGAGGAGGTTGCAGCGGAGGGAAGGAAGGGGGTGTTTCTCCCCCTGGAATCATTGTCATGGGGGGGAGCCTGTGCTTCTGGAGCCCAGTTTGATTAGGGTTTAGCAGCTCGACCCGGCAAACATTGGGTAATTGAAGGGTAAATCTTTATCTTAATTAATCTTTGCAGAGTAAATAACACCCCGGAGTGTAATACCCTCAAGAGAAGGCACCTAGATTAATGTTATATAAAATTCAATAACAGTACCCGACGCTACCTCGCTTTGCGTTATCCTGGGTGCGCTACCTGGCTCCCAGGGGCTCCGCGGGTGCTACTAGCTGCTCCAGGGAAGCACGCCCTGCCACGCCCACCAGATGGGCGTGGCAGGGCGAGGCGGGCGTGCATGCTACATTATGCGGGTCTTATTATCGAGGTCGCCCGGGCTGACGAAACTCGTACAGCTTTTGATTAAGTCGAGTATTGTTCGCGCTAGAAACATGTCGGGCCAGATTATGTGCGTGGCGAGAAGACAAGTCTCCAAATTGACCATTCTCTAAGGTCGACTCTCCCCTCGGTCTTGTGAGGGATTGTCGACCGTGTGAGGAGCTGGGCTGCCGGAGCCTGGCAGGTCAGGCCGGCTGATTCCTGAAGAGACCTCTGTGATTAAAGCTGTTAATTTTGTATAAGCTGGTCATTGTGCCGCTGTTTTATAATAAGCTTCGTTTAACAATTCTTGATTACTAATTAATATTTGCGTTGTAATAAGTTTCCTATAATTAAAAGTTAGCAGAGGCTGACGCAAATGGTCCTGAGTTGATGCAAATGGTCCTGGGCTGACGTAAATGGTCCTGGGCTGACGTAAATGGTCCTGGGCTGCCTTTTGATTAATCCCTGTTTTTTTTGCGTAGTTACAAAAACATACCGTTTTTTTTTGTTATATTGATATACTTTGTTATATAGCGGAGTTTAATTGAGTCCGCCAGTGGTTTATTTGACGTTTGTTTACAAACTATGTGACATACAATTATCAAAACATTTACGCTATTTTGTTTTAACCAGTTGAGGCCAAATATTATATTATTGAATTGGTTTATTCGGCTGTGGGCGGAGCAGTGTGACGTAGCGGGCTGTGGGCCAATCAGACGCAGGTTTAATGCTAATGCACAAGCAGTGGGAGTGGCCAACAGACTTTAAAAGCCCAACTACCAATCACTCCGGGCATCATGATATATACAGCAAACGGTGTATTTCTCTCAGTGTTGTATCACCAGAGTTTATTGTAATCCCTATTTTAGGGATTACAGTATTCTTGTCTGGTGGTGACAAGGTTATGTGTAGCCTTGGGGATCTTAGTGTGATCGATAGGCTTTAAACCTAGGTATGGGGGCAAGGCTATACACTAAGTGGTGTATGTCTCTGTGTATGTACGCTTAGACACTGGTGATGAGCAAGTTACATGCAGCCATAAAATGGCTCTCGTGTAGGTGATAGGCTTAAACCAAATTATAAACCAACGAACAAACAAATCTAAATCTGAATATAGTCTATAATAGTGTGTGTGAGAGAGAGCGAGAGAGGGAGAGAAAAGAGAGAGCGAGAGAGAAAGGGAGGGAGAGAGGAGAGAGAGGGATGGAGGGTGAAAGGGTAAGAGAGAGAGATGGATTGAGATTAATTACCTATTCCTACGTACTGGAGTTCGTGGTGTCCCGCTGCCGTGTTTTAATCTATCGTTCATTTTGTTTATATCTGCAGCCGTTGTAGCTCTTGCTACGTCCCTCTTGTCCTATGCCAGTGTTTTTGCCCTCTATTGGCGAAGAAACTTTTCTAATATCCTTTCTTTCCAATTTAGGAGTCTCGTCTGAGAGCGAGCCGCGGGGGTGATGATCCCAGGAACCATAAACATATGTAATAATAATAATATGCAGTGTGCAAAGAGCAGCGCTGGAGGTAAAACATTTATCAACGTTTCGGAAGAAACGTGTAAGACAACACGAGTGTCAGTGTTCTGTTAACACCCCCCATCACTACACTGTTTACTTACCTTGATCACTCAGACACACCAGAATCACTCTACTCTGTTGAACCTCCCGTCTCACACTACACAACAATTGAAATTAATGCAGCTTAGACAAGGCATGTGCAGAATTTCCACTCAACGGCTTGTGTCTGCTTAAGTCTCTCTCACTCTCTCACTCTGATCAGATCACACTTCCTGTAATTTATATATAACCCATAAATTGGTAATGAAACCTAAGCTCACAGAGGCGACACTAGAATCACTGTTGCTCTATTATACTCCCCCCCTCCCTCCTCACACTACACTGTTGCTACCTTGATCACAGAGAGACGACACGCGAGTCACTGTTGCTCTCTTAACCCCTCCCCCCTCCTCCCCACACACCCCACCACTATCCCTGCCTCGCTGGTCGACACTCCACTGTCTAGCAGTAGGGAACACCAGTGTCTCCTGCATCGTCTCCAGTATTTATTTCCTGTGAGTAATTACACACATGCAACTCCTGGCTCTCTGTATCTGAAGACGTTTCGCCAACCATTGGCTTCATTAATCCAGTTGGAAAAGCCTCTGGTTGGCGAAACGTCTTCAAATAAGAATATCTAGGAATTGCATATGTCTAATTCCTCATCCTGTCGGTATTGTATACGTGGTCTGAGACCTGGCCGCGGGGAAGGGGCGGTGTCCTCCGGAAACGACTCTAGGTAGATTCGTGTAGGTATTCTGAGGTTTCCTTAATTTATGTCTAGATAGCTGAGGTAAAGACAGAATAGCAAAATGCTCTCTGGTGGCAGCTTTACTTGCTTCCAGGAGCCTGGAATCCAAGTCTCCTAGAAACGTTTCGGCGTTTTTACCCCACGGACCAAGGATGTTGGATCCCTTTGGTACAATGGTACTGGTGGTTCATTTTTCTGTACATGTTTATCTCGTCTTCTTCCCTTCCACTCTCACCTCCTCCCTCTTCTCCTTCCCTTCCCACCACTCCCCTCCCACTTCCCTCCTCTCCCACCCTCCTCCTTCCCTCCACTCGGAGACCTCGTGTCCCTTGTTAATGAAGTGGTGAGATACCAATAACAAACACGCCCTTTGCCCTCCACCCTCCAGACCAGTTCCCCACTTCTCCCTCCATCCCTCTCTTCTCTTTATCCCATCCTTCCTCTTTCTTTCCTTTACTCTCATCCATTCTTCCCTCCTTATTCCCCCCCCCCACGTCAGCTATCATGCTCAAGTGAAAACAAAAATATTGGTTCCTTTATAATTTACTGATCTATGTTCATGTCTTTCCATCAACAGTTGTGCATCAATGTATGTGTAGACAGTGTATAAGTGTAGACAATGTATATGTGCCGACAAATGGCACTAAGCCGACCATTGGTGAGAGAGAGACTTGCAGAGAGAAACCTTTTGAGACGTTTCGCTCTTGGCGCAGGCTTCAGTCATTCACTGAAGAAGCCTGTTCTGTAGGCGACACGTCTCAATAAAGTTCCTCTCTGCAGGTGTGTCACCAATGTATGTGTGTTTACCTGGAGAGGGTTTCGGGGGTCAACGCCCCCGCGGCCCGGTCTGTGTGTCTACGTAATATGTACAATTATATGCTTATGTACACAATAATATTTTTTGTTAATTCATATGATGTAAAATGTTATGTTCTGCACCTGACTGTCATGACCGCCTAGTCTGGCCTTGCTAAAATTACTGTAGTGTAATGTAGCTTAATTCTGCCCAACTTATCTTGGCTCAGCCTAAAGTTAGTGGTTGTTTCTTAGTATTAGTGAAGTGTTCTGGTGTCGTGATGTTCACGTTGATTTTCACGGAGTATATTTGTTTTCTTCGCATGTATAGATAGGCCTTTCTGCATATTGTATTCTCTATATTTTTCCTCTAGCTTTATTTTTGCTTCTAGGCTGTGTGGCCCTCATGACTGTAACTAGAAGCAGATAGTTTTATTTTAATTTCCTTCCCTTTTCCCCTCGCTCTTGTGATGGCTTCGCAAATTCCATTTCCCCTGCTGGAGGAGAGGTCATCCTGAGACGTCGCAAGTCTAACGTTGATAGTAACTTTCATCTCTGGTGGGAGAGAACCTTTGAAGCTGACGTAACTACTGGACTTACAGTGGCATGCTTGACGGTACCATCATTGCCTTACTGAAGTCTCCCAGCTCAGGTTGGCACTACTGAAGTCTCCCAGCTCAGGTTGGCACTACTGAAGTCTCCCAGCTCAGGTTGGCACTACTGAAGTCTCCCAGCTCAGGTTGGCACTACTGAAGTCTCCCAGCTCAGGTTGGCACTACTGAAGTCTCCCAGCTCAGGTTGGCACTACTGAAGTCTCCCAGCTCAGGTTGGCACTACTGAAGTCTCCCAGCTAAGACTGACATATTTCAACACAAAATGTGACCTCCTCCTTTGATGGACTATAACATGGAAACTGTATAGCAGCACACTGCTGATGTATCAAACTTTGTTTAATAAAAACTGCATCCCATCCCTCTTTCTCTCCCTCCATTCCTTTCTTTTTCCCTCCCTCCCTCATTCCTCTCACTCCGGCGTCTCCTTCAGGTTTCCCTCAACAGACGAATATAAAAGATAGAACTACATCGGAAATAGAGGAACCTCTTCCCTTCCCTCCCAGCTTCTTTCCCCTCTCATCCTCCCCCTCCTTCCCAGCGTCTTCCCCTCTCCCTTCCAGCTTCTTTCTCTCAACCTCTCTCCCGGCTCCTCTCTCCCTGCTTCTCTTTCTCCGTATCTCTCTCCCTCCCACCCTCCCCCCAGTCCCTCATTTCTCTCCTTTTCCTCCTCAGTTCTCTCACTCTCCATTCTTCCTTTCCTCCCCTCTTATCTCCCTATATCTTTCTTTTCCTCCTTTATCCATTCTCTCTTCCATCTCGATGCCCCTCTTCATTTACTCCTCCTATAACCTTCTTTACTCCCTTCCCTCTCAACTCTCCCCGCTCCTCTCACCTCCTCTTCATTTCCTCCTCTTGTACCCCCTTCTCCCCTCCTAACTCTGCTCTCACCCCCTCATTTCCTCCTGTACCCCTTTTTACTCCCCTCCTTCCCTCCTAACTCTCCCCGTCTCGCTCCTCTCACCCCCTCTTCATTTCCTCCTCCTGTATCCCCTTTACTCCCCTAACTCTCTGCTCTCACCCCCTCCTCCTCCAGTAACCTCCCACTGCTTCAGTGTGTGGAGGCTGCAGTGGGAAGGCCTTAGGTTTGCTGCTAATATATCGTAATGGCTTGCATACCTACCCAGGAGATGTTTCAGGAATGTAATATTAGCTCTTGACTTGATCGCGGCGCAGCTCACAGATATTAGGCTGGCGTCCATCAGGCCGTGTTGAGTTTAATAAAGCCCCCGCAGCCAGCTCACTGTCCACTACCACCGCCACGATATTAAACTTGCAATATTAAGCGGGTGTATTACCTTCCCCTGCTCCCTCCCTCTCTCTTACTCTCTCTCTCTCTCTCTCTTTCTCTCTCTTTCATATCTTTCTAGTGCTCCTGATATCTCTCTTATTCTCTCGCTCTATTGCTTCTTATTTATTTAGTGCCTGTTACTTCTCAAGATCTCTCTCTCTCTCTCTCTCTCTCTCTCTCTTGCTCTTTATATCTTACTAGTGTTCCTGATATCTTTCTATTCCTTCTCTCTGTTGCTCCTTATCTCTTTAGTGTTCCTGATTCTCCCTTTCTCTCTCTCTCCCTCTCTCTCTCTCTCTCTCTCTCTCTCTCTCTCTCTCTCTCTCTCTCTCTCTCTCTCACCCCCTCTGGCAAAAGACCCTAAGCATACGGAGAAGAAGCGAGGAGATAAAGCAAGGGATTCGAGTAGAGAGAAAGAGAGAGAGAGCAGCAGATGAGGGAGGAGGAGGATAAACAAGAGAGCGACGTAAGAATCTAGTGTTGGAACGGTCAGAAAGGAAAGGGAACTGCAGGAAATGTTGAAATATTTTAGAAAAGGAGGAGGAGGAAGGGGAGGACGAGGACTACGACGACGACGAGGCGGAGGAGAAGGAAGAGAAGGGGAGGGAAAAGCAGTAAATAGGGTAGAGGAAAAGATGGGGAAACGCTGATGCGAGGTTATTACATTCATGGGGGTGAGCGCTAAACTCCCAGGGGTCACACAGCGCCTGGGGGGATGGAAGGCAGTCAGGCTTGATCTACGAAATTAGTGCAGAGGTCCAAATTCTTGGATCAAGAGCCCCCACCAGCATCAAGGACCCTCCATTACTGAGCTATGGGGGTGAGTAGGACAAGAAAACCTTAAAGGGGGTGAAGAAGTGTAGGAGACGGAGGATGAGGGGAAGGGGATAAATGTGTAGGGGAGATGAGTCAGGAGAAGTGGGAAGGGTAAATAAGAAGGGAAAAGACGTCAGTTCCCATCATCAGTCTCTCTCTCTTTCAATCTTTGATGTCCTCTCTCTTCCTCTTGCATTATGTTCCTTATTCCTATTCCTTCCCATCCCTTCTTCCACCCTCTTCTCCCCACCCTCTTCCTCTCACACTCCTCCCTTCCCTCCCTCCATCCCACTCTCTCCTCTCCTTCCCACCCCTCTCCTCTCCCTCCCACTTTCTCTTCTCTCCCTCCCACCCTACCACATTCTCCCTTCCACCCTCTACTCACCCTCCCACCCTACCACATTCTCCCTTCCACCCTCTACTCACCCTCCCACCCTACCACATTCTCCCTCCCACCCTCTACTCACCCTCCCACCCTCTACTCACCCTCCCACCGTATTCAGTTATCTCAGCCAACACAACTGAAAAGTGTTAATGAATTCTAGACTAACACCTGAAATGTTAGAAGCTTATGGTAAACACACTGCAGGAAGGTCACATGTAGAGTCCCAGGTGTTGCACATGCAATGTTAGGTTAAATAGAAGTGCTGGTGGGTGGTGGTTGGTGGTTGGTGGTGTGGTGGTGGTTGTGGTGGTGGTGGTGGTGTGGTGGTGGTTGGTGGTGGTGGTGGTTGGTGGTGGTGGTTGGTGGTGTGGTGGTGGTTGGTGGTGGTGGTTGGTGGTGGTGGTGGTGGTGGTAGGATGGAACTCTAGACGTGAGATGGTTGTATAGAGCTCCGGAAAGGGCAGCGGCGGTGACGGTTGTTATTGTTTCTTGATTGAATAACCTAACAAGTGCCTCCTGCAACATATATTAGTCAAACATTGACCCTTGACCTGAGTAAAGCGCCCCATCCCCCCGCCCAGCCAGGTTTCTCATGATAAACCTTGATATTCACCCACTAAGAGCTCCAAAAATGGCGATATTCTATTATAATGCACTGGAACTAAAAAATACTCCACCACTGAGAACTGGAAAATGCTGACATTCTTATTATGTACTGGAAGCCAACACTACTCTGATGAAGAACTGGATAAATAACTAGAAAAAAGTGTAATGAACACTTGTCAGTGTTCAATAATAACCACATGGACACACTCAGTGAATTGGTCTATATATTTCGACCCCCTGCTGGAAAGGACCCCAGAAGGGGATTATTATCGAATTGGAAAATGTTGACATTCCGTTAAACCTGAAAACCAAAATTCTCTGTCGTTAAGAACCCTGAACGTTGATTCCACACGCCGTTGAAAGAACCCAGAGGCTCATTACCTGTGCTAGAATGTATGGAGGAGAGAACTTATTGAAGCCAGTTGGTGTTGGTTAAGAGGCAGGCCCAAGTGCTGGAACTCAACCAGGCATACTGAAATAGGTAATTGTACAGACACACGCAAGCTCTCTCCGACACGTCCGTATGCAGGGGCGCACAAGTGCGTATGCAGGCACGCATTTCTGCATGCAAACAGACGCACGCACGCCCGTATTCAGGCATACGCACGCATGTATTCAGGCATACGCACGCACGTACCCAGGCACACGCATTGACAAAACTGGACTTGCATGCAAGTAGAGGTATCAATGACACGCCTGGCTTCCTCAGAATCATGTACTGCACACAAACGTTTATGAGGCTGGTGACCAGTGTGACCCCCCACCTCCACCCCCCAAACACCCACGACAACCACTCCAACCACCACCCCAGGAGCCACCACAACCACCACCCCAGGAGCCACCACAACCACCACCCCAGGAGCCACCACAACCACCACCCCAGGAGCCACCACAACCACCACCCCAGGAGCCACCACAACCACCACCCCAGGAGCCACCACAACCACCACCCCAGGAGCCACCACAACCACCACCCCAGGAGCCACCACAACCACCACCCCAGGAGCCACCACAACCACCAGCAACTAACCATCATCACCAAAGCCACCACTTCCTTCCCCCTCCTGAGATCACTAGCATCAGCACTAGATGATGGTATTAATAGAACTAATTCAGATGACAATAGAGGACAGATGGACTAGGGGTGATATAATAACAACGTACAAAATACCGAGAGGAATTGATATAGTGGACGGGGACAGATTGTTCGAGAGACGAGGAAAAATATGGAATACGAGGAACAGATGGAAGTTGAAAATACACATATGAGTAACTTGGGTCTTAGGAAGTGTTTCTTCAGCCTCTTCGCTGGCATCTACTGGGTTCACACTGTCCTAGCTTTGAGGGTCCTGTCATACCTCTTCTTAAAGCTATGTATGGAGTCTGCCTCTTCCACTTCACTGTCCAGGTTCATTTGTAGTCTTTCCTGGTTCTCATCTGTCTGCATCCTCACTAGTTTCACATCTGCTAACAGGGGTACCTGTGTGTGTGTACTCACCTATTTGTGGTTGCAAGGGTCGAGTCATAGCACACAATAGGTTTTATATATATATATATATATATATATATATATATATATATATATATATATATATATATATATATATATACACGCGTGTGTGTGTGTATGTTATTACGTACTGTATTAAATATGTAACTAGAGGAGCAGTGCTGTGTTGACGGTGTCTCGCCCAGTGGTTATCCTGGCATCTCGCCCAGTGGTTATCCTGGCATCTCGCCCAGTGGTTATCCTGGCATCTCGCCCAGAGGTTATCCTGGCATCTCGCCCAGAGGTTATCCTGGCATCTCGCCCAGAGGTTATCCTGGCATCTCGCCCAGTGGTTATCCTGGCATCTCGCCCAGTGGTTATCCTGGCATCTCGCCCAGAGGTTATCCTGGCATCTCGCCCAGAGGTTATCCTGGCATCTCGCCCAGAGGTTATCCTGGCATCTCGCGCAGTGGTTATCTCTCTAGGTTTTCATCTCCGGCCCAGCTGGTTATCCTGGCATTCTCCGGGCCCAGAGGTTATCCTGGCATCTCGTCCAATGGTTATCCTGGCATCTCGCCCAGTGGTTATCCTGGCATCTCGCCCAGTGGTTATCCTGGCATCTCGCCCAGTGGTTATCCTGGCATCTCGCCCAGTGGTTATCCTGGCATCTCGCCCAGTGGTTATCCTGGCATCTCGCCCAGTGGTTATCCTGGCATCTCGCTCAGTGGTTATCCTGGCATCTCTCCCAGTGGTTATCCTGGCATCTGTCTTCCTGCTGCCACTCATCGTCGGCTTCTTTACTGCCAGTGGCTTTTAATTATAACTCAGATGTTGTGAGCTTTTGTGTCTTACCAAAGGTGTGAGTCCTCCTTCACCTCCCGATAGAGTACTTGACACCTCCTGAACTCTACTTAGTCAGACCATTCGAGTTCTGAACATTCTATACCTTAAAGATACTCTTGTATCCTGTTCAACAGGAAGAATTTTGTTACTTCGTTTATGGTTAATAGGAAGGGACTTATATGTAACATTATATGAGGGTTATTACAATGGTCATTGCTATGAAATATGGGAATGCAGAATATACTGGTAAAAGTTGCAGTGCTCTATAAATCTCTTACAAACTTTCCCCATCGAGGCCTGGTCATGGACCGGGCTGCCAGGGCGCTGACCCACGAAACACCCTCCAGGTATACTCCACCCTATAGGTATCGCCTCTTGGTGCACCTACAGTCAAACCTGCTTCTGTTCTGTCTTTCACTCGTGTCCTTCACCCGTTTCCCACCCATGTCCTTCAAAATCCATTTCAAAAGTTGCTTCACCCTCTCAAGCAGGTCTCACAAGGTCAATCATCCATCTCCAGCCAGCATGGTGGCTGAGCCTTCCATGTCTATCACATCTAAGTCCCGTTTCTCTTTCTCCTAACCCTCCCCCCTCCCATCTAATCTGAGTCCCATTTCTTTTCCTCCTCCCCCCAGGTAGAAAGAACAAGAGATACCTTGTGTTAATCACCCTTCCCCCACTTCTCAAGAAGGCAGGTAAGGTTGGAGCAAAATCACATAATTTTTCCCTCCCTAACCCCAAGAATTACTAGAGTTACAAAAATCTACGTTTTGATTAAAATTATGTGCTGTTTTATCCCTAAACATGGAGAAGCTAAACTTGCTAGTGTTTGCCTTAAAAATCTGACATGCATTTTATTAACACAAAAAAATCCAGCTCTAACAAAGCAAGTTCCTCCCATAGTTACCCCCACCCACCTAAAAAAAATCGAACCATTCTGGTCTACATCTCTCTTCCCATGACCCTTACCATTCACCCTCCCGAATTCAGTCCTCGGTCAGTTCTGTTTATCCAAGAAATTCTTTTAATAGAGCATTCTACCGCTTGCCATCCTTCACAGCTTAGTGAGTCTAGGCTTACTCAGACCTCCCTGGGTCTGTCTTGAAGTGAAAATACACAAACCAGGCTACACAACACTCATTCCTAAACGACCTCTCACTTTCAATAACCATTTTATCCCTCTTCTTACAAACACTATCATCAGTAGACGCTACAGAAAAGTCACAGTGCTTTAGAAAATACTTCTTACATTACAACACAAACTAAATATAAAGATATTTTTAAAATGTAAGAGAAAAAAGTTAAATAGAGCACAGGAAAGTGAGCATCTCATGCGATAACTCAGCAACAGAATTAAGAAAAAACTTAACCTAGAAAACTTCTAACTACGATAGGATTACTTAATAACCTTTAATTAACCACTAAAGGGATTCCACTATGTTTTCGTTTTTTATTTATGTAACAAAAATTCGTTCAGGATTTAAAAAAAAAATTATTCAAGCATTTTCCAATTGTTTCTTTCTTCAATAAGTAGACTTTTCTTTTTCTTACTAATAAAAAAAAAGTTTTTCTTTACCTCAGAACACACACACATATCTTACTCTTTTTAACTCAGTACATAGACAGTTTTAGCACACGACAAAGGCCATCACAAGTGAGTCAGTATACAGGTGGTTCTTTGCGGCCGCTCTTATCCTCCAGTTTTCTTTAGTACTAAAGATTCGCCTGGAGATAACTCTACCGCTTGTGGTTTACCGCAAACCCACCTGGAGGAGACCTCGTACAGCTCGCATCATGAAACATGACAAAGAGAAATATGTTAATTGGGCTATTCTTGCATGTATATAGAATTTGAAGTCCCAATTTTATGAATGATGAGTATAAAACAAAATATATTTTCAGGAAACTACGATGCCCTTCATATTATGTTCTAAATTGTAGAAAAGGCGCCAGAAAAATCCTGAGTTCTGTACTGGTAGAACCAACATCAAAACAGATATCTAGTCTTCCCTACTAGTAGTCTCTCTTCCAATATCACACAAATGTTGAACTATACAGAAAAAAAGTAGTTGTCAAAACCTCCACCAAAATTCACAACACATACAACAATTACAACTGGACAGTGGATTTTGGAATTGGCGAAATCCCATATAGAGGTTGTAGCAAAATATACATAGATGAAATTGCCAGGAATTTAATCGCTCGCATCAACACACTAAACTGAGCAACGCTTGTGTCCAGCACAGCAAAACTGGTAATAAGAGGTGACAAATATAAAGGAAAATGTTATGAAACCGCGTTCATCTCGACAACCAACACAATCAACAGCTAAGGAAGCTTGAGCTGGGCCAAACTCTTAGCCATACAGCTGGTCAACACAACGTTCCACCGTGAACCACATACCACTCAGCAGGCTGATATAACTACACTACTATTCTACTATACTACTATTACTACTAGCCACGGCACTACTCAATATGCCAACGAGTCTCATTTTTTCTTATATTCAAAATTTTATTTGCACGTGACTATGTGCCTATTTTCTGCTAATATACTGTGCTACCACCAGATATAATCTGTCAGACTTTATGTAGCCTACTGCGCAGGCGAAAAGTTTTCCTAACAAGTTAACAGTTAGTGCTATTTATGAGTATAATTTACAAGATAATCACTCTTTCCGAACGGTTTAGATAGGCTGTGTTAAAAATTCTTCCTCTTTTCTAGTAAATGCTAGGTCTAGTATTAACTTCTCCTGCTGCTGTCAGCATGGTGATGTACAAACAAAAACATTAATTACGTTGAGGTATTATCTAGGCCAATTATTTTTTGGTTAAAGCCTTGTGGTCTCTCCAGTTGATCGCTCTAGCTAGTTAAAATCTCCACTTACAATAACGTTTTTCCTTTTCAAGGTCACTTTTCATCAATGATTCGGTTAGTATATTATGTAACTCTTAATTTACCCTCCCCCCCCCCCTCGTCATACTCTTCTATCTCCCAGTTATTATTAATCTGTGGCTTGTATGCTTTCACCACTTTGAGTTTCTCATCTTTATCTTGGATTTCTTCAACTAAAATTTCAACAATATTTTTTTTTAGGATTACTATATATTTTACCAATAATACCTCTACTTCTTTCTTCCCTGCTGCCTCCCTCCCTCCCCCCCTCTCTCTCTCTCTCTCTCGAATAATTCAAAATACTTTTCTCGAGTTTATTTAAACGATATTTTTTTTTTTCGTTTATAGAAACCTTTGCTATAATTTTTATTGGAAATTATTTCATATATGTTTTCATATTAAATATTTACAGATGTGTTTGTCTCACTTGTTCCTCCTCTATATCACTGTTGTAGTTTACTACCCACCCTGCGCTTACTTCCCTCAGAAAAAATAATATATCGACAACCCTGAATTACTCTGTAAGGAGTTCTATTTTCTCGCTTCTGTTCTCAATTATCCTCTCGGTCTTGAATTTTTACCCTTTCTTTCCTTGCAGTCCCTTCTCTAATTAATATAGTTTTCCAGTTTCTTTATCTCCCAAGCTCGCTTTAATATTTCTTCCTTATGCTTCACCACTGAAAACGTTATTCTTAACGTCCTGGTTGTATCTAGCATATTCTTTATATCGAATATTATCCCGCCACATGTTCTTAATTGCTAAGATCGTGGAGTCGATGGACTGAGCACATCGACTCCAGGATGAGGGACTAATTACCTCACACTCCTTATCTTCCACCTTTTCTCTGTGTTGGACTGAAGAAGCCACTAGCTGGCGAAGCGTTTCCAGAATAAAGATACCCAAGTGTTGCACAAGTGTTGTACAAGTGTTGCACAAGTGTTGCACAAGAGTTGCACAAGTGTCTTGTTTATCACACTGATGTGTTGTTCTCCCTCTTTTTGTTTTTCCTTGAACTGATTTCGTTTTCAGAACAACGAAACACAATGATAAGACCAACCTGGCCCATGACCAGACAAGCCTGGCCCATGACGAGGCAAGCCTGGCCCATGACCAGACAAGCCTGGCCCATGACCAGACAAGCCTGGCCCATGACCAGACAAGCCTGGCCCATGACCAGACAAGCCTGGCCCATGACCAGACAAGCCTGGCCCATGACCAGACAAGCCTGGCCCATGACCAGACAAGCCTGGCCCATGACCAGACAAGCCTGGCCCATGACCAGACAAGCCTGGCCCATGACCAGGCTGCGGAAGTAGGAAAACACTCGAAACTGAATCACAGGTATATCACAAATAATTGTTTCTTGCCCCTCCGTAAACACCTTCCTCCCTCGATAACTCAGAATTACTCGTGATATTTTTTTCCTTGCAAGACTAATGTTTTCCTTTAGTTGTAATTTCCTGGAGTAACAACACCTGCTATTCTCTCTTGAGTTATTTTGACATAAGTGTCGTCTATTTTACCTTTCTTTACTCCTCTTTCCCATTTATTTCCTTTTTCAAAGCTGTTGATATTGCATGTGATGCGATGAATTAGACACATGTTCAATATCTGGATATTATTTGATATGCTTAGTTGCACCTGTTGCTCTAGTTCCGTCTTTAGCTTTGTTACTCTTGCGTAAGTATCATCCATTTTCGCTTTTTATTGCTTCTGAAGATTGTCATCCCTTTTATATCATTTTTTTTTAATACTCCTCACCCATTTCTACAACCTCAGTTGGCTCTCTTAGTGTTGTCTACCTCTGTTCTAGTGTTGTCTGCCTCTGTTCTAGTGTTGTCTGCCTCTGTTCTAGTGTTGTCTGCCTCTGTTCTAGTGTTGTCTGCCTCTGTTCTAGTGTTGTCTGCCTCTGTTCTAGTGTTGTCTGCCTCTGTTCTAGTGTTGTCTGCCTCTGTTCTAGTGTTGTCTGCCTCTGTTCAAAGGGCATTTCATTATTTCCATTTCATCTTTCAGTTTTCTTTCTCCACTTCTTCTGTGAATTCTTGTTACCTTTAACTGATTTTTTTTTATTTTTTTAATGTCTTTCCATCGTCGTGTAAAGGAATAACTGTGTTTAAACCTGGTGTAAAGACAGTCATGTTTACACCTGGTGTAAAGACAGTCATGTTTACACCTGGTGTAAAAACAGTCATGTTTACACCTGGTGTAAAGACAGTCATGTTTACACCTGGTGTAAAGACAGCCGTGTTTACACCTGGTGCTGATGTTTTTCTCCTTGTGTAAAGACAGCCGTGTTTACACCTGGTGCTGGTGTTTTTCTCCTGGTGTAAAAACAGTCATGTTTACTCCTGGTGTAAAGACAGCCGTGTTTACACCTGGTGTAAAGACAGCCGTGTTTACACCTGGTGCTGGTGTTTTCTCCTGGTGTAAAGACACCCATGTTTACACCTGGTGCTGGTGTTTCCAATTCTTCTCACATTACATATAACTTTAACTTCCCTCAGTAATCCTTCATACCATTTTTTCCCTGCCATATTGCGGGACAGCACTCAAGATTATCGCTCCACTCCCTTCACCATAAACAGGCAGAAACGTTCTTGTTTCTCCAAGATGTGATGGCTGACGTCCGTTCACATCAGTGGCAAGCAAGCGTGTGTGTGTGCGCGTGTGTGTGTGTGTGTGTGTGTGTGTGTGTGTGTGTGTGTGTGTGTGTTAGTTAGTTACCATTTTGTCCTAGGCACATGTCGATTAGACACTAGGCCTGAGCGTGTGTGTGTGTGTGTGTGTGTACGCGTGCGTGCGAGTGTACACGTGTGTGTGTACACTGTCATTTGCTGTCTTCTTACCACTGCTAGACAGACAACTGGGGGATATAAGGAGAGGCTGGATATTGAACCGTTTACCAATAATATAAACAATTTTCCCCAGCCTAACCGGGAAGTGGCGGACCTCTCTCTCTCTATCTCTATCTCTCTCTCTCGCGCTCTCTGCTGGAGCTGTTATTGTTACTGTTAGAGCTGCTGTTATTGTTCCTGTTGTAGTTGTTGTTATTGTTCCTGTTGTAGTTGCTGTTATTGTTCATGTTGTAGCTGCTGTTATTGTTCATGTTGTAGCTGCTGTTATTGTTGTTGCTGCTGCTGTAGCAGATGTTATTTCTCCCGCTGCTGCTACTGTAGTTCCTGTTATTGCTGCTGCTGATGTAGCTGCTGGAGCTTTTGTTGCTGATGTCACTGTGGCTTCTGGAGCTGCTGTTACTGCTGCTGCTGCGGGAGCTGCTGTAGTTCCTGTTATTACTGTAGATATTGTTACTGATGTAGTTATTGCTATAGCTGTTATTATTACAACTGCAGTAAATGCTACTGCTGTAACTCTTGTTACTGTTACAGTTGTAGCTCCTTTTATTGCTGCTGTAACTCCTGTTATTGCTGTCACGATAGCCACTTTTATTGCTGCTGTTGTAGTTTTTCATATTGCTGCTGCTGTTGTTCTTATTGCTACCGCTGCTGTTGCTTCTACTGTTGTTCGTATTCCTTCTGCTGTTACTGTTGTTGGTATTGCCGTTGGTGGTGTTGCTAGAGCGACTGTTGTTGCTGCTATGATATTGCTGCTGTTATTATAGGGTCTGTTACTGCTGTTGCTGTTATAGGGTCTGTTACTGCTGCTGTTACGGTAGCGCCTGTTACTGCTGCTATTGCTGATGTAGCACTTGTTACTGCTTTTGGCGGTGCTACTGTTGCTAGAATTGGTATTGCTGCTGTTGCTATTAGTATTGCTGCTGTTATTGGTATCGCTACTGTTGCTATTAGTATTGCTGCTGTTATTGGTATCGCTGCTGTTGGTATTAGTATTGCTGCTGTTATTGGTATCGCTGTTATTGCTATTAGTATTTCTGCTGTTGTTGCTGTTATTGGTATTACTGCTGTTATTGGTATTGCTGCTGTTATTGGTATTGCTGCTGTTATTGGTATTGCTGCTGTTATTAGTATGGCTGCTGTTATTAATATTGCTGCTGTTATTGGTATTGCTGCTGTTATTGGTATTGCTGCTGTTATTGGTATTGCTGCTGTTATTGGTATTGCTGCTGTTATTGCTGCTGTTATTAGTATTGTTGCTGTTATTAGTATTGCTGCTGTTGGTGCATTTGCTGCTGCTGTTTCTGGTGTTATTGGTATTGGTGGTGGTGTTGGAGGGTGTGGAACACAGGTATACACTGTTACTCACCACCACATTAACACAGTTCCCGCTGAACATAACTAATAAAGTGGTAATAAGTTATCGTAATAAGCCCCATTAATAAAGGAGTTATTGTGTAAGGGGGTGGAAAGGAGGGAGAGATCAATGGGGAGGGGAACTAGGAGGGAGGGGCAGAGGAATGGGGAGGTAATGGGAGTGATGCAAAGGATTAGGGAGGGGATAAAGAGGGAGAAGTTGGGAGAGGGGCAGAGAGGGGGAGTGAGAGGGTGGAAAGAAGGGAGAGGAATTGGGAGGGTGGGAAGGGGGAGAGGGGGATTCTGAGGGTGGGAAGGGGGAGAGAGGGATTGGGAGGGTGGGAAGGAGAGGAATTGGGAGGGTGGGAAGGGGGAGAGGGATTGGGAGGGTGGGAAGGGGGAGAGGGATTGGGAGGAAGGGATGGGGAGAGGGGAAGGAGGGAGGGGATTGAGAGGGTGGAAAGGGAGAGAGGGATTGGGAGGGTGGGAAGGGAAGAGAGGGATTGGGAGGGTGGGAAGGAGGGAGAGGGATTGGGAGGGTGGGATGGGGAGAGGGAGGAGGGGAGGGGGAGGGTGGGAAGGGGAGAGAGGGAAGAGGGTGGGAAGGGGAGAGAGGGAAGAGGGTGGGAAGGGAAGAGAGGGATTGGGAGGGTGGGAAGGAGGGAGAGGGATTGGGAGGGTGGGATGGGGAGAGGGAGGAGGGGAGGGGGAGGGTGGGAAGGGGAGAGAGGGATTGGGAGGATGGGAAGTGGAGAGAGGGAGGGAGGGGAAAGGATATTAAGCATGGTGTACCTGCCTGTGGTGCTCCCCAACAGTGAATGTTGTAGCCAATATGAGAGAGCTCCTAGGAAGGCCCCTCCCTCCCTCCCTTCCTCCCTCCCTTCCTCCTATCAACCCACCCTCCCTCCCTCCCTCCCTTCCTCCCATCATCCCACCCTAACTCCCTCCCTCCCTTCCTCCTATCAACCCACCCTCCCACCCTCTCATCGAAGTCACTCTCTACCGTCCTCCATCACCTCTCTCAATCCTTACACACCTCCCTCCCTCCCTCCTACCTCGCTCTTCACCTTCCATAATCACCTACCCTCACGTTACTCCCTCTTTACCTCTCCCTCCCCCTCTCTCTCTCTATCTATCTATCTATCTCTTTCTCTCTCTCCCCCTATTGTCTCGTTCTCCTCATTCCTTCACTTTCCTCTTTTTCACTCCTCTCCTTCACTCCCACTCTCCTTCACTCCCTCTCTACCGTGAAGTATGAAGGAGGTGATTTTGAGGGGTAAGACGAAGCTGGTGGTCAGGTAACACTTGACTGAAGGATTGTGGTTTGTGCTGTGGAGGCGCTGGTGTGGGTGTGGAGGTGCTGGTGTGGGCGTGGAGGCGCTGGTGTGGGTGTGGAGGCGCTGGTGTGGGTGTGGAGGCGCTGGTGTGGGTGTGGAGGCGCTGGTGTAGGTGTGGTGTGGGTGTGGAGGCGCTGGTGTGGGTGTGGAGGCGCTGGTGTGTGCGTGGAGGCGCTGGTGTGGGTGTGGAGGCGCTGGCGTGGGCGTGGAGACGCTGATGTGGGCGTGGAGACGCTGATGTGGGCGTGGAGAGGCTGTGTTTGGCGTAGGGGCCGAGGGGCAGCTTTCTTACCAAGGGGTGGTGCTGGGGACTGTTTAAGGGCCAAAGGGTGGAGCTGGGGGCGATTTCCTTATCAAGGGGTGGAGCTGAAGGTTGGCTTCCTTATCAAGGGGTGGTGCTGGGGGGCGACTTCCTTATCAAGGGGTGGTGCTGGGGCGACTTCCTTATCAAGGGGTGGTGCTGGGGGGCGACTTCCTTATCAAGGGGTGGTGCTGGGGGGCGACTTCCTTATCAAGGGGGTGCTGGGGGCGGCTTCCTTATCAAGGGGTGGTGCTGGGCGCAGCGTAAGCAGGTTTCTATTGTGACAACGTTTTGCTCTGTGTAGATTTGTCCGGTCTAGAGAGAGCAAAACGTTGTTATAACAAAAGTATGCTCTACGTAGCTGGCTAGTGTTTCCTCTATGGGTAGAGATGGGAGGGGAGAAAGAGAGAGAGAGAGAGAGAGAGAGAGAGAGAGAGAGAGAGAGAGAGAGAGAGAGAGAGAGAGAGAGCAAGTGAGTAGTGTTGCTGTGGAACCAGATTAAATAACACTACGAAATTAGACTCGAATGTATGAAGGATAGAGGATTTTCCAGAGGATAACTGCCAGTGTTGTTCTTTGTTAGGAATGTGTCGAGGGGCTAAACTTGTAGCAGAACCCTAACTTATTAGGTCACAGACCGGGCCGCGGGGGCGTTGACCCCTGGAATTCTCTCCAGGTAAACTCAAGGTATTATATACTGTTTAACAGACTAAGAAAAGCCCTACATCAACCATGTCCGTGTTACCCTGCCACCTTTCCCCTGCATTCCACCCACAACAGTCGACTACAGATACAGGTATCTGAAGCCGCATTTATCAAAACAAGATTTAATTGTCCCGCTAATGGCTTTTCCTGCTTCATGTACTCAAGTTATGCTTGTGGGGGGGTCGACTCCCAGCTCCTGTCTTCGTTCCTCTCGACAGAACGGCCTTCAACCACACAGGTACCTATTTGGTGCTAGTTGAGCAGGGGCAACGGGTGTAAATATACTGTCATACGTCTCGCTTAATCTGAGGTTTAAACTCGGGTCCTGTCTGCCAGGGTAGATTTTGCCCCCGAAGCGGCTAGTTTATTGTACACTTCATATCTATCCTGTGGAGGGTAGCGCAAGAACATATGGTTACAAAAGGCCTAGGAACCAGGCCCCAACAAGGGTTAACAGGAGTATATCTGGATTTATATCTACATGTGATTTATGTTGCAAGCAGATTTAAGAAATTTGCTTAATATGTCTGGTTTCTTATTTTCGTTAATAAGATATCTTGACATATCAAATAGGTTATTGTACAATCTCCATATTCCTCAGCACAGAATGTTCAAGATAGTGACCATAAGGTTAACCACATAGTTTGCATTTAGGTTGATCATCATCTGTGTGTCCGCTAAACTGCCAGAAGTATACTTGTAACCAAGCATAAGCCTGGCTCTGCATCAGTCAGCCTGTTTACATTGCAAGTTGCCTGTCTACCAGAGATGAGCAAGTAACACTTAACCTCTGGTGGAACATTGCAAAGTAACATTTATCTGTTAGTACAGTATAAGGTAAAACTTAATTGTGGGACTTTTTGTGGACGTGGGTAATAAGTAAACAATGAGTCACTTGTCACCAGCGGCTGCACCCTGGACTGTTTCCTACGACAGCGACAGTCGAATATTGTCTACATATGTGTAAGAACAAAAAATGAAAGGTTAGGAGCATAAACTAATTCCTATATGAATTCCACTGTACCCCATGTTTACCTCACGTAAGAGGGGTTAGATAATTACCTTAGCTGTCGTAGCGCTGAGCCGTTTCACAATACCATGAATGTGATCAGACTGATGACCCGATAGAAGATGCTTCGTGCATTGCATAATGATGCAC
Source organism: Cherax destructor (assembly GCA_009830355.1). Taxonomy (NCBI): domain Eukaryota; kingdom Metazoa; phylum Arthropoda; class Malacostraca; order Decapoda; family Parastacidae; genus Cherax; species Cherax destructor. The sequence continues at coordinate 354,329 of WNWK01000125.1, forward strand.
GTGGATGTTGGCCTTCCCGTACGTCATTTAGGCACGTTTAGACACTTCTTCCAGGCACTATATTTCAACAAATCTATCAGTCTCTCTTGCGGATTGTCTGTGTGCTCGTGGACCGCTGCTCACAGTGTTATAGGACTAAGAACACCCAGGTTTCATTCACCATTACTCGGTCGTTCACGAAGCTTCACTAGTAAACTATTGTTTTATCAGTGTTCGCGGATGGTTCAACACCACAGTGAAGATAGTTAATTACTGGTAAACACATATGCATGTCCCAAGTGGCAGGACTTGGCGTCTCTACTCGGCTTGACCACCACCATAACACTCTCTCCTGTTAGCTGACGGTTTTTGGTTCGTGGTAATTTGACTACCACGAACGCTTAGTGTCTTTATGGTTAATCCCTACCACAGACCAGAGTACACAGATAACCCTCACATAGGAGAAAAAAAAATTATGACGACGTTTCTGTTCGATTAGGACCATTAACTAATGGTCCAAGGCGGTCCGAAACGTCGTCATAAGTTTTTCACCTATGTGCGGGTTATTTGTGTATTGTTCCAGTCACGATATTGTGTCAGGTTTTTTTTTTTTTACAAATTAGATATTACTAGTACGAATGCCTCAGTGAAAGTCAGGGTTACGTCAGCCATCGCTCAGACGCTACGTAACATTGTCTGACACTGTCTAGGGCACTGCCCAGCCCTGCTACCTGGCAAAATCGCTGATATAAGAACATTTACAATGGTGGCAACCTGTGCCAACATTACCTATGTCAGAATGTCAAGGTCTCCCTTGATTAGGTGTCCTTAATTCTCCCTACTGGCTATATCACAAAACTTAAGTAGTTTACACAATATTTCTTAAACTAGGAGTCTCCCCTCGGCAAACACCGTATACCTTTGATGAGTTCCGAGAGTTTTCCTACTCTTGAAGCCCGGCCATGGGGCAGGCTCGTCTGGTGTTTGTCTGGTCAACCGTACATAGTTTGTTGACCTGACCTCTTGGCCGGAAATGATGGCAAGGTACAAATGTCCTTAAAAGGGAAGCTAGACCTCAATGGAAATACAAAGGACCCCAGTGGAAATAAAAAGGACCCCAGTGGAAATAAAAGGACCCCAGTGGAAATAAAAAGGACCCCAGTGGAAATAAAAAGGACCCCAATGGAAATAAGTAACTGTCTGACTTTTTTTTTTGGGTTATCCTGGGTTCTCTACACATATGCTGCTATGTGTGATAATCTGTGTAACTGTATTTGTGTATACCTGAATAAACTTACTTATTATCTAACTCATTAGTCATCTCCCCTTGAACTGTAGGGAAAGGGGCTACAGTTTTCCCTTCTTTGTCGCTGGAGAATTTCTCCACAGCAACCTCTGGTAGTACAGTGTAAAATAACCACTGCCACCGCCAAATTACCCCACCCCATCCCTCCCCCAACCCTACTACAACCACCACTAATACCATCACCACCACCAGCACTGCCACTACTACAACCATCACCACCATTACTACCACCACCACCGCTACTACAACTACCATCACCACTACCGCTACTACAACTACCATCACCACCGCTACTACAACCACCACTAATACAACTGCCATCACCGCCACCAACACCACCGAAACATGAACCAGCATCACCACCAACACCACAGAAACATGAACCAGCATCACCACCACCACCACGATCACCACAGCAACAACAACCACCATCACCACCACAGCAACAACAACCACCATCACCACAACAGCAACAACAACCACCATCACCACCACAGCAACAACAACCACCATCACCACCACCAACACCGCCACCATTATCACCATCACTATCTCCATTGCCAGCATATTAAAACAGTATCTTACACACACACACACACACACACACACACACACACACACAAAGCACCACCGGTTTAATCACCACCACTATCACCATCACCAGCACCATACTAATAACGTAGCATTAGCGCAACATAAGGGTCGAGCAGCACCATGGTTTGGTCGACGCCATGGGCCGACATTGCAATAAACTGCAGGGAAGGCAATCGACCGACTGCCGGGAAGATTTGCAATAATATCGTGGGCCCGTCATGTTGTGTGTGCGGCCTGCGACAGAGCTTGCAACAGAGTGTGCAATATTAGACACGAATCTCTCCTGCCCCTCTTCCCCTGCCCCCTCCCCCTTCTCCTGCCCCATTCCCCCTGCCTCCTTCCCCTCCTTTCCGGGATCCTTCCTCTCCTCGTCTCCCCCTCCCTCTCTCTTATCCCTCCTCTCCTCTCTGCTCCCCCCGTCCTCTCCTCCCCTCTCATCCATCCTACCTCTCTGATGTCTCTTGCTCTTCTGCCTCTCTCAATTCTCTCTATATTTCGTTCTGTAGCTCCCTGCATTTCTCTTTTTCACTCCTTTGGAATTTTCCTCTTCATTCATTCATTCATCTCTCTCTCTCTCTCTCTCTCTCTCTCTCTCTCTCTCTCTCTCTGTGTTGAAGTCCTCGTCCTCTTTATTTTCACTTCTTTTGGATTTTACCTAAATCCTCACACCAGTTGTTTGCATTACCTTTCTCTACTTCTCTCATTCCATCGTTATTTCATTCATTTCACCGTTGTTTCTTTTATTCCGCCGTTCTTTCATTCCGTCGTTGTTCCTTCATTCCTCAGTTGTCTCGTTCTATCTCTGTTTCTTTCATTCATGGGTTTTTTTTCTTTCAGCCCCCGATTTTTTCTTTGCCCCGTTCTTTTATTTCCCGTTTTCCTGTTATTCCACCGTTTTATTACAATATTTCATTTCCAATTGTTTTTTTACCATTCCTTCGTTGTTTCATTCCAATGTTTTATTCTTTTTTTTTCATAATTCCCCCATTGTTTTCCTTCTTTCCCCCTCTTTATTCCATTTCCCCCGTTGCTTCACTCATTCCCTCCGTTAGTTTTCCAATTCCCCGTTGTTTTTTTTGTCCCTTTTCCCCCGGTTGCCTCATTCCCCCGTTGTTTCTCTCAGCCAAAATCAAGGGAAAAGGAAGAGGGGAGGGGAGGGGATGGGAGGGGAGGAGAGGGGAGGGGAGGGGAGGAGAGGGGAGGGGAGGGGAGGAGAGGGGAGGGGAGGGTTTGAGGTTTATTGACTTAAAACCCAGGGAAAGTCGTACAACAACAACAAGCGATTTTAGCCAATTTGAAGCCTATTTTCGGGCCGCTGTCTCTGCTCAGATCAATGCAAGTCTTGCTTCTCTCCTCAGGATGTCTGGTTTATATACCAGATAATATATAAGCCTTGGAATTTTCTGACATGTCCTGTTTGCGTTACGTTGTGTCGCGTTAAACCGGGCTAATCAGTGGTACCAAGCAAGGGTTCTCCAGGCTCTTAAGATCGACCTTCCAGGCTCTCAGATCACCCCTCCAGGCTCTCAGATCACCCCTCCAGGCTCTCAGTTCCACCCCTCTAGGTTCGACCCCTCCAGGCTCTTAGATCCAACCTCCAGGCTCTCAGGTCCACCCTCCAGGCTCTCAGATCCACCCTCCAGGCTCTCAGGTCCACCCTCCAGGCTCTCAGGTCCACCCTCCAGGCTCTCAGGTCCACCTTCCTGGCTCTCAGATCCACCCTCCTGGCTCTCAGATCCACCCTCCTGGCTCTCAGATCCACCCTCCTGGCTCTCAGATCCACCCTCCTGGCTCTCAGATCCACCCTCCTGGCTCTCAGATCCACCCTCCTGGCTCTCAGATCCACCCTCCTGGCTCTCAGATCCACCCTCCTGGCTCTCAGATCCACCCTCCTGGCTCTCAGATCCACCCTTCTGGCTCTCAGATCCACCCTCCTGGCTCTCAGATCCACCCTCCTGGCTCTCAGATCCACCTTCCAAGCTCTCAGATCCACCCTCCTGGCTCTCAGATCCACCTCCAGGACGTTCAAGAGTCGTTTATTTAGCCGTTTTCGTTTTTTTCACTAAATTCAACAATTTCCTCATTGAAAACGGAAGCTAAAGCTCACCTTGTATGACCGCAGGTCACCTTGTAGGACCGCAGGTCACCTTGTAGGACCGCAGGTCACCTTGTAGGACCGCAGGTCTCCTTGTAGGACCGCAGGTCACCTTGTAGGACCGCAGGTCACTTTGTAGGACCGCAGGTCACCACACCAGGCTTCCCTCCCTCCTAATATTACTGTACATAAATGGTATACAATACAGACAAGATAAAGAATTAGACACATGGGAAACATCTGGGTATGTTTATTTGTGGACGTTTCGCCAACCAGTGGCTTTGTCAACACAAGGACATAATGTGAAGAAATATGTACAAAAGATGAGGTAATCAGTCCCTCAGGCTGAGGGACTCTATATATTTGTATATATTTCTTCACATTATGTCTTTGGATTGTATTGGTAGCCACTGGTTGGCGAAACGTGTACAAATTAAGATATCCAGATGTTGCACATGTGTCTAATTCTCCCTCCATTATCAACGTCCCCATCAACCTTCTCCAATGAAACAGTTGCCATCCATTTCGAATCCATCGTCAGTCGCGCAAAAACGGGTGTTTTTTTTTTTTTCTAATTCACTCTTAGAGAAAAATGAAACTAAACATTCTGGTACGACCCAATAGATGTCAGCGACTTTGATCAAAGCAGTCAAAATACATTAGAGGAATAGGCTGCCTAGTAAAGTCGGACAAAAACAAGCGATTCTCGCCCTCCTTTATGACGCCTGTTTTGGCTGGCTTCCACCAGTCCCCGGTAGGTCATCTGTAGTAATCGTTAATCACTAGACACGGCCATTTCAGTCCATGTAATTCCACCCACTAGCAATCCTCAAGGTCCGCCATTTAGCCAATATTCCAGCCTTTCCTCACTCAAAGCTGACAGCAAAAGTAACCTCGTGTGCATAGCTCAGGCCAGTAGGCCTACACCAGTGCTCCTCCTCATGCGCGTGTGACTTGGAAAATGGTCTGGTGATACCGACAAGATGTGGAAAAAGACTCTTATGTACAGTTGTATTAATGTTGGCAGAAGGTAAAAGGACACAAGTGCAACTAATGTGACATTTTATTGTGGCAACGTTTCGCTCTCCAGGAGCTTTGTCAAGCTGTGATAAATGGTTTAAAACCGACAAGTTGAAGATTGAGACACTTATGCAACATATGGGAATCTTTACTGAAGAAACGTTTCGCCACACAGTGGCTTCATCAGTCCAATACAAAGCAGAAAGGTGTAATGAGAGAGGAGTTTGAGGTAATCAGTCCCTCGGCCTGGAGTCGATGTGTTCAGTCCATCAATCTTGTAGAAAGTACAGCATTGGGCCGTAGATGTGGCTTATATATTGTTAAGTGACTTATATATTGTAGTCAGGTGAGTGGAAGCAGGAGGAGGCGGGGTCATAGTGGAATCATCCACTAGTGTAAGTAGGTCTTCGTCCAAAGGTTGGACAAATGTTGAAGAATTCCTTGTATCAAGATCCCAAGATGTTGCAGTGTCTGACATAAGTGTCTCAATCTTCATATTGTCGGTTTTAAACCATTTATCACATCTGTCAGACACTGCAACATCATGGGATCCTGATACACTGTGACCCCCGCCTCCTGCTGCTTCGACTCACCTGACTACAGTATATAAGTCACTTCTACGGCCCTATGCTGTACTTTATCAAGATCCTGGACATTAATTAGAAACGTTTCGCCACTAGTGGCCTCTTCAGTCCTAGCGGCTTTGTCAAGCCGTTACGGCTTGACAAAGCTCCTGGAGAGCGAAACGTTGCCACAATAAAATGTCACATTAGTTACACTTGTGTCCTTTTGTCTGTCCTTTCTCCTACTGTCGGTAATTCTACCAACAATATTACTGTAGATGAATGGTTCAGAGAACCTAGTGTGACTTGGGCCTACCTAACATGGGCAGTAGGCCTGTTGCAATGCTCCTTCCTTATGCTCTTATATTCATTTCAGTGAATAACCTTCCATTTTTCTCCATTAATCCCGTCACAGTGGTAAACATTAAACAGAGATTAGACAAATATAAGAGTGGGAAGGGCTGAGTTTGACCAGTACCTGAAGTATTGAAGCAAAATTTGGGTGCCTTCGGGAAAATGTTAGACCATTAGGTGGGTGGGAATGGTTGGTTTAGAGAAAGACCTACTTAGCATGGGCCAGTAGGCCTGCTGCAGTGTTCCTCCATTATTATGTTCAAGACTCTTCTCCAGGCTGAGGGACTGACCACCTGAAAACTACGTCTTCAAGAGTGATGGACTGATAACATCGTCTTCACATCTCTACTTCTGCACTCTTCTGCACTCGGCTGAAGGCGAAACGTATCGGAATAAAGATAACTGTTGTACATGTGGCTTATCAGCATCTCGGTATTGTGTATTATTATCGTATTCAAAGCCACAGTCGCCCTACATTTTAATCCCTCGTTACAAAGATAGACGCTTCTGCCAGAATCGTGGTTTACGACCCCTGAACAACCACTCGGGGCTGGGTAAGTTGCACACTGGCATAGTACAGGGAGAGGTGGTTTCTCTCACCTTGTTTCTCTGACTTCCCTGTTTCATCTTCCCTTGTTTCTCTCCCTTCCCTGTTTCATCTCCCCTTTTCTCTCTCTCTTCCCTGTTTCATCTACCATTGTTTCGCTCATTCCCGTTTCATTCTTCCCCCTTGTTTCATTCATTCCCCCGTTTCATCCCCCGTTGTTTCTCTTTCCTTTCATTGTTATTTCCTAAACATTTAGGTATTCTCCCTATTTCTACCTTCCCCTCTTTCCATCCTTTTCCTTATTTTTACTTTTTTTCCCTCTTTTCTTCCTCCCCTCTGTTCCTCTTCTCTACTCCCTCCTGTGTGTGTGTGTGTGCGCGCGCGCGCCTCTCTCCAACTAATTCTATTTAATCTCTCTATATCGTCGTCTTTGCCGTTTTGTTATTCCCCCCTCCATCCTCCTCTTTTCTCCACTTCTCTTCTCACATACTCTTTTCTTTCCCTCCACCACTCTTTCCTCATTCCCCCCTCCCTCAGTCTCCCCTCCCCCACTGTTTCCCCTCACACACACTGCTGATGTATCCAATTTTGTCGAACAACAACAACAACAAAAATATCTCCACTTACCTCTTTCCTCTGTACCTACTCACCCCTCCCTTCCTCCCTCCTCGCCCTCCCCTCTCCACCCCCCTCCCCTCAACACCTGCAACACAGGCAATCTGTTCACCAAGGCACCAATGCCTCCCACAAAAACTCATACAAGAGGGTAACCTAAACATATAAATTTCCGTGGAAGCGAAATTAGTTTTTCCATTTTCCTTTTCTAATATCGCGGGGGATGAGACACGAAGGGCCCAGAGTGCGGGGCCAGGGAATGTTGGCCCCTGGGTGAGGGCGCCGCAGGGGCCCTCACTGCCCACCACCACAGCCAGGCATATTGTTCATCTCCAGTGTGGCCAGGCTATAGGAAGAACTTTGTAAAACAATATCTGCTAAAAAAAAGGGAGAGGAGGAACTGGAGGAAGAGGGTGTTAGGAGGGGGGATGTAGGGAGGTTAGGGGGAAAGTATGGAGTGTTAGCGAGGATGTAGGGAGGTTAGGGGAAGTAGGGAGTGTTAAAGGGGATGTAGGGAGTATTGGCGAGGATGTAGGGAGGTTACTGGGAAGTAGGGAGTGTTAGCGGGAATGTAGGGACGTTAGGGAGGAAAGTAAGGAGTGTTAGAGAAGATGTAGAGGTTAGGCTAAGTAGGGAATGTTAGTGGGGATGTAGAAAGGTTAGGGGGAAGGTAGGCAGTGTTAGAGGGATGGGAGGGTTGTTAAAGGGCTATAGGACACAAGCAGGGAAAATATGAAAGGTAGGGAGGAAATAGGTAGAATAGGTGTTTAAAGGAAGTTGGGAGGGTAAGGGAGTGTTAGGGAGAATAAAGAGTGTAAAGGGAATGTAGGGAGGGTTGAAAAGTGTTCGGGTGTGTAGGGAGACTTGGGGTGTTAAGGGGAATGTAGGACAGGGAGTTGGTCTGGGAAGACGGGGGGGAGGGGGGAATGTGTTAGGAAATAGAGGAGTGTGGGGGAGGAATAGGTAGGATGGGGAGAGAGGTTGGGGAGGAAGAATGGGAGGTGTGGGGTGCGTGAGGGTGAGAGGAAGTATCAAGAAGAAGGGGCAGGGGAGAAACGAATGGCAAAGGACAAATGAAAGGGGAAAGAATATGAGGGAGATTAGTGAGGAAGGAACTGAAGAGGGAGAGGGAGCACGCGAGGAAAGTATTATGGAGGAGGAGGAAGAACGGGAGGAGAAAATGAGGAAGGGAGGGTGATTGGTGAGGGAGGGTTGGGAAGGGAAGGGACCCCCTCAACACCACCACCACCTCTGTATCAATCACCACCACCACACACAGTGGACCACCACACCACAGCAGACCACTACAGGGGACCACCACACCACAGTGGACCACCCACACCACACACAGTGGACCACCACACACACTGGACAACCACACCACAAACAGTGGACCACCACACCACACACACACAGTGGACCACCACACCACACACACACAGTGGACCACCACACCACACACACACACACAGTGGACCACCACACCACACACACACAGTGGACCACCACACCACACACACAGTGGACCACCACACCACACACAGTGGACCACCACACCACACACACAGTGGACCACCACACCACAGTGGACCACCACACCAGATTGGTTTCCTGGACGTCTACACTTTTTGTTGTTCTTGTTATTGGGTGTTTGTGCGACCGACGAGAATTTACACTTCAGTTTTTGTCCTCTTTTAATTCCCCTGTTTTTTTCTTGGCTTTTCTTATGTCTTGAGGTCATTGTAGATTTGTTGGTTTTCATGATGAATCCTAATGTCGTTCTGAAGACAGTAATGAAGAAAACACTCGTTGCAGAACGAGCTTGTATTGGGACGACCGTTTCGCTCTGTATTGAGCTTTATGAAAGCTCGACACAGAGCAAAACTGTTCATATGTGTCGTTCACCAGTGCATTGTAAAGTTAGTTTAAGTTAATTTAATATCTTTATTATGCACCCCATACCCATCCTATGGGAGGTAGTCACAAGATTACAGAGGTACATAGTGAGTCCAGGGACTGGATCGCAAAGTTTTGATAGCTGAACAAGTTACAGTAGTAATGAACTGTTTACATGTCTGTATCTGGCACTGTAAACTTGAATGCACAAGCTTACACCCAAGGTCAGTATAAAATATGTTCCGCTGAGAAAGCCAGTAAAAGATGTGCCACTGTAAGAGAATGGATAATAATATACAAAAGAAAAAAAAAGGTTACACAAGGAAGGACATATAACCCATAAGGAGAGATTACCAATTAACAAAAACTTTTCTACCAACTTGAAAAAACGTATATGAAGCTATGCTTAATACTTAATGTCAGCCGACCAATCATCTTAAAGAATACAATAAAGCTGCAAAGGCCAGGAAAATGACAGAGTGGATAATGAGAACCATAAAAATAAAAGAAATAATGACAGTAGTAACACTTTAAATCAATTGTGCTCTCTCGCTTGGAGTACTTAAGTGTTGACAGTTCCGTTCAGAGCAGGTGAGAGAGCAGACCTGGAAGAGAGAGTTGTCTGCCTGCATATGACCAATAAAACATTGAGACTGCTGGGAGTGACTCAAAGAACAGGAAATATACTCTCTGGAAAGGTGAGAAAAATAGCAGTGAGAGCGACAGGGCCAAACGCAGAATTTTGGCAGCAGCAGCAGCAGCAGCAGTGAACCACTCTCCCGGTACCACTGAACAAAATAGTGGAATGTACATGTTGTCTGGACCATTGTCCACATGGTAGTGAAAAGATTTTCTGCTACCAGTGTCTTTATTTCCACTTGACGGCTTTATCAATTGTCTCCCTAAGATACGCGATAACATACACATGCAAAAAATTAAGAGGGTTTACTCCCTACTCTTTACAGTACCATAACAACATACTGGAGTGAGAAATATGGGAGGAAGTTCAAAATACTCCCAGTGAAAAGCAGGAGAGTCATAAGCACGCGAAGATAACACTGAGTCAACATTCAACTTGCTACCAGCAGCTGTCAGAAATATTAGAGGAACCAGTGTAGAAGTCTTCAAGAGGAAACTGGATCACTACCTCCGCCATGTGCCAAATCAATCAGGCTGTGATGGATGTGTGGGCCGGAGGGCCGCCAACAACAACACGGTCGATCCTGCTCCCGGGCTGGGCCGTGGGAGTACGAAGACTCGTGAAACAGGTGACAGGTAAATTACAGGTTAAAAGTCTTTATATCAGGCTTCAGATCGGGCTACGAGAGTTGGAAAAATATTCTTAAAGCCTATCACAGCTAACCTTGTTCTTGTTGGTTTTATTTAAAGTGGAATGCGACAACAACCCTCATAGAGGTGCCTTGAGACTGGTGAAGGGCTCTTGATCCAGGAAGCTGGAACTACCCTCCCCTCGGATCAAATATGGTGGTGAGGGGATACTTGACTATAGTCACAGAAAAATACGTGTCATTGAATTACTCTCACATGATTAGTCAAAAAGTATATTGAAAGTAATAGTCTAATATAACTTTGCTATATATGTGTCCAAAATTAGGAATAATAATATTAGATAATTTAATAATGCAAATGTCGTAGGAATACAGTTAGAAGCCAGACTAAATCTGTAACTCGCTATGATACCATGAAAGAAGATCATGTCTACGGAGCAACTTGCAATGTGAACAGACTGACTGATGTTGCAGCAGCCAGGCTCAGGCTCAGGCTTGGTTACAAGTACTTCAGTTTAGCAGACACACAGATGAAGATCAAACTTAATACAATGTATGTGGTCAACCTTATGGTAACTATTTTGAACACTATGTGCTTAATTGTTCACTTATTGAGGAATATAGATATATACAGTATAATAACTTATGTGATATATCAAGGTATCTTATCAATGATATTAAGATACCAGACATATTAAGCAAATACCTTAAATTTGCTTATAACATATGAAACAAATTGTAAATATATATCATATATACTCCCGTTAACCCTTTCAGGACGTATTTCCTAGGCATTTTGTGTATCCATATGTTCTTGTGTTACCCTCCACTGGATGGATATGGAGTACACAATAAACTAGGCGCTTCTGTGGCAAAATCTCAATCTCTCTCTCCCTCTCCCTCTCCCTCTCCCTCTCCCTCTCCCTCTCCCTCCTCTCTCTCTCTCTCTCTCTCTCTCTCTCAGGATTAAGACTGAGAGTTCCTGCAACTATCTTAGATGCTAAGACCTTTTATCCTACTTACCTAATTCCAAAGCCTTGCAACCGCCGGCTGTCACTCGCAATCCTTTCTTCCTGTCTGTCTCTCTGTGTCTGTCTGTCTGTCTGTCTGTCTGTCTCTCTCTCTCTCTCTCTCTCTCTCTCTCTCTCTCTCTCTCTCTCTCTCTCTCTCTCTCTCTCTCTCTCTCTCTCCCTCCCTCTCTTGTTCCTCACGATCCTCCCCCCGTCCCTCACAGTGTCCCTTACAACCCTGTCCTTGTCCCTCACTATCCCCCTCTCCTTCCCTTCGTTCTTCACGGTCCCTCAAAGTCCGCTTCCCCGTTCCTCACAAATCTCCCCTTTTCCCCTCCCCCATTTCCCCTCCTTTCACAAACTCTAAAAGTTGTGTCATATTAAAACGGGTCGCCAATAGAGGAGTCCCCAGCGCTTCTTATTAAAGTAATTATCACTCTGGGGAATGTAAGAAATGTCATTTAGCGTGTCATCTGCGATCTCTGAGCGCAGATGACACGCTGGGTGGAGGAAGGAGGCAGTCACCAGCGTCCCTGGCTCCGTGGTGGGACTGACCCATCAGAGATTCAGGGTCCTTATCTGAATGGTACTGGTTCTTCAGGGTCCACAGCTGACTGATACCCTCCACACTGACAGTTATGCGTCAGCCTGAGCTGGCTCAGGCTGACGCATATCCTCATTGCCCTACTGAGACTTCAGTAGGGCAATGAAGATATCGCCAAGCATTCCACTATACGCCGTTCCTTGATGCTGGTGACACGCTCTTGTTCCAGTACATTGCATTACGTCTCATTCCCTAGGCGCTGTATAGCCCAAGGGGGTTGAATGCTTTTCCACGAGCATAATGAGAACTCAAAACGACGAGTTCCATGGCAGTCAGTTGATAATCTTGCTCTCTCATTGCATGAGCAACGAGTGACTAACAAGTGAGCAACGAGTGACTAACAAGTGAGCAACGAGTGACTAACAAGTGAGCAACGAGTGAAGCAGAGGAAGAGGGATAGATGATGGAGTCGGGACGGGCGGAGTGAACTAGTCATAGGATGGTAATATACACCAGCCTCGATCTTCCCATCATTGTGGCCAAGGTAGAAGTTATCCAGAGGAAAAATGGCCCTATGTATGGCCTTAGGCCGGATATAAAACCTACATGTGGCCTCGGGTCTGGCTGCAAGTGTGGGACACCCTCGATACCGCTCGCAGGTATGTTACTGGTAATACTTCTCACTATACTCATTTGTCGGAGTGCTGGTCAATCAAGCTTTGTTGGAGTACTGATGAATCAAGCTTTGTCGGGGTCTTGATCAATCAAGCTTTGTCGGGGTCTTGATCAATCAAGCTTTGTCGGGGTCTTGATCAATCAAGCTTTGTCGGGGTCTTGATCAATCAAGCTTTGTCGGGGTCTTGATCAATCAAGCTTTGTCGGGGTCTTGATCAATCAAGATTTGTCGGGGTCTTGATCAATCAAGCTTTGTCGGGGTCTTGATCAATCAAGCTTTGTCGGGGTCTTGATCAATCAAGCTTTGTCGGGGTCTTGATCAATCAAGCTTTGTCGGGGACCTGATCAATCAAGCTTTGTCGAGGTCTTGATCAATCAAGCTTTGTCAGGGTCATGATCAATCAAGCTTTGTTGGGGTCCTGATCAATCAAGCTTTGTTGGGGTGCTCTTCAGTCAAGCTGAGTCAGGATTTTGATCAGTCAATCGTTCTCGGAGTCCTGATCAATCAAGCTTTCCATCCTCTTCATAACCTATCAGAGGCGGGCGTTATTACATCAGGAAGTTCGTTTTTATACCCAGTGATGCAGATGATTCACAATATCCCCTATGAATACACCTGAAAATTCCACAAGCTTGAAGGTGCCAAGACTCTTCAACACATTCTCTGCATTCATATGGAAAATTACCAACAGACTCCGGGCTGCTTTCAAGAGGGAACTTGATAAGTTCCTCAAGTCCGTTCCTTATCAGCCGGGCTGGGGTGCATACTTCAGACCATGCACGGCTAGCACCAACAGCCTAGTTGATCAGGCTATCTATTGGAAGGCGTGGTATAGCACCGGACCGCGGGGATGGTCCTTCACCCTGGAAACCATCCATCTCTTGGTAAACTCCAGAGTAAACCAGTGTCCGGCTACTGATCTAAAGAGCGTTACATGGTAGGAACACCTGTAGTGTGTTGTTGGTGGGAACACTCATAATGTGCGTCTACCCTGTTTTATATGTTAGCTGAACGGTGAGAACAAAAGCTAGCTATGTTTCCCCTCCCGTATTCCATCACACAGGATGGATTTCCTACATAAGGTAATGAAATCTGTCAACCTGAGCTGTGAGACTTCAGTAGGGTGATGGGAACGTCAAGCATCGTAGGGGGGGAAGGAGGTAGGGGGAACTACTTTTGGAGAGGGGGAAAAGTGGGCGGGAGGATGGGAGGATAGTGGGTAGAGGAGTGGAGGGAGGAGAAGGGTTGAAAATGGAGGCGAGAGTTGTAAAAGTTGGTGGCAGTCAAATTTCCTCTGAGAGATGGGGTGGCCGTCTCAGGACACGGCCGCCTCATCACTAATTCATGCACCGGTAATTAAAAACAATTTATCCATGAACCGGAAATGAGAAGAGGTGGCGTAATTTCGCGTTTTTTTTATTGTCTATAATTAGTTTTTGGCGATGGAAGATGTGAGGTTAGGGGAGGGGGAGAGGGGGAGGAGGAGGGGAAGGGGGGAACAAGGAACAGGAGGGGAGGGGGGACAAGAAGCTGGATGGGAAGGGAGAAACAATAGTAGGAGGGGAAAAGAGGGAATTAGCGAAAAGGGGAGGAAGGAATGGGATGAAGAGGACAAGAAGCAGGAGAGAACAAGGAACAGGAGGGGGAAGAAAAGGAAGGAAGGAGCAGGAAGGGAAGGCATTAGGACAAGCAGCAGGGGTGAGCAAAATGAGCTTGAGTGAAGGGCAGAGGTATTGAGCTGGTTAAGAAATGAATGAGTCAAGCAACAGTAGAGTGGAGGAGCAAGACACTGGATTGAAGGGATAATGAGCAATAAAACAAAAATAGGCAGGGAATAGGAGGGGAAGGGGAAACAGAGTAAGACAGGGCTGAAAAGACTAGGACTACAGGAACCAGGGAAAAGGGCAAATATTAGATTCTGTGGGATTTGAATCTGATCTCTAGTGCAGTGATTCGCGCTGCCTATTTCTCTTCGACGGCAAACCTTTGGGTTATATACGTTAGTTATTGCTGAGAGATTTTCTCTGTGAGAGCTGTGATGTCTTGTTGTTCCTCTGCTAATCTGTCCTTTACATCGCTGTGATTTTGTCTGTATTCATATACCACATTTATTTAGTGTCCTATCACTTCTAATGAAGTTTTCCTTGTGTGTTGTTGTTGTGAGAGGGAGAGAGTGTATGCTGCAGGGCTTGGTTGTTGTGAGAGGGAGAGGGTGTATGCTGCAGGGCTTGGTTGTTGTGAGAGGGAGAGGCTGTATGCTGCAGGGCTTGGTTGTTGTGAGAGAGGCTGTATGCTGCAGAGCTTGGTTGTTGTGAGAGGAAGAGGCTGTATGCTGCAGGGCTTGGTTGTTGTGAGAGGGAGAGGGTGTATGCTGCAGGGCTTAGTTGTTGTGAGAGGGAGAGGGTGTATGCTGCAGGGCTTAGTTGTTGTGAGAGGGAGAGGGTGTATGCTGCAGGGCTTAGTTGTTGTGAGAGGGAGAGGGTGTATGCTGCAGGGCTTGGTTGTTGTGAGAGGCTGTATGCTGCAGGGCTTGGTTGTTGTGAGAGGGAGAGGGTGTATGCTGCAGGGCTTGGTTGTTGTGAGAGGGAGAGGGTGTATGCTGCAGGGCTTGGTTGTTGTGAGAGGGAGAGGCTGTATGCTGCAGGGCTTGGTTGTTGTGAGAGGGAGAGGCTGTATGCTGCAGGGCTTGGTTGTTGTGAGAGGGAGAGGCTGTATGCTGCAGGGCTTGGTTGTTGTGAGAGGGAGAGGGTGTATGCTGCAGGGTTTAGTTGTTGTGAGAGGGAGAGGGTGTATGCTGCAGGGCTTAGTTGTTGTGAGAGGGAGAGGGTGTATGCTGCAGGGCTTAGTTGTTGTGAGAGGGAGAGGCTGTATGCTGCAGGGCTTGGTTGTTGTGAGAGGGAGAGTGAGAGATGGAACTGGTGGACATAGAATGTGTTTTCACCGAGTTATGTTTGCATCTGGGGGGTCGAGACTCAGCTCCTGACCCCGCCTCATAGATTATTTTCAACGGCATCATTGATTTGTGTAGTGTGTGTGTGTGTGTGAAGTTTGTTTTTGTGTTAATTTATTTCTACCTTCACGAATACAATCATGGTGTTCGTGTGTATGCGCGACCCTGCGCGCACGTATGCGTGTCTGCAGTGCGTGCTTGTGCTTAATTACTTTCACCGTTCCAAATATCACAATAAGAATATTAACGCATTGAAGGGAACCTAACATTGGTACCAACGCAGCGCAGTAGCATTTATAATCTGCGTCCAGCAGAAATTCATTCCTCCATAGAGAGAATATATCACCATGCGTGCACGCATATCTGCCCTCATTATGAGACTGGTTCATCGAGTTTCAACCTTATCGACTACACGAGGGTTATTAAGGCTGAATTTAACCTGTATACCACCAGAGAAGGATATTTTAATCCCTAAAATAGAGAGAAAAGAAAACTCCCAGCGTATATACACTGAGAGAAAGGCGTCTCTAAGTATATATTCCCTTGCACGTGCGTCCAGTAATCACAGCTGCTCACATACACTTTTCAGTCTGTATATCTACAAAGAATATACAGGAGGCCATAATTCTAGGTCATTTAAGTATGGAATAATAGCATTTATATGTGGCAGCAGTTGTACCGTGTGAAGACAATATTACACATTACTAACGGCTTGCAGACCTCTCATAGAATATTCAAAAGCATTTAGTATTCAAATTAAGGATACTTAGGCTGGGAGTGTCTTAAAAACGAAGTGGCAATCTGCAGTCGGCTTCAGCTTGTGTTCTCTCCTGATTACACCTTCGTTTCCCTGCCAGAGAGAGAGAGAGAGAGAGAGAGGAGGAGGAGGAGGAGGAGGAAACATGGGGAGGGAGGAGAGAGGGGAAAGCACGGTAAAAAAAAAGGGAGAGAGACTGATTGAAAGAGAAAAAGAATGAGTGAGGTATTGAAGAGGAACTAGAGTAGGAGGGAGGGAGGGAGGGAGAGAATGAGCGGGAGTGACAGATATAGACACAGACACAAATACAAATAAAAAAAGACAATGCAATCACTCGGACCTTTTATCGGCAACGTTTCGAACCAGAGACCTTGGTCACTCCAGGTGTCCCCTAGGGTCCCTCAGGTGTCCCCAGGGTCACTCCACGTGTCCCCCAGGGTCACTCCACGTGTCCCCCAGGGTCACTCCACGTGTCCCCCAGGGTCACTCCACGTGTCCCCCAGGGTCACTCCACGTGTCCCCAGGGTCACTCCACGTGTCCCCCAGGGTCACTCCACGTGTCCCCCAGGGTCACTCCACGTGTCCCCAGGGTCACTCCACGTGTCCCAGGGTCACTCCACGTGTCCCCCAGGGTCACTCCACGTGTCCCCAGGGTCACTCCACGTGTCCCCCAGGGTCACTCCACGTGTCCCCCAGGGTCACTCCACGTGTCCCCCAGGGTCACTCCACGTGTCCCCCAGGGTCACTCCACGTGTCCCCCAGGGTCACTCCACGTGTCCCCCAGGGTCACTCCACTGTCCCCAGGGTCACTCCACGTGTCCCCCAGGGTCACTCCACGTGTCCCCCAGGGTCACTCCACGTGTCCCCCAGGGTCACTCCACGTGTCCCCAGGGTCACTCCACGTGTCCCCAGGGTCACTCCACGTGTCCCCAGGGTCACTCCACGTGTCCCCAGGGTCACTCCACGTGTCCCCCAGGGTCACTCCACGTGTCCCCCAGGGTCACTCCACGTGTCCCCAGGGTCACTCCACGTGTCCCCAGGGTCACTCCACGTGTCCCCAGGGTCACTCCACGTGTCCCCCAGGGTCACTCCACGTGTCCCCCAGGGTCACTCCACGTGTCCCCAGGGTCACTCCACGTGTCCCCAGGGTCACTCCACGTGTCCCCAGGGTCCTCCACGTGTCCCCAGGGTCCTCCACGTGTCCCCAGGTCACTCCACGTGTCCCCAGGGTCACTCCACGTGTCCCCAGGTCACTCCACGTGTCCCCAGGGTCACTCCACGTGTCCCCAGGGTCCTCCACGTGTCCCCAGGTCACTCCACGTGTCCCCAGGGTCACTCCACGTGTCCCCAGGGTCCTCCACGTGTCCCCAGGGTCACTCCACGTGTCCCCAGGGTCACTCCACGTGTCCCCCAGGGTCACTCCACGTGTCCCCAGGGTCACTCCACGTGTCCCCAGGGTCACTCCACGTGTCCCCCAGGGTCCTCCACGTGTCCCCAGGGTCACTCCACGTGTCCCCAGGGTCACTCCACGTGTCCCCAGGTCACTCCACGTGTCCCCAGGGTCACTCCACGTGTCCCCAGGGTCCTCGTGTCCCCCAGGGTCACTCCACGTGTCCCCAGGGTCACTCCACGTGTCCCAGGTCCTCACGTGTCCCCCAGGTCACTCCGTGTCCCAGGGTCACTCCACGTGTCCCCAGGGTCCTCCCGTGTCCCCAGGGTCCCCACGTGTCCCCCAGGGTCATCGTGTCCCAGGTCACTCCACGTGTCCCCAGGGTCACTCCACGTGTCCCCAGGGTCACTCACGTCCCCAGGGTCCTACGTGTCCCCAGGGTCCTCCACGTGTCCCCAGGGTCACTCCACGTGTCCCCCAGGGTCACTCCACGTGTCCCCAGGTCACTCCCGTGTCCCCAGGTCACTCCACGTGTCCCCAGGGCACTCCACGTGTCCCCAGGGTCACTCCACGTGTCCCCAGGTCACTCCACGTGTCCCCCAGGGTCACTCCCGTGTCCCCAGGGTCCTCCACGTGTCCCCCAGGGTCACTCCACGTGTCCCAGGGTCACTCCACGTGTCCCCAGGGTCCTCCACGTGTCCCCAGGGTCACTCCACGTGTCCCCCAGGGTCACTCCACGTGTCCCCCAGGGTCCTCCACGTGTCCCCAGGGTCCTCCACGTGTCCCCCAGGGTCACTCACGTGTCCCCAGGGTCCTCCACGTGTCCCCCAGGGTCACTCCACGTGTCCCCCAGGGTCACTCCACGTGTCCCCAGGGTCACTCCACGTGTCCCCCAGGGTCCTCCACGTGTCCCCAGGGTCACTCCACGTGTCCCCCAGGGTCACTCCACGTGTCCCCCAGGGTCACTCCACGTGTCCCCCAGGGTCACTCCACGTGTCCCCCAGGGTCACTCCACGTGTCCCCCAGGGTCACTCCACGTGTCCCCCAGGGTCACTCCACGTGTCCCCCAGGGTCACTCCACGTGTCCCCAGGGTCACTCCACGTGTCCCCCAGGGTCACTCCACGTGTCCCCCAGGGTCCTCCACGTGTCCCCAGGGTCCTCCCGTGTCCCCCAGGGTCACTCCACGTGTCCCCAGGGTCCTCCACGTGTCCCCAGGGTCACTCCACGTGTCCCCCAGGGTCACTCCACGTGTCCCCAGGGTCACTCCACGTGTCCCCCAGGGTCACTCCACGTGTCCCCCAGGGTCACTCCACGTGTCCCCCAGGGTCACTCCACGTGTCCCCAGGGTCACTCCACGTGTCCCCCAGGGTCACTCCACGTGTCCCCCAGGGTCACTCCACGTGTCCCCCAGGGTCACTCCACGTGTCCCCAGGGTCCTCCACGTGTCCCCCAGGGTCACTCCACGTGTCCCCAGGGTCACTCCACGTGTCCCCAGGGTCCTCCACGTGTCCCCCAGGGTCACTCCACGTGTCCCCCAGGGTCACTCCACGTGTCCCCCCGGGTCACTCCACGTGTCCCCAGGGTCACTCCGTGTCCCCAGGGTCACTCCGTGTCCCCCAGGGTCACTCCACGTGTCCCCCAGGGTCACTCCACGTGTCCCAGGGTCACTCCACGTGTCCCCAGGGTCACTCCACGTGTCCCCCAGGGTCACTCCACGTGTCCCCAGGTCACTCCACGTGTCCCCAGGGTCACTCCACGTGTCCCCCAGGGGCCTCCACGTGTCCCCCAGGGTCACTCCACGTGTCCCCCAGGGTCACTCCACGTGTCCCCCAGGGTCACTCCACGTGTCCCCAGGGTCACTCCACGTGTCCCCAGGGTCACTCACGGTCCCCCAGGGTCACTCCACGTGTCCCCCAGGTCACTCACGGTCCAGGGTCACTCCACGTGTCCCCAGGGTCCTCCACGTGTCCCCAGGGTCACTCCACTGTGTACTCCTGTCAGGGTCACTCCACTGTCCCCCAGGGTCACTCCACGTGTCCCCAGGTCACTCAGTGTCCAGGTCACTCCACGTGTCCCCCAGGGTCACTCCACGTGTCCCCCAGGGTCACTCCACGTGTCCCCAGGGTCACTCCACGTGTCCTCCAGGGTCACTCCACGTGTCCCCCAGGGTCACTCCACGTGTCCCCCAGGGCCACTCCACGTGTCCCCCAGGGTCACTCCACGTGTCCCCCAGGGCCACTCCACGTGTCCCCCAGGGTCACTCCACGTGTCCCCCAGGGCCACTCCACGTGTCCCCCAGTAAACTGTCCCGGAGTTTGTATTTGGTGTCTTTTCCAACAACCTATGGGTACCCCACAGCCATTTTTACCGTGAACACATGAACCTGGTTCCCACTGTAACCATAAACTTTTGAATCATGGAGTAATTTGGAAATTGAAATAAGCGAGGTGGTGTTGCGAGTGGTCGCGTGTTGTCTGGCATATATTATCGTGATGTTATTTATGTCGTAAACAATGTTAGAGGCGCAGAGCGGAAAGTCATTAAGAGGGGGGAATCAGTCTTGATGGTCACTCTAAACTAAGCTCTTTTCACACCTGACCTAAGGGTGATATTAGCTAACCACGACGCATGTGTTTGATTCCTAAATCTTGTTCGTTGTAAACTAATCCCTTTGTATATCTAATCAAAGGATATTAGCTAAACACAACGAATGTATACGATGCATAATGTGATTGGTGTGTGAATGCATTCTCGTGTGAGCTTCGTGATACAAGATACGTATATTGTATACAAATCTGCTGTCACGTTCTTGTTTGAGCGGCGTTCAGAGGCGAGCAGTGTATGCCGTTCCACGCTGAGGTTTAAAAACATTGCAGAGTGAAGGATTCATTGTGGTAGTGCTGAGGTCCGTGCCTCACAGTTGCTGGTGTTTTATTCCTCAGGAAACGAGACTTTGCCACCTGACGCGTCTTTGTCATATAACGTAATTTTTTCCGTGTTTCCCTACGTTAATTTTTAATTAGGTTCCCAACGTCATCTTCTTGACGCGTTCTGCAATATTTCAAACACTATTTGATTTTAAGCTGGGTTACGTAAACCTATAAAAAACGTATATCTAACTTCCAATTAGCAAATTAAAGCAAACGACGCAATAATATTTGGTAACGTGGTGGCCGAAAATAACAAGAAAATGTGTAAATCTGCAAGATTAATAATTGTGATTCGAAAATATTATGTATGATGAACCAGCATAGTAATTATCTGTATTGCCAGTTTTTCCCACCCAAGTATGGAGGTCCGACAGAAGTCAAAAGCGTCCAGATGGAGCCACTATGTTACCCTGGAAGGATTGTAAGCAGATTGCCTGGGACTACATCTGTGCTGCTATGTTGGCAGACACCTACTTGCAATACTCTGAAGAGGGTGGAGCCGCCTGTTACAGGGAGACTCAGAAGATCCGCAAATATGACGGCCTGCCTAGTTGCTATAACTTCATCCCAGTAGGGTAGGAGACCCTTGGAGCATGGGGAAAGTGTGCTCTAAAGTTCCTCAAAGAGCTGGGTGAAAAACTCATCACACAATCCAAGGATCACAGAGCGGCCAGCTTCCTCTTTCAGAGACTCTGTGTCGCGATTCACAGGGGAAATGCCTGCAGCATTCTGGGCACGCGGCCCATCGCCGGGGAGCTGGATGAAGTGTTTGAGATGTAGGCTCTGACATGTCATGTATGTTGTTCTACTTCCTTTTGTATTTTTGTTAATGTATTTTGTCTTTAAATAAAGTTTACATAGAATATAAAATATAGGGGGTGGTAGGATAAGAAAATTAAATATTTAAACAGCTACGGGGAGAATTCCGAGTTTTCCCTGGAGTAAGTTTATTCTTTCCTCTGAGGATGAGGCTCCCCAGTCCAGTTCCAGAGGTGCTACCTCCATATATATATATATATATATATATATATATATATATATATATATATATATATATATATATATATATATATATATATATATATATATATATTATATATATTACACCCTAGACCCCCAGAACAATTAATTGAAAAGCTTCATCTAATATTGTTAAGAGGTTGATATAGCACCTTTATCAACACCAGCTGGAAACACTGAAAGGATTGTCGCCTCTCCCTTCAGTTATTACCCAGAGTAGAAAGTCAGTGGGTATTCATAACTCACTTGGTAGTGTTGCCTCCACTTTCGATTCCAGTAAGACACAATACTTGATACCTGGAATCATGTGTATGCTCATGTGTGATACCATAGTGGTGTGTGTGTGTGTGTGTGTGTGTGTGTGTGTTTTAATTATAGTTAATCTCACAATGGCCACATCAGTAATGATATGACATCATATTTTTTTTGGAAAATGTCCATA
The DNA here is from genome assembly GCA_009830355.1 of Cherax destructor. Lineage (NCBI taxonomy): Eukaryota > Metazoa > Arthropoda > Malacostraca > Decapoda > Parastacidae > Cherax > Cherax destructor. The sequence continues at coordinate 376,307 of WNWK01000125.1, forward strand.
TTGTTTGATATTTCTGAGCACCACTCATCACTATCAATGATTTAGAGGATGTACAAAAGTTTCATGGCAATGGAATAATTAAAATTAAAGTTTTCAAAGACAGAAACTACTTTTCAAACTAGATTAGATGACCATTTTGACATCGCCAATACATATGAATTATTCCTAATCGCCCAGTGATGCGAGTCCAGGCTTCATGACCCATTTTGGCACGATAATTGGTCAAGAACTGCGATAAAAGAAAAAGAGAGGCACAGAAAAGATTGAAAGATTTTGAGTCAAGCAGAAAAAAAATATTAGCGGAACACTTATTTTTAAGCAGCAGCAGCAACAGCAGGGAACAGCCGGGTGCAGCTGGGTGCAGCTGGGTGCAGCAAATATCACCCAAAGAAAGATTATATATCCAACAGTGGTTAATGATTTCGTGTCAGCTGATCTGGTTATGGCACTAGACCAGACGAGACCGTCACTGGTCACGAGTCAAGACCTTCCAATATTATATATATATTTCATATATATATCGTCATTTTATCCTATTGTGGTTTGTGGGAAATGTGACAGACTGCTCATTGAAAACTCACAACATTAATATTACTGCAACTGTCGTATATAAGACAGTTGAGTGAGTGATGGTGAAGGTATCTCCTGGTCAAGGGCCGGACCGCGGGGGCGTTGACCCCCGGAATCCCCTCCAGGTATACAATGGGTCACCCTACCTCTATCATAAAGCAAAGTTCTTGGTGGACACGTAATCACTGCATTTATTAAGTAGCTTAAATGTAAGAACAAGGAAGAACGTTGATCTTCCAGATTAAAATTGTCACTCTGAAACTAATCAGTGGGAGCGCATGCGCACGCACTCTTGTCTCGTAACGTTAAATACACCGCACTTGAAGTTACGGGGACTGGTTTCGAGGATTATTTTGACCTCATCCTGGCTTAAAGCAAGACTTTGTTGGCTACATGTGCAATCAACCTCTTGCTGCTAGTCAATGGTATGAGCACCTTTGCTCTATATAGTAGTGGTTGTGATACTAGTATGAGCACCATGACTCTAGTGGTGGCAGTGATAGTGGGTGGTATGAGCACCACTACTCTAGTGGTGAGCAGTTTCCAGGGGGAAGTTAATTAAGTGTAGTGGTTATCTGGGCATTATTAGGAAGATAATTAGCATCTTATAATTACTGGTCGACTTAAATATAAAGTTGCCTAACCTACCTACCTAACGCACTTGGTGGTGCTAGTTGGTGGTGCTAGTTGGTGGTGCTAGTTGGTGGTGCTAGTTGGTGGTGCTAGTTGGTGGTGCTGGTTGGTGGTGCTAGTTGGTGGTGCTGGTTGGTGGTGCTAGTTGGTGGTGCTAGTTGGTGGTGCTAGTTGGTGGTGCTAGTTGGTGGTGCTAGTTGGTGGTGCTAGTTGGTGGTGCTGGTTGGTGGTGCTAGTTGGTGGTGCTAGTTGGTGGTGCTAGTTGGTGGTGCTGGTTGGTGGTGCTAGTTGGTGGTGCTAGTTGGTGGTGCTGGTTGGTGGTGCTAGTTGGTGGTGCTAGTTGGTGGTGCTAGTTGGTGGTGCTAGTTGGTGGTGCTAGTTGGTGGTGCTAGTTGGTGGTGCTAGTTGGTGGTGCTGGTTGGTGGTGCTGGTTGGTGGTGCTAGTTGGTGGTGCTAGTTGGTGGTGCTAGTTGGTGGTGCTAGTTGGTGGTGCTGGTTGCTTTTTTTTTAGTAGTAGTAATTATAAGGAATATGAAACACTCTAGCTGTGTGTACTCACCTAGTTGTGATTGCAGGGGTCGAGTCATAGCTCCTGGCCCCGCCTCTTCACTGGCTGCTACTGGGTCACTCTCCCTGCGCCATGAGCTTTATCATACCTCTTCTTAAAGCTATGAATGGATCCTGCCTCCACTATATCGCTTCCCAATCTATTCCACTTCCTGACCACTCTGTGACTGAAGAAATACTTCCTAACATCCCTGTGATTCATCTGATTCTTCAACTTCCAACTGTGTCCCCTTGTTGCTGTGTCCCATCTCTGGAACATTCTGTCCCTGTCCACCTTGTCAATTCCTCTCAGTATTTTATATGTCGTTATCATGTCCCCCCTATCTCTCCTGTCCTCCAGTGTCGTCAGGTCGATTTCCCTTAAACTCTCCTCGTAGGACATACCCCTTAGCTCCGGGACTAGTCTTGTTGCAAACCTTTGCACTTTCTCTAGTTTCTTTAATGCTTGGCTAGGTGTGGGTTCCAAACTGGTGCTGCATACTCCAGTATGGGCCTAACGTACACAGTGTACAGGGTCCTGAACGATTCCTTACTAAGATGTCGGAATGCTGTTCTTAGGTTTGCTAGGCGCCCGTATGCTGCAGCAGTTATTTGGTTGATGTGCGCCTCAGGAGATGTGCCTGGTGTTATACTCACCCCAAGATCTTTTTCCTTGAGTGAGGTTTGTAGCCTCTGTCCCCCTAGACTGTACTCCATCTGCGGTCTTCTTTGCCCTTCCCCAATCTTCATGACTTTGCACTTGGTGGGGTTGAACTCCAGGAGCCAATTGCTGGACCAGGCTTGAAGCCTGTCCAGGCTCTGTGTGTGTGTGTGTGTGTGTGTGTGTGTGTGTGTGTGTGTGTGTGTGTGTGTGAAATAATCAGCATATTGTTCAAATTGTTCACTTTGTCCATATGATCGTGTTTTTGTAGCTTGTATTCCTGTGTTTTGTTTGTTCTCTCTTTTTCACTCGTTTTTTTCATATTTTTTTGTATTTGTATTTTGTTGTCTATGTTCTTGCTTTGTTCTTGTAGTCTGCTTTCTTTTGTGTCCTTTTCTGTTCTATTGCTGCCATTGTGTCGTATTTGATAATAATGTTCTTCTTGTTATTGTTATTCTTGTATTCCACAAGTTATGGTAAGCTGGTGTAGTGTGGTAAGCTGGTGTCGTGGGTGGCAGCTGGTGTCGTGGGTGGCAGCTGGGGTCGTGGGAGGTAAGCTGGTGTCGTGGGTGGCCAGCTGGTGTCGTGGATGGCAGCTGGTGTTGTAGACAGCCTGACTGTCTGCATAGACAGCCATGCTGTCTGCCAGCTGGGTTCATATTTCGTGCCATGCTAGTTTCCATAGTATTCCGCCAGAGGGCAAGCCTGGTAGGCGTACCCACGTCTACCAGACCCGCCCTGGCATACTCTCACTTGGCGCCCAGACTTCACTCAGTCAATAGGCCTACTCCTCTCCCTCTCGCACTGGGCATGGCCCTTGGCCATGGCCACAGACACGCAGCCTGTTACCCGCACCTTTATTACAAATAAAGTAAGAAGCCTCCGAAGCCTTATCATTTCAACCACGCCTCCAAAACGCCAAATAACACATCGTTATAGTGTCGTGTGTAATAAGCTGGTGTCGTGGGTGGCAGCTGGTGTCGTGGGTGGTAAGCTGGTGTCGTGGGTGGCAGCTGGTGTCGTGGGTGATAAGCTGGTGTCGTGGGTGGCAGCTGGGGTTGTGGGTGGTAAGCTGGTGTCGTGGGTGGCAGCTGGGGTCTTGGGTGGTAAGCTGGTGTCGTGGGTGGCAGCTGGTGTCGTGGGTGGTAAGCTAATGTCGTGGGTGGCAGCTGGTGTCGTGGGTGGCAGATGGTGTCGTGGGTGGTAAGCTGGTGTCGTGGGTGGTAAGCTGGTGTCGTGGGTGGCAGCTGGGGTCGTGGGTGGTAAGCTGGTGTCGCGGGTGGCAGCTGGTGTCGTGGGTGGCAGCTGGAGTCGTGAGAGGTAAGCTGGAGTCGTGAGTGGTAAGTTGGAGTCGTGGGTGTTAAGCTGGGGTCAAGAATGGCAGCTGGAGTCTCGGGTGACAGCTGGAGTTGTGGGTGGCAAGCTGGGGTCGGGGGTGGCAAGCTATAGTGGTTGGTAGCTGGAGTCGTGAGTGGCAGCAAGGGTCGTGGGTGGCAGCTGGGGTCGTGGGTGGCAGCTGGGGTCGTGGGTGTCAACTGGGGCCGTGGGTTAGGCAACTGGGGTCGTGTGTTGGGCAACTGGGGACGTGGGTTGGGTAACGCGCCGTGGGTTGGGTAACTGGGGCCGTGGATTGGGTAACTGGGGCCGTGGATTGGGTAGCTGTGGTCGTGGGTGGAGGCTGCGGTCGTGGGTGTCAACTGGGGCCGTGGGTTGGGCAAGTGGGGTCGTGTGTTGGGCAACTGGGGCCGTAGGTTTGGTAATTGGGGTCGTGTGTTGGGTAACTGGGGTCGTGGGTGTGATCGTGTGGTTCCGTGGCACTAATTCGCTGGTCGTGCGCTTCATTGCGCTATTCGTGCGCATAATGACGATTTTGTGCGCCAGAAGTAACGACCAAAAGGCGTCTCTACTGATCAGTATTATTAAAAAAGTTAATGTTTATTGTGTGTGTGTGTGTGTGTGTGTGTGTGTGTGTGTGTGTGTGTGTGTGTGTGTGTGTGTGTGTGTGTGTGTGTTTACCGAACTATACACACAGATGAGTCACAGGGATGTTAGGAAGTATGTCTTCAGTCATAGAGTTGTCAGGAAGTGGAACAATCTGGAGAGTGATGTAGTGGATCCATATATAGCTTTAAGAGGTACGATAAAGCTCATGGAGCAGGGAGTGGACCTAGTAACGACCAGCGAAGACGCGAGGCCAGGAGCTACGAGTCAACCCCAGCAACTACAAATAGGTGAGTAGACATATACACACACCCACATACACACACACACACACACACATTAATTATTGAATCCGTTATTAATTCTAATGTGCAATACAAGACTCACGCATTTTCCACACCTCTCAGGTGTGACCTCGCTGCAGGAGTGACCTCGTTACAGGTGTGACCTCATTAAAGGAAGCGCCTGGCCCCCTCCCCCTCAGTTTCCAGGCTAGTCCCGTTGCGAACCTATACACTTTTTCCTAGTTTCTCTGCACGATGAGGTGAGGGCTCAAGGCTGGTGCTGTGTACTCTGTCAGGTCGTCATGGTCTCACTGGAACTCTTTTGGGGTTAATAAATGATTTTCTGTCCGAGTCGTCTTGTAGGCTGCCCTCGTAGTCTTGTAGTCTGTTTTCGAAGTCTTGTAGTCGGTTTTCGAAGTCTTGTAGTCGGTTTTCGAAGTCTTGTAGTCGGTTTTCGAAGTCTTGTAGTCGGGTTTCGTAGTCTTGTAGTCGGTTTTCGTAGTCTTGTAGTCGGTTTTCGTAGTCTTGTAGTCGGTTTTCGTAGTCTTGTAGTTTGTCCTCATAATCTTGTAGTCGTCCTCTTAGTCTTATAGTCTGCTCTCGTAGCTTCTCATTGTAGTCTGTCCTCTTAGTCTCTCGCAGTTTTTCTCGTAGTTTCTAGCAGTTTGTCCCCGTAGTCTATCCTTGTAGTCTGTCCTCGGAGTCTCTCATGGTCTGTCCTCAAGCCTGTCCTCGTAGTTTCTCATTGTCTCTCCTGAAACCTGTCCTCGAAGTCTCTCATTGTCTGTCCTCAAACCTGTCCTCGAAGTCTCTCATTGTCTGTCCTCAAACCTGTCCTCGTAGTCTCTCATTGTCTGTCCTCAAACCTGTCCTCGTAGTCTCTCATTGTCTCTCCTCAAACCTGTCTTCGAAGTCTCTCATTGTCTGTCCTCAAACCTGTCCTCGTAGTTCGTTCAAGTCGCCTTGCAATTGGTCTCCGTTGAGTGCTGGCAACACGCATGTCATACCCGCATGCGTGCTTGATTCATGAGTCAAACTCTTGCGTGATCCTGCGTTTTTTCTCAATATTACACAATGTATAGGGGGTGATACCAGCTGTGCTTCTCTCTCGACCAGCTGTTATCCCAGAGGAATATTAACCCAGAGAAACATTGTCCCATAGGAATATTATCCTATAGGAATATTAACCCAAAGGAATATTAACCCAGAGAAATATTAACCAAGAGGAATATACCCATGGATATTAACCAAGAGGAATAACCTAGAGGAATATTAACCCAGAGAAATATTTTCCCAGAGAAATATCGCAGAGGAATATTGTCTGACTGTATTGCCAGCAATACCAAGTCTCATGCATCAATAACAGATACAGTAGCTTTCAACTGCAACTCCAGGCTTCATACATAAAGAATACAACAGATACAGTAGCTTCAGCTGCAACACCAAGCTTCATACATTAAGAATACAACACCATCAACAAAAGCAACAACTAATCCTCAAGCCGTCTTCAAGAATTGATTGATTACATAACCCAAATATTATTAAAGTTTGTGGGCTTTATTTGTCTCTGTCTGTCTGTCTGTCTGTCTCTCTCTCTCTCTCTCTCTCTCTCTCTCTCTCTCTCTCTCTCTCTCTCTCTCTCTCTCTCCTCATTCTTGTTTGTCAACTCAACAATCCTACAAGGAATTGTTGAATAGAATTGTTTGGGAGCTAAGTTGAAGGACAGAGGATGGGGGGGGGGAGGATGGTGGATAAGGAGGGGTTAGGGGCGCTGTGGTTGGGGAAAGGAATTGGGGGGGTTGCAGGATGGAGGAACAGGTTAACTTGCTTGTGTGTGTGTGTACTCACCTATTTGTACTCACCTATTTGTGGTTGCAGGGGTCGAGTCATAGCTCCTGGCCCCGCCTCTTCACTGATTGCTACTAGGTCCTCTCTCTCCCTGCTCCATGAGCTTTATCAAACCTAGTCTTAAAACTATGTATGGTTCCTGCCTCCACTATGTCGCTTTCCAAGCTATTCCACTTCCTGACAACTCTATGACTGAAGAAATACTTCCTAACATCCCTTTGACTCATAGGAGTCTTCAACTTCCAATTGTGACCCCTTGTTTCTGTGTCCCCTCTCTGGAACATCTTGTCTCTGTCCACCTTATCTATTCCTCGCAGTATTTTATATGTCGTTATCATGTCTCCCCTAACCCTCCTGTCCTCTAGTGTCGTCAGGCCGATTTCCCTTAACCTTTCTTCGTAGGACAATCCCCTTAGCTCTGGGATCTGGGACTAGTCTTGTTGCAAACCTTTGCACTTGTGTGTGTGTGTGTGTGTGTGTGTGTGTTGCGTGACGGGAGGGGGAAGGGGGTAGCCTGAGTGGCGGCATTCAACCCCCTCCTCTATTCCACTTGCTTTTCCCCCTCCCCCCTTTTTTGTTAAGTAAATGTGACTCGAAATTTCATTAATTCTACCATTAAAGTGCACGGAGGTGTAACCCTCAGGGGTGTGGCTGGCGGAGAATTAGCCCTTGAGGGCAGGCGTCGTAGGGTCGGTAAGAAGGCACTGGGCCAGGCAATCAGATACTTCCTCCTTTATTGCGAAACATTGAATTTGAAATTGGCTCTATCTCAGATTACGACGGCAGACTTTGTCAAATGGAATTGGTTTTCTGAATAGGCTGATATTGAATGAAATATTGCCTGACGAGCACTGGGTAAAGAAGATGCCAGCCAGGCTAGTGAGATTTGCATTGTAATTGTATCCTTGCTGGACTCTCCCTTCTTGGCTGGCAGGGAGGGTAGTGGAGGAGAGGCAGGGAGGGAAGGTAGCGGAGGAGAGGCAGGGAGGGAAGGTAGCGGAGGAGAGGGAGGGAGGGAAGGTAGCGGAGGAGAGGGAGGGAGGGAAGGTAGCGGAGGAGAGGGAGGGAGGGAAGGTAGCGGAGGAGAGGGAGGGAGGGAAGGTAGCGGAGGAGAGGGAGGGAAGGTAGTGGAGGAGAGGGAGGGAAGGTAGTGGAGGAGAGGAGGGAGGGAAGGTAGTGGAGGAGAGGAGGGAGGGAAGGTAGCGGAGGAGAGGAGGGAGGGAAGGTAGTGGAGGAGAGGGAGGGAGGGAAGGTAGTGGAGGAGAGGGAGGGAGGGAAGGTAGTGGAGGAGAGGGAGGGAAGGTAGTGGAGGAGAGGAGGGAAGGTAGTGGAAGGAGAGGAGGAGAGGAAGGAGGAGGAGAGGGGGGAAGGTAGTGGAGGAGAGAGGGAGGGAAGGTAGTGGAGGAGAGGGAGGGAAGGTAACGGAGGAGAGGGAGGGCTTATAGGTAGTGGAGGAGAGGAGGGCGGGAAGGTAGTGGAGGAGAGGGAGGGAGGGAATGTAGTGGAGGAGAGGCAGGGAGGGAAGGTAGTGGAGGAGAGGGAGGGAGGGAGGGAAGGTAGTGGAGGAGAGGGAGGGAGGGAGGGAAGGTAGTGGAGGAGAGGCAGGTAGTGGAGGAGAGGCAGGGAGGGAAGGTAGTGGAGGAGAGGCAAGGAGGGAGGGAGGGAAGGAATGTAGTGGAGAAGAGGCAGGGAGGGAAGGTAGTGGAGGAAAAGGAGGGAGAGAAAGTAGTGGAGGAGAGGCAGCTAGGGAAGGTAGTGGATTAAAGGGATGGAGGGAGAGAGGGAGTGGATGAGTGGGAGGGAGGGAAGGAAGGAGAGGGAGTGAGAGATGAAAGAGAGGGAGCGAGCGAAAGAGAGAGAGCTAGGGTAGGGAAGAGAGGGAGGGAGTGAAGGGGAAAGGAGAGAGAGGTGAGGAATTTGAGTTTGAGAGAGGGTAATGGAAAGAAGAATGAGAGAACATGGAAACCTGGAATGAGAAAGGTAGGATCTGCTAGAGAGAGAGAGAGAGAGAGAGAGAGAGTGCTGGAGAGGGAGACGTTTTAATACTTGGTAATTGGATGAGTTTGAGAGTCAATGTACCGTTACGAGACGTCTCTCTTGAAGACTAGCTGGTGGGGGAACTGGGGAGAAGACTGGCTGGTGGAGGAACTGGGGAGAACATTGACTGGTGGGGGAACTGGGGAGAAGACTGGCTGATGGAGGAACTGGGGAGAACATTGACTGGTGGGGTAATTGGGGTAGAAGACTGGCTGGTGGGGGAACTGGGGAGAAGACTGGCTGGTGGGGGAACTGGGGAGAAGACTGGCTGGTGGGGGAACTGGGGAGAACATTGGCTGGTGGGGGAACTGGGGAGAAGACTGGCTGGTGGGGGAACTAGGGAGAAGACTGGCTGGTGGGGGAACTGGGGAGAACATTGGCTGGTAGGGGAACTGGAAAGAAGAGAAGATAAAGGGGAGGAAGCAGGAGAAAAGCTAGAAAAGAGAGAAAAGGAAATGGAAAGAGACGGGGGATGGGGGAGGAGAGAGAGAAAACGGATTGGATACATCAGCAGTGTGCTGCTGCTGTTCCACATGATAGTCACACAGTGGGAACAAATGCTACGTTTCCCTGTCATATTCCATCCCACAGGATGAGTATCACACATGGTGTTGAAATGTGTCAGCCTGAGCTGGCAGACTTCAGTGGTGTCAGCCTGAGCTGGCAGACTTCAGTGGTGTCAGCCTGAGCTGGCAGACTTCAGTGGCGTCAGCCTGAGCTGGCAGACTTCAGTGGTGTCAGCCTGAGCTGGCAGACTTCAGTGGTGTCAGCCTGAGCTGGCAGACTTCAGTGGCGTCAGCCTGAGCTGGCAGATTTCAGTGGCGTCAGCCTGAGCTGGCAGACTTCAGTGGCGTCAGCCTGAGCTGGCAGACTTCAGTGGTGTCAGCCTGAGCTGGCAGACTTCAGTGGTGTCAGCCTGAGCTGGCAGACTTCAGTGGTGTCAGCCTGAGCTGGCAGACTTCAGTGGTGTCAGCCTGAGCTGGCAGACTTCAGTGGTGTCAGCCTGAGCTGGCAGACTTCAGTGGTGTCAGCTGGCTGGCAGACTTCAGTGGTGTCAGCCTGGCTGGCGACTTCAGTGGTGTCAGCCTGAGCTGGCAGACTTCAGTGGTGTCAGCCTGAGCTGGCAGACTTCAGTGGTGTCAGCCTGAGCTGGCAGACTTCAGTGGTGTCAGCCTGAGCTGGCAGACTTCAGTGGTGTCAGCCTGAGCTGGCAGACTTCAGTGGTGTCAGCCTGAGCTGGCAGACTTCAGTGGTGTCAGCCTGAGCTGGCAGACTTCAGTGGTGTTATCACGTGGGGTTCTTGGAGATAAAAGGTAGTCACAGGGAAACTCATGGATGGTTGGTGACTGGATATATTAAGTAAGAGAGGAGCAGTACCCAGCGCCACACCTGTTCAGTTGTACGCCTAGCGCGGGAATGAGAGGGAGGCCTCTGACGCAACACTCACATGGTGCGGGTCTCTGACGTCACAAGTAACAAGGGATCACAAATATAACATAGCTAGAATTACTTATAATACACTACACAAGTATAACAATATGCTTCAGTACATATTTCTGACAGTGTCAGCCTGAGCTGGCAGACTTCAGTGGTGTCAGCCTGAGCTGGCAGACTTCAGTGGGACACTGAGGATATCGTCAAGTATTCCATTAAAGGTTCGTCAGCCAGGGCAACTTCAAAGGTTCCATTGCATCAGAGCTGGAGTTACTATCACTTGGGAATTACCATCTCACACAATAGCCTATCCCATACACAAGAGAAATATAATTTTTTTGAAGATATCTCCATCCCAGTGCCAGGAGCAAGACATATACGTATGGAAGACAAGGCAGAGAGAAGGATGGAGGGGGAAGAGGAATTTGGATGGATTAATATATCTTACTACGTATATACAGTAGTAGGTAACAATACTGAGTCATTACACGCCTAAGAATATATAATGGCGCCAGCCTCGTGAATAATATTGATGTATTTAAAAAAATATATATGAAAATTGATAGATGACAAGAGCAGTGGCCCACTGCTCTATTCTGTATCATAATTATTTGCCTGTATAGTTTGGTGAGTATTTGGCTATATAATATATTATTATTACACACACACACACACACATACGTATATCTATACACCCAAAAGCACACAGTACATGTGTGCTTTTATGTACATGTGGGAGAGCTAAAAGTTCCAGTATTATCAATAACATGGTAGTGCTGTAATGTTGTGAAAGAGGCAGTGGTTATAACAACTTCCATGTATAAACACTTATACATACATACTTACACACTTAAATATTCATATATGGAAATACTACATATATACTTATTCAGGAGAGCCTAAGCAGGTGTGTCCTAAGAAATCATAGTCCATACATACATACATATAAAGTATGCATCTGCATACTATATACATCTGGGGCAGACAACTAAGGCAGCACTAGCTGTTAATGAGTGCTGGCAAATTCATGGTGGAGAATGAGGATATCCTCACACACCCCAGAGTAGATCAAATATTCCACCTGGCCTCAAGTCACTGACGACTGCACACTCAACTAAAGGTCGTGTATATCTTTTTTTTCACAGAGTTTGCATGTAAAATAATCAGGGACGGGAGGCTTCCCTGTGGCTGCGCGCATCTTCCACAGGTGACAATACCTCACCCTCATTCTGATAGTTACCATGCCACACACTCTAGAAGTTTATGTTGGCCAAACACCATTTTCTGAGAAGAACAGATTATAGTGCCTGATACTTAGTGCTCTCAGGTCTCTGGGTATCTGTGTTTTCTCGTCTACCAGAGCTGGTATCCATGGTTTTAACAATGGCAGGAAAGATGTCCAGTTGTAGCTCCACCTCTCGCCTGTTACAAACTGACCTAGCCTATTCATCAGTGTTATCATGCCGGCTGATTCCTATGTGGGAAGGTATCCAGACAAATAAGATCATTATTTAGGTCATTTTTAATGTCTGTTGTAAAGTTCTTGGTGTCTATCATGTAAATAGGATGCTGAAGTGCTTGAAGAACAGGCTTGGAGTCACAGAAGACTGACCCTCTTACTGTGTTTTTAATGTGCTGCTGACGAGTTTCAGTGCAGATAGCTCTCTTAAAGTGAACTAGTTGTTCAGTCTGATGCTACTAGTCTTTATACCCCAAGAAAATGAAAGATGGAAGACGAAATAAGAGGGGAAGAATAAAGAATAGGAGGGGAAGCATATGGAGAGTATAAAGCAGGGAACGTGTTCAGAATAACACTGAACAACTACACAATACATTAAAGAATATCTATATTCAACACTGTTTGACTGCTTACTTATTGAGAAATATAGCTAACTAACCTATATCTCAGTGTATCTTATCACTATTTTAAAGAATCCTAAATTTCCAGGCAATTGATAAACACCTTAGTAATATGTGTCCAACGTACCTCGTTAAAACTCTTTAGGCCTAGTTTTTAGGCATTTTGTGTATCCATACGTTCTTGTAATACCGTCCACAGGATGGATGTGTGGTGCACAATAAACTAGCCAGTACCGTCCACAGCTATGCTAACAGACAGTTATTGTGGTTAATTGCCCATAACTGATTACTTGTGGATAATTGCATAAGCAGAGCTATGCTTGTGGTGTAATGGTCTTAAGTAATTGCTTCGTCATATATACTTTAGAAAATTCTAATGTAGCACGTTGGTGAATTGTAACACGTAGGTTAATTGTAGGTGCTTTGTTGTAGCACGTAGGTTATTTATAGGTGCTCTGTTGTAGCACGTAGGTTAATTGTAGGTACTCTGTTGTAGCACGTAGGTTAATTGTAGGTACTCTGTTGTAGCACGTAGGTTAATTGTAGGTACTCTGTTGTAGCACGTAGGTTAATTGTAGGTACTCTGTTGTAGCCCGTAGGTTAATTGTAGGTACTCTGTTGTAGCACGTAAGTTATTTGTAGATGCTCTGTTGTAGCCCGTAGGTTAATTGTAGATGTTTTACAGTTCAAACAGTACAAGCTTCGTTGAAACTAGTGGTGGTGGTGTTAGCTTTGAAATTAGTAGTGGTATTAGCTTTGAAGTTAGTAGTGGTGGTGTTAGCTTTGTTAAAGCTAGTGGTGGTAGCTTGGTTGAAGCTAGTAGTGGTGGTAGCTTGGTTGAAGCTAGTAGTGGTGGTGGTGGTAGCTTGGTTGAAGCTAGTAGTGGTGGTGGTAGCTAGATTGAAGCTAATGGGGGTGGTGGTGATAGCCTCGTTGAAGCTAGTAATGGTAGTGGTGGTAGCTTGGTTGAAGCTAGTAATAGTGGTGGTGGTAGCTTGGTTGAAGCTAGTAATAGTGGTTGTGGTAGCTTGGTTAAAGCTAGTAATAGTGGTGGTGGTAGCTTGGTTGAAGCTAGTAGTGGTGGTGCTGGTAGCTTGGTTGAAGCTAGTAATAGTGGTGGTGGTAGCTTGGTTAAAGCTAGTAATAGTGGTTTTGGTAGCTTGGTTGAAGCTAGTAGTGGTGGTGGTAGCTTGGTTGAAACTAGCAGTGGTGGTGGTGGTAGCTTGATTGAAGCTAGCAGTGGTGGTGGTGGTTTTAGCTTTGAAGCTAGCAGTGGTGGTGGTGGTAACTTGGTTGAGGCTAGTAGTGGTGGTGGTGGTAGCTTGGTTGAAGCTAGTAATAGTGGTGGTGGTAGCTTGGTTGAGGCTAGTAGTGGTGGTGGTGGTAACTTTGTTGAAGCTAGCAGTGGTGGTGGTGGTAACTTGGTTGAGGCTAGTATTGGTGGTGGTGGTAGCTTGGTTGAAGCTAGCAGTGGTGGTGGTGGTAACTTGGTTGAAGATAGCTAGCAGTGGTGGTGGTGGTAGCTTGGTTGAAGCTAGCAGTGGTGGTGGTGGTAACTTGGTTGAAGATAGCTAGCAGTGGTGGTGGTGGTAACTTGGTTGAAGCTAGTAATAGTGGTGGTGGTAGCTTGGTTGAAGCTAGTAATAGTGGTGGTGGTAGCTTGGTTGAAGCTGGTAGTGGTGGTTGAATGTTATCCACTGCATGAACTACCTTGAACATAATAATTGGAAAAAGTTGAGAGCTGGGCATGTTGAAGAGTGTTGTGAGGGTGAGTGTGTTGCACTGGTGTTGTGTGTTGTGCTAATGTTGTGTGTTGCACTAGTATTGTGTTGCACTGGTGTTGTGTGTTGCGCTAGTGTTGTGTGTTGCACTGGTATTGTGAGTGTGTTGCACTGGTGTTGTGTGTTGTGCTAGTGTTGTGTGTTGCACTGGTATTGTGAGTGTGTTGCACTGGTGTTGTGTGTTGTGCTAATGTGTGTTGCACTAGTATTGTGTTGCACTGGTGTTGTGAGTCTGTTGCACTGTTGTTGTTAGTGTGTTGCATTTGTGGTGTTGTGAGTGTGTTGCACTGTGATGTTGTGAGGGTGTGTGTGTGTTGCTCGCGCCCACGTCACACACACACACACACACACACACACACGCACACACACACACACACACACACACACACAGGGAGGTGTCAGGTGACAGGCAGCAGACGAGGTGTTTTGCTTGTGCTGTAGGTGGCGTCCTGTGTCTCAGGCGTTTATAGTTCCCTCCTCAAGTTCTGATGATCCTCTCCCCACCCTCTCTTACTCTCTCCCCTCCCTTCCTCTCCCCCTTTCTCCCTCCCCTCCCTTCCTCTCCCCCTTTCTCCCTCCCCTCCCTTCCTCTCCCCCTCTCTTCCCTGCTCTTTCTTTATTCTCTCTCTCTCCGTCCCTGTCTCCCTTCCTTTTCTCAGTCCCTCTTCATGGCTTTTATTTTTTCGTGTTCATCTTCCCGTTTCGCTACTCATCTCTTCCTCTTTCCACTTTTTTTGCTCTTGTCTTTCCTCTTCTTGTCTTCCTCCCTCCCTCCCGTCTCCCTCCCTCCCGTCTCCCTCCCGTCTCCCTCCCTCCCTCCCGTCTCCCTCCCTCCCGTCTCGCTCCCTCCCGTCTCCCTCCCTCCCTCCGTCTCCTCCCTCCCGTCTCGCTCCCTCCCGTCTCCCTCCCTCCGTCTCCCTCCCTCCCGTCTCCCTCCCTCCCGTCTCCTCCCTCCCGTCTCCTCCTCCGTCTCCCTCCCTCCGTCTCCCTCCCTCCCGTCTCGCTCTTGGTCGTTCCTTCTTGCTTCGTCATTAGTTTCTGTTTTTTTTCATTATGAGTTTCGCGTTAATCTCGCTAGTTTCGCTCTTTGCCATTAAAATTCGCGTTTATTAATCGCGTTTCGCGTTGTCGTTAGCATCGCACCTGTGTTACTTTCGCGTCCACGTCAATAATGTTGCATACGCGGTTTTTTTTTTCGCGTTCCTTAATGTGCTTTGTGCCATCTTAATAAGGTGATTTACAGCTGTTTCGACCTTACGTCTGAACTTTGGTGTCTCTGTCATATTAGGAAAGGAGTAAATAATGAGACAATATTATATAAATGCAGTTAGAAGCCAGAGTAGATCTATTATTCACTATGATAACATAAACGTAGAAAAGTACGTTTATGGAGCAACTTGCAGTGTGAACAGACTGACTGATGTGGTAGACAGGTTTAGGCTTGGCCAGCCCTATGGTCACTATCTGCTTTATCGTCTACGTATTAAAGAGAAAGTGTAATAACCTATGTGATATGTCAAGATACCTTATTAATGAAAATAAGATACCAAACATATTAAGCATATTTCTTAATTTTACTTACAATAGATAAGTGAACTGTAGATATAATTATAGATGCACTCCTGTAAACCCTTCTGGGGCCTAGTTTCTAGGCCTTTTGTGTGTCCACATGTTCTTGTGCTACCCTCCACAGGATGGATATGACGTGCATAATAAACTTGCCACTTCGACGGAAAAATCTAATCCTCAGAAACGTCACCTTAGCTCTGAGATTTTAATCATATTCATTCATCTTCATCTCTTCTTTCTCTACTTCTTCTGAATCTCTTCTTCTCCATCTCTCAGTTCTCCTCAATTCTCTTTACTTATTTCATTCATTCATTCTCTTCTCCTTCTTCTCTCTCTCTCTCTCTCAATTTCTCAATCTATTTATCTCTTTCTCTCTCTCTCTCTACTTCTCTATTCATTTCTTCTTATCTTACTTCTCATCTATCTCTCTTTACTCTTCTCTCTCTCTATTTCTTAGCTCTTCTTCTTTCTCTTCTACTTCTTCTCTCTTTCTCTCTCTCCATCATGATCATACTCTTCTATACTCTCTCTCTTCTCATCAATCTCTCTCATCTCATCTTCTCTTCTCTCTCTCTCTCTCTCTCTCTCTCTCTCTCTCTCTCTTCTCTCTCTCTCTCTCTTCTTTCTTTCTTTCTGATTAGTACCCTGTCTGATATCCTTCCCTGCTCCTCCATTCTCTCACTGTTCCCTCCTCTCTAATTCCCTTTACCTTTATTCCCACATTTGCATTATTCCCCTTCCTTCCCTCCACCCAATCCTCCCCTTCAACGTACCTTCCCTCCTCCCATGACCCCTCTACCTACCTTCCCTCATCCACTTCCCCTCTATCTACCTTCCCTCATCCACTTCCCCTCTACCTACCTTCCCTCATCCACTTCCCCTCTACCTACCTTCCCTCATCCACTTCCCCTCTACCTACCTTCCCTCATCCACTTCCACTCTATCTACCTTCCCTCATCCACTCCCTCTCTGCATTCCGTCACCCACGCCCCCTACCTATCTTCCTTCTCCCACGCCTCTTCTACCTACCTTCCCGCACCTACGCCGTCTCTAACATCAGGAGTGACCCTAGAATAAGCTTCATTTAATACGGCTAACGTGACGTTAGTAATGCTTGTCAATAATGTGTGTGTAACGTTGCCAAGAGATCCTTGTTATCACCTAAAGTCAGTACCTGACCAGCCGGGCTGTGGTTCGTACGTCAGTTCCCGTGCGGCAAGCAGTAACAGCCTGGTTGATCAGACCCTGATCCACCACGAGGCCTGGTTTCAGACCGAGCCGCGGGGGCGTTGACCCCCGAAACCCTCTCCACAATTGCAAACAAACCATACCAGTAACACCAGGTACACAAATCATCACTTGTAGGACCTTGAAGACCAGTAACACCAGGTACACAAATCATCACTCGTAGGACCTTGAAGACCAGTAACACCAGATACACAAATCATCACTCGTAGGACATTGAAGACCAGTAACACCAGGTACACAAATCATCACTCGTAGGACCTTGAAGACCAGTAACACCAGGTACACAAATCATCACTTGTAGGACCTTGAAGACCAGTAACACCAGGTACACAAATCATCACTTGTAGGACCTTGAAGACCAGTAACACCAGGTACACAAGTCATCTCCCGATGATTGATTGTCAGTGTTTCAATACAAGTGACTGGTCTATAGCCCTCGGCGTTGAGTAGTTACCTGTAATGTTCACACCTCAGATAATTCAGCAGTGAGAGCTGAGTTATTTACCAGTTCTCAAAGTGATATTTATTTCATCATTTCACACTATGAAGTGTGAATTTCCAGGCAGCAGCAGGCTGCCTGGCCTTCACCACAGCAGCAGCAGGCTGCCTGGCCTTCACCACAGCAGCAGCAGGCTGCCTGGTCTCCACCACAGCCATCACAACAAAGGCTCGTGTCCACCTCAGTGCTCAATTTCCTGAAGTTTGGCAGTAATCCTGCCTGAGCTCCCCCCTCCCTCTACTGGGATTTTACAAGTAATTAAGCTCCCCCTCCCTTTCTACCTCCCCCTCTCTACTCTATCCATCTACTGGTCATTCTACCCCTCTCTCTATCCGTCATCCGACTCCTATCTTTACCTCCCCCTTTATACATCTACCCGTCTAGGTCGTCTTATTTCCTGACCATTTTGAAGTTAAAGAAGTATTTCCCAACATCCATGTGACTTCTGTTTTTAGCTTCCGCCTGTGTCCCCGTGTACCTGAGACTCGCCTCTAAGACATATTCTCCCTGTCCACCCTGTCAGTTCCTTTTTGTATTTTGTACGTTATGATCATGTCACCCCTGATCTTTCTGTCCTCGTGTGTCGTCAGGTTTACCTCCTCTAGACTCATCTCACATCCCTCGTCTCTGAGATTAATCTCGTAAGAAACCTCTGCATTTTTTCTAGCTTCTTTATATGCTTTATCAGATTGGGGGTTCCATACTGGCGCTGCATACTCTAAGATGGGCCTGATATATGCCGTTTATAACGTCATGAATGTCTTCTTATTGTGGTTCCTGAAAAGCTACCCTTAAATTTGCCAGTCTCGTGTTTGCTGCAGCCGTTATCAGACTGATGTGTGCCTCTGGCGGAGTGCTTGGCACTATGCTCACCCCGAGGTCCTTCTCTTTAAGGAGGGGGGGGGGGTTCACAACCTTTGTTCCCCAAGCCTGAACCGGTTGTGCCCTTACCAGATTTTCATAATTGCTTTTGCTGGGGATAAATTGTAACAGCCGCTTGTCAGACCATACTGCAGCTTGTTCTGATCCATTTTTTGTTTCTTTCCTGGTCTACTGTTGTTTATATTCTCCTCATTAGTTTTGCATCATTTGCGAACAGTGACACGTCTGACCCGATGTACTCTGTCATGAGAAATAGTGCTGGTCGAATTACTGACCCTTGTGGAACCCTTTTCGTCACACTCACCCATTCTGTCGTCTCCCTGAGAGCAGCTCATTGCTACCTCCTCTTTAAGTATGCCTTGACCCACTGTAGTTCTTTCCCTGTAATTACTGCCTGCTCTTCTAGCTTTAGTGTCAGTTTCATGTGGAGTACTGTATCAAACGCCTTCTTACAGTCCTAAACTGTGCAGTCCACCCTTCCCCCTCTCTCTCTCTCCTCTCTCTCTCTCTCTCTCTCTCTCTCTCTCTCTCTCTCTCTCCTCCCTCTCTCCCTCCCTCCTACCTAACTTTCATTGCCATATCATAGAACTCTACAAGATTTGTGAGGTAGGACCATCTCAAAATCTGTGATGGTTGTTGTTGCTGAGTCTCTTCTCCAGGTGCTCCACTGCTCTTCTGATAATCTTCTCCACAATCTTAGTGTCACTGGCCTGTAGTTCAGTGCCACCTGTCTGTCCCCTTTTTAAATAATGGGACTACATTTGCGGTTTTCCAGACCTGTGTTGGGGTGGAAAGAATGGTGATGGGGAGTGGGGAATGATGGGGGCGGGAGTGGGGGAGCAAAGGAACAGTGTTTTACATACACAACACAATTACAGCTCAAATGCGAGTATATATTCATTGTGATAAGCCAAGCCAAGCCAGCAGGATGGTAGGATTAATTTCGCTGACCCTTGGTTGAGCATATGACGTAAAGCTGGAGGGAAGGGGGAGGGGAAGGAGGAAGTGTAGGGGCAGTAGGAATTGATGGACGAAGTGGGAGGAGAGGGTAAGGATACAGAGACGGGAGTTCGGAGAGAGAAAAAAGGAAGGATAATGGAAAGAGAAGGTAAAAAATGGAAAGGGAAAGGGGGTGAAATGGATAGTGGTGCAGGAAAAGGTGGAGGATATGAGAAGAAAACAATAGGTGAGTGGAAGTGTTAGAAAAGTTAAAAAAAACTCTTGAACTACAATGTCATTTAGCGTTCTAAGCTACACACACACACAAACACACACACACACAAACACACACACACAAACACACACACACACACACACACACGAAAACAAAGAGACACAGAAAACGGAGAGAGTTAAACACAAACATACAGAGATACAGACACAAACACACGGAGAGAGAGACAGAGAGACTGGCACAGAGATACGGAGAGACATACAAACACAAAGAGATACAGCGGGTGGCATTACAGATACTTGGCATGTGTGTGAATAATTTGAGACAGTGATGTTTACAGTCTTGTGGTGAGTCTCTCGTGACTTCACTCATCTCTAATTTGACTTCTTCCTCCACCAGGGTATTGTGCCAGGAGGGTGACGGGGGTACGTGGTAGGGGATGGGGAGTTGTGGTAGGGAGGGTATGAGAAATAAATGGAGAGGGGGAGGGTGGGAATCTGGCGGTGAGAGGTGGCAGTGTGTGTGTGTGTGTGTGTGTGTGTGTGTGTGTGTGTGTGTGTGTGTGTGTGTGTGTGTGTGTGTGTACTCACCTAATTCTCACCTAATTGTGGTTGCAAGGGTTCATAGTTCCTGGCCCCGCCTCTTCACTGGTCGCTACTAGGTCCACTCTCTCCATGCTCCTTGAACTTTATAATACCTTTTCTTAAAGATATGGATGGATCCTGCCTCCACTACATCACTCTACAGACTATTCCACTTCCTGACAACTCTTATGACTGTAAAAATACTTCCTAACATCCCTGTGACTCATCTAAGTCTTCAACTTCCAATTGTGTCTCCTTGTTGCTGTGTCCCATCTCTGGAACATTCTGTCCCTGTCCACCTTGTCAATTCCTCTCAGTATTTTTTATGTCGTTATCACATCCCCCCATCCATCCTGTCCTCCAGTATCATCAGATCGATTTCCCTTAACCTCTCCTCGTAGGACATGCCCCTAACTCCGGGACTAGTAGTGTTGTAAGCATTTTCACTTTCTCTAATTTCTTGACGTGCTTGACCACGTGTGGGTTCCAGACTGGTGCTGCATACCCCAGTATGGGCCTTACATACGCGATGTACCTCCCTACCTAACTACTGAGGTAGGTAGGTAGGTAGGTAGGTGGTGTGTGTGTACTCACCTAGTTGTGGTTGCAGGGGTCGATTCATAGCTCCTGGCCCCGCCTCTTCACTGGCCGCTACTGGGTCACTCTCCCTGCCCCATGAGCTTTATCATACCTCTTCTTAAAGCTATGTATGGAGCCTGCCTTCACTACATCACTATGTGTGTGTGTGTGTGTGAGAGAGAGAGAAAGAGAGAGAGAGAGGTTAATCTAGAGCTAACTGATGGCTAAGATTTTGCCACCAATGTGGCTAGCTAAGTGTGCTCCCCGCATCTATCCTGTTGGCTGCTTGGGTATCCCCGAAAAGGGACCTGTGAGTGGCTGCCTGAATGTTTATTTTCTTCCAACTTTTCGTTAATATGTCGCTCATAACAGTTGGCCTCGTCTGGTCAGCTTCAGATTTTCAGTGTTGGTATACTGTAACTAGGGCAGGATTCTAGGAACGATTGGCATGTGCAGGTGCTTTATAAGCATTGTTGAACCCATTACCTGGAAGGCGCAGATAACTTTCACAATCCTCTGCGGCGTAGTTTGCAACGTCCAAAAAGATGCCTCCTGGTGTGATAACGGTGTAGAGTGGAATTCAAGTGTGTAGTTGCACATCTGATAATTTTATGTTGAAAACAGTGTAAAAATTTTGTTCCTACTAAATCATGTTAAATATATTTTAGTTTCCTTTTCATGAATGGCCTCGATATGTAATGGATGATGGATCTTAGGGCCAGGATAGTGACCATTAGGTTTAGTTTGTGAGTGGACAAGTTTACCATTGCGTTAGTCTGTTAAACTTGAAATCGTTGGAATCCTTGCTTAAGCATGACTCTCCTGATCGGCTTCATATTTTCAGCCCTTGTGTGTTTTCCAGGAATCAAGGTTCACATTCTTATTGGGATCCATAAGTCAGAATTGTCCTGTTTTATTAATAAACAGTAATACTGATTTTCATTCAATACCTAAAGAATGGCTCGTCTTATAGGCTTCAGAGGGAAGACTAAGTTCATACTGCTTAGGTACAAATTATGTAATTTTATTTTAGTTTAAAACTTGGAAATCGTTGTATTCAGAGTATTTTCTGGAGGATGCCTTTTCTTATAGGCTTCAAACTTTGGGTTGATGAACTTTATTAAAAGAAAACTTGGCCTTCACTTTAGGCTGTGTAAATTTTAAAGTGCCAGTTTTATTAAATAAATTGCTTGGCATGTGCCAGCTAGAGAATGACTCTCCTGGTCGGCTTCAAACGCGCCGGTGCATTTTAATTTAAAATATTTTTTTTTGTATTTTGTTTTTTAAGGTGTTAATTTGCCAAATGTATAACAACTTTCTATAAAATAGTACCCTCTTAAATATCACGAAACCACAAAAATGTTCTTAGAGGATTGTAGAGAACTTTTAAATAGGACTGCAGAAATAAAATTGCGAAATATTGAAATCTCGAGTTTTTAATGGTTGAACTAGCGCACTGTAGGCTACTATGTATTTTTTTTTCCACTAACTTTCTCCGAGACTCGTTTATACCTTAAGAACGTCCTATCCGATCAGCTTCAAACTTTGCAGCCCTAGTCAACTATTACAAGGTGAAAGTTGGTGGAACAATTGACAAGTGCAGGTGTCCTCTGCTCACTTATATATAGACCATTCCTGAAGTTAGTTTCCATGAGATAACTATAGAAAGTCTTCTTTCGATCGGCTTCAAACTTTTAAGACTGGTGGATCCTACTTACAAGATGGTTGTTGTTAATGGAGTGAGTTGGTGTCGTTTTGCAACTTTTAAGCTTAAAATGGTATATTATTTACATTATTGCATTATTTTGCCTTGATGCTGCGAAGGGTTTCTGATCCAAGGAATTGAACTTATCCTCCCTTTCCTTGGATCGACTGTGAGTGCTGCCTCTTCTACAGGTGCTACATGACTACAACAATTTCCAGATGTAATTAATATTTGTTTCGACCTGTGCTGGAGCGATATGAACTCCAGGAGGGATCGAAACATCAAGTGTAGAATTAAAATTTGTGGGTTACAAGTGAAACGTTCCGTCCACGGGATCGCAATGTTTAGTCTTACCCAAAAATAAATGCTACTTAGCATTGTAGACTTAAGGAAGACTTTTTTTACTGAGAATATAGAGAAATACTAGCATTATAGATTATAGGATGACATTTTTATGTGAAATATAGAGAAGTAAATACTAGCATTGTAGCATAGAATAAAGTGATGTTTTGGGGGAAATGTTACAATTTCTTGGGTCTATTCAAGGAGTGTTGATGTTTTATCATGGTTACATACCTGATATTGCTTTGTGGTATGGTGGGGTGTAGGGGTGTGGATGGAGGTATGAGGTGGTGTGTAGGGGTGTGGATGGAGGTATGAGGTGTGTAGGGGTGTAGATGGAGGTATGAGGTGTGTAGGGGTGTAGATGGAGGTATGAGGTGTGTAGGGGTGTAGATGGAGGTATGAGGTAGTGTGTAGGGGTGTGGATGGAGGTATGAGGTGGTGTGTAGGGGTGTGGATGGAGGTAGAGGTGGTGTGTAGGGGTGTGGATGGAGGTAGAGGTGGTGTGTAGGGGTGTGGATGGAGGTATGAGGTGTGTAGGGGTGTGGATGGAGGTAGAGGTGGTGTATAGGGGTGTGGATGGAGGTATGAGGTGTGTAGGGGTGTGGATGGAGGTAGAGGTGGTGTATAGGGACTCCATCCTCGCCGCCTCCTCCCCACTCTATTAGTTATTGATATATTGATTGTTCACTAATGCTTGATAGCCAAACAAGATTGTGATGTAATGCCTCCCAAACAACACTGGAGACTGTAGCACAAATCGAGCGTCAAATATCGTCAATGGATATTGAATTATATAATCCCTGCGCGAGACGCAGCGGCCCTGGGAAATTGGCCCCTCTTGTGGCAGCACCTAAAGACAATAGGGGCGTTCGTGGTTCCGAGGGAAGAGTAAAAGGTGTGGTGAAGACCAGTCCAGCACCTGTGATTGCTCCCCACCAGGAGACACAACAAGACTCTTCTTGAACTACAATGAAGAGGTTTTCGGACAATTTCGACTCATATCACCCCCCCCATCTCCCATTGTATTGTTTAGTCTCTCGTACGGTGTTTCTAGAATCAATCATCCTTAAGACTGTTAATATCTTGGGGTGGTTCTAGTTTCTACCAACTTAGACGGTTCTGACTACTGGTTGTTCACCTGGTGATCAGTAGCTAATTATTCATAAGACCTTAATTTTTTTCCCTTCCCTCCCAAACCACTCCCCTCGGCTCACTTTCATTCATTAGGCTGCCCTTCCCTATACCTCGGCCCATTCTCCCCTTATAATGTTCATTCTTTACCCCTCTCGCTATCCTAACTCCCCTCTTCCTGTTAATTCCCAAGACCCTGGTAAGTCTACCCCCCGTCTATTTTCCCCGTCCATTTCAGATTCATTGCCAATCTTACTCTCTCCCTCCAACAACCCTCCCTCCTTCCCTTCCTCCTTCCTTCACGTGGCTTAAATATTCTATGGAGGAGGCTGGACACTGCAGTCATCCCACAGTTATTACAAACCACTGACGTAGCCCCACTCCACAAAAGTAGGAATAAAACAATTGAAAAGTAAATCTGTAGACAGATAACGCTGACGTCCCACATTATCAAGATTTCTGAAAGGGTTTTAAGAAGCAAGATTGCCAATCACATGGAATCGCAGCAGTTGCACAACCCAGGTCAACATGGGTTCAGAACTGGTCGCTCTTGCCTCTCGAAATTTCTGGACCATTACGACATGGTCTTGGATACACCGTACGACAAGCATAATACAGATATTGTGTACACCAACTCTGCAAAAGCCTTTGACAAGTGCGACCATTGGGTAATTGCCCACAAAATGCGTGCAAAGGAAATGTAAAGGTGGGCAGATGGATATTTAACTTCCTAATAGAAAACAAACAGTAACAGTAAACAGAGAAATCAGGAGCTGTTACAGTGAAAAGTTCCGTTACCAAGGCATAGTATTCACCTCACTTCTCTTTGTCATTCTCACATATGACATAGACAGGAATCAAGTCTTCCAGTTAGTCACTGACAACAATATGATGCTTAATGAGAACGAATTTCCGTTACTACATTACGGAAGGATTGGAGAAATAAAAACAAAATCAAATCACCCATTAGAGTGTAAATCTAATATGAGAGACCTGGGAGTGATGATGTCAGAAGATCTTACTTTCAAGAACCCCAACAATGTAATTATCACAGCTGCATGAAAAATGATAGGTTGGATAACTAGAACTTTCAAAACAAGAGATACCAAGCCATTGATGATAATTTTTAGGTTGCTCTATCACTAGCCTGGAGTATTGCAGTATACTAACAGCCTCCTTTAAGTCAGGCGAAAATTCAGAATTAGAAAATGTACAGTGAACCTTCGCAGATCGTATAAATTCAGTGAGGAACTTAAACTGTACTACTTAGAATTTAGACAAGAAAGATTCCTGATAATATACACCTGGAAGGTTCTGGAGAGATTGGTCCCAAATTTGCGCTCAGTAATCGCTACATATGAAACAAAAGGCTTGGCAGGGTCACAATGAGAACACAGAGAGAATTCAAGTTTAAGGGGACCAAAACTCTTCATCATCCTCCCTTCATGCATAGGGAGAATTACCAACAAACCCTTAGCTGTCTTCAGGACTGAACTCGATAAATTTCTCAAATAAGTTTCTGATCTACCAGGTTGTAGTGCATACGTTGGACTGCCGGCGGCGGGTACTTAACAACCTGATGGATCAAGCCAGAAACCAGGTGGCCTGGTCTGGGACCGGGCTGCAGGGTCAGTGACTTCCGGAAGCGAGTACAAGTAACCTCTCCCCCGTGTTGCCTGTCTCCACCTCCCCCTGTGTACCCTGGTGGTACTACACTTCCCCCTGTGTACCCTGGTGGTACCATGCCTCCCACTGTGTACCCTGGTGGTACCACACCTCCCCCTATGTACCCTTGTGGTACATCTCCCCCGTGTGTACCCTGGTGCTATCACACCTCTCCCTGTGTACCCTGGTGGTACATCTCCCCCTGTGTATCTTGGAGGTACCACACCTCCCCCTGTGTACCCTGGTGGTACATCATCTCCCTGTGTACCATGGTGGTACCACACCTCCCTCTGTGTACCATTGTGGTACCACCCCCCCTGTGTACCCTAGAAGTACACCTCCCCCCGTGTACCCTTGTGGTACCATACCTTCCCCCGTGTACACTTGTGGTACCACACTTCCCCAGTGTACCCTGGTGGTATCTCACTTCCCCTGTGTACCCTGGTGGTACCATATCTCTCCCTATGTACCCTGGTCGTATCATTCCTTCCCTATGTAGCCAGGTGGTACCACACTTTCCCCTGTGTACCCTGGTGATACCATCCCTCCCCCTATGTACCCTGGTGATACATGTCTCCCTGTGTACCCTGGTGGTACCACACCTCCCCCTGTGTACCCTGGTGGTACCATACCTCCTTGTGTACCCTGGTGATACCACACCTTCCCCCTGTGTACCCTGGTGGCACAACATATATCCCCGTGTACCCAGGTGGTACCACTTTCCCGTGTACCCTGGTGGTACAATACCTCCCACTATGTACCCTGGTTGTACCACACCTCCCCCTGTGTACCCTTGTGGTACATCTCTCCCTGTGTACCCTTGTGGTACATCTCTCCCTGTGTACCCTGGAGGTACCACACCTCCCCTGTGTACCCTGGTGGTACCACACCTCCCCCTGTGTACCCTGGAGGTATCACACCTCCCCCTGTGTACCCTGGAGGTACCACACCTCCCCCTGTGTACCCTGGCTGTACAACATCTTCCCCTGTGTACCCTGGTGGTACCACACCTCCCCCTGTGTACCCTGGAGGTACCGCACATCCCCGTGTGTACCCTGGTGGTACCACACCTCCCCCTGTGTACCCTGGAGGTACCACACCTCCCCCTGTGTACCCTGGAGGTACCACACCTCCCCCTGTGTACTCTGGCGGTACAACATCTTCCCCTGTGTACCCTGGTGGTACCACACCTCCCCCTGTGTACCCTGGTGGTACCACACCTCCCCCTGTGTACCCTGGTGGTACAACATCTCCCCTTGTGCTCGTCTCTCCCTCCCATTTCCTCTTTATTCTCTTGTCCTCTTGCAATTTCCTCTCTTCTTACCCCCACCCTCCCTCCCTCCCTCCCTCTCTCTGCGTTCCTCTTCCTACCTTTCTTCCTCCCTTCTTCTCTTTCTTTTCTGCTTCCTACTTCCCTTCCCTTCTCTCCTTTTCTTCCTTCCTCCCTCTCTCCCTATAGCCATCTCTTTTTCTCCTGACTTTTCCTCCCTCCTTTCATTCCTGTAGTCTCTTTCCATTTCCCTTCCTCCATTTCAGCTCCTTTCATCTTCTCCTCCTCCGTTACTTCTCCCTCCATTCCCCTCCTCCGTTACTTCTGCATCCTTAATTTTCTTGTGTTTGCACTTTCTATCAATTCCATTCTCCTTGTCTCTTCCGTTTCCTTCCCTCCATATCTTTCCCCTCAATTTTCCTTCCGAATCCTATCTCCCTCTCCCCTCATGATGTTCCCCCCACCTCCTCTCACACCTCATCTCTCCATCTCTGCTATCCCCTCCTGCAACTCCTCCCCCCACCACTCCTCCCCATCCTTCCCAGCTCATCCCTATAACTCCCCCTACTACACCTCCCCATCTCAGTCTTATCTCCCCCTTCCCACCACCCCTCCTCATCCCTCCCATCTCATCCCTATCTCTTCCTCCCCATCTCCCCCATCCATCCCTTCTCATTTTTCTCTCTCCCTCCCCACCACCCCTCTCTATCCCTTACCTCCCTTCCATCCCCACCCTCCCCACAACCTCCCCCTCCCCGTCACCAATACTAAGACAAGTAAAGTGTGAACAACCCCAACCAGTGGTCTTTGGGTGGGTTGTCGGGTGTGTGGTTGGGTGTGTGGGTGGTCGGGTGGGTGTGTGGGTGGTCGGGTGGGTGGGGTAGGCGGGTGTCAGCGTGTATCTCATAAATCACATCTGCCGTTCAATTAAGAAGAACAATAACTCGACTGGAGGATTTAATTAAATTTGGTTTATCTCTGCCTCTCTTGCCCCTCCCCTCCCTCCCCTCCCTCCCTTCCCCTCCCGCTCTTCCTCCAGGGGGGACGCAGCCCCCTCCCCAAAATCTTACCCATTAGCCAGGCATTAGGAAATAAGAGTGAGTGTTGCTGTTTTTTTTTATTCCTCAGGACAATTGTTGCCTGAGACGGGTCTGTCAGGCTACACGACCAGTGTTGCCTGAGACGGGGTCTGTCAGGCTACACGACCAGTGTTGACTGAGACGGGTCTGTCAGGCTACACGACCAGTGTTGCCTGAGACGGGGTCTGTCAGGCTACACGACCAGTGTTGATGAGACGGGTCTGTCAGGCTACACGACCAGTGTTTCCTGAGACGGGTCTGTCAGGTTACACGACCAGTGTTTCCTGAGACGGGTCTGTCAGGCTACACGACCAGTGTTTCCTGAGACGGGTCTGTCAGGCTACACGACCAGTGTTTCCTGAGACGGGTCTGTCAGGCTACACGACCAGTGTTGCCTGAGACGGGTCTGTCAGGCTACACGACCAGTGTTGCCTGAGACGGGTCTGTCAGGTTACACGACCAGTGTTTCCTGAGACGGGTCTGTCAGGCTACACGACCAGTGTTGCCTGAGACGGGTCTGTCAGGCTACACTACCAGTGTTTCCTGAGACGGGTCTGTCAGGCTACGAGACTCGTGTTGCCTAATGTTCACAATACTGGAAGACTGAACACTGGTGTTCACAATACTGGAGACTGAACACTGGTGTTCACAATACTGGGAGACTGAACACTGGTGTTCACAATACTGGAGACTGAACACTGGTGTTCACAATACTGGGAGACTGAACACTGGTGTTCACAATACTGGGAGACTGAACACTGGTGTTCACAATACTGGGAGACTGAACACTGGTGTTCACAATACTAGGAGACTGAACACTTCGTGAGTACCACCAGTAAAGTTGGCACTCTGGTGCCTTGCTCAGTGTTATTTTAATTGGAAAGTTTGTGTGAATTTATGGGTGCCTGTTGAGATAGGGGTTGGGATAGGGGGTGGGGAGGGTTGTTGGGGGAGATGTTGTATTGAGTCAGCTGTTGTATTAGTATCTGTTGCTAGTGGTGGTGGTGGTTGTGTTAGTGCTAGTTTCAGAAGCGATGGTAGTGGTAATAGTAGTAGCAATGCTAGTTATTGTGATGATGGGGCTGCTGGTGGTAATGGTGCTAGTAGGGGCGATGGTGGTTCTACCGTTGCTGTAGTAGTAGTAGTAGTAGTAGTAGTTGTTGCTGCTAATAATAATAACTAATAATAATAATAATTTTGACTCAGTGGGTGTGGTAATAATGGCATTTTTGCGTTCGATCAAATGGGCTACCTATTGTATCACTGCTGTTGTATTGCTGATGTGGTATCAACAGTCACACACCTTCAACAGCCACACACCAACAGTCACACACCTTCAACAGTCACACACCTTGTTGTATTGTTTATGTTGTATGACTACTGTTGTTGTATTGTTTATGTTGTATGACTACTGTTGTTGTATTGTTGATGTTGTATTACTGGTTTTGTGTTGAATCAGTACTGTTGTTGGTGTGTGTGTTCTTGTATTACACTATTTTGTTAATTTATTGATTAATTTGTGTTTCAGCAAATTAATCTCAACTGTAATTCAGTGCAGGGAGAAAGGGGAATAGGGGAGGGAAGGAGAAGAAGAGGGAAGAAGGAAAGGAGGTTGAAAGGGACAAGGCTTGAGAAAGATTAGGTGGAGAAGAGGGTAGGGGAGGAGGGAAGGAAGGGGAAAAAGGGAAGGATGGAATGAGTGGAAGGAGGAAGGGAAAGGGAGTAGATGAGGAAAGGAAGGTGGGAAGAAGAGGGAAGGGGGAGGAAGGAAGGGAAATGGAAGTTGGGAAGGAAGAAAGGGGAGCAGAGAGAGGGAAAGAGAAGGGGGAAGGGAAGAAGGAGGGGAAAGGAAGGGGAAAAAAGGGGAAGAGAGAAGGGGAAAAAAAGGAAGGGGGAAGAGAAAAAGAAAAGGCGGGAAGGAAGCAAGGAGGGAAGGGAGAAGAGAAAAAAAGGGGGAAGAGAAAAAAGAAAGTTTGGGAGGAGAAAAAAGAAAGTTTGGGAGGAGAAAAAAGAAAGTTTGGGAGGAAAAAAAAGTTTGGGAGGAGAAAAAAGAAAGTTTGGGAGGAGAAAAAAGAAAGTTGGGAGGAGAAAAAAGAAAGTTGGGGAGGAGAAAAAAGAAAGTTGGGGAGGAAGAAGAAAAAGTTGGGGAGGAGAAAAAAGAAAGTTGGGGAGGAAGAAGAAAAAGTTGGGGAGGAGAAAAAAGAAAGTTGGGGAGGAAGAAGAAAAAGTTGGGGAGGAGAAAAAAGAAAGTTGGGGAGGAAGAAGAAAAAGTTGGGGAGGAGAAAAAAAGAAAGATGGGGAGGAGGAAAGGGAGGAAGTGTGTTATGGATGCCCAGAAAAAATATTTTACTATAAAAATACGAATTAAAAAAAAAATAATGACTCGTTGTGGCATGGAGCACTTTGTGGCAACCAGACAAAAACAAAAGATTTTTCATCTGTTGTTCTTGCTTTTTTTTCTTTCTTGAGTTAACAGCTCCTGAAGACTAGGCTATAACCTAGTCAAAGCTAATATTACATAAGCAAGCTTTTATTGAGACTGTTCCAGTAAGCAAGCTTTTATTGAGACTGTTCCAATAAGCAAGCTTTTATTGAGACTGTTCCAATAAGCAAGCTTTTATTGAGACTGTTCCAATAAGCAAGCTTTTATTGAGACTGTTCCAATAAGCAAGCTTTTATTGAGACTGTTCCAATAAACAAGCTTTTATTGAGACTGTTCCAATAAGCAAGCTTTTATTGAGACTGTTCCAATAAGCAAGCTTTTATTGGCACAATGTCCCAATAAAAGTTTCTTTTACTTTTGGATCTAAGTTAACAAAATTATATAAACATTAGAAATTCATCAAATCGCAACCAGAAGAAGAGATTTGGAGGAGAAGACAGGTGGGTAAGAATGGAGGGAGGAGGAGGAGACAGGTGGGCAAGGATGGAGGGAGGAGGAGACAGGTGGGCAAGGATGGAGGGAGGAGAAGGCTGGTGGGCAAGGATGGCGGCGTGGGCTGGGTAGGTGGCGTGGACATGGGAAGTGAGGAGGGGGGACGAAGGAAGTGAAATTTGTATGGTGGCGCCCGTAGAATTCTCCATCTTCCCTCATCTCTGCTTAATAGACCATCCTGAGAGATGGTAATTCCCCAGTAATAGTAACTGCAGCTCTGCTGGAGGGTGACCTTTGAAGCTGCCCTGGCTGATGAACCTTTAATGGAATACTTGACCATATCCTCATTGCCCTACTGAGGTCTACCAGCTTAGACTGACATTTCTGAAGATTGCCAGCTCAGGCTGGCACTACTGAAGTCTGCCAACTCAGGCTGACACTACTGAAGTCTGCCAGCTCAGGCTGACACTACTGAAGTCTGCCAGCTGAGGCTGACACTACTGAAGTCTGCCAGCTCAGGCTGACACATTTCAACATCATGTACGTGATCGTGTGTGATGGAACATAACAGGGAAACTGAGTCTCCTTCCACAGTGTAACTGGCGGGTCACCATCTGGAGAAGACCCGGGCCGGATGTACCGGCGGATCTACTACAATACACAGTGTAACTATCATGTAGAATAAGGGGTAACAGCACACTGCTGATGTATCCAGTTTTGCTAGATAAAAAAAAAATTCTTTCCTTCTTCTCTTCCTTATTTCTCGTCGCATTATTTACTTCACTTCCATTTTGAAAATACTCTCTTCCACCAATAAATCTTTCTCTCCAACTTCAAACTCTCCGTCATATACTCCAAATACTCTCTTTCCCACTCAGAATACTCTCTCCCCACTCAAAATACTCTCTCCCTCACTCGGAATACTCTCACTGCACCAGCAGTGACTGCAACAATCGCAACACTTGTGTTGCAGTCGATCAGCGTGTTACAAACTGTCGAGAAGTTGTTAAATTCATGGGAAAGTGCTAAAACCTCAGGGTGTCATAGATCCCCCCCCACTGGAAGGGAGATGAAGAGAGATGCCGATCAGAATGTACCAATTATTTCATCTGAGTGGCGAAGGTTCGTTAACTAGCTTTGGTGAGAGACTCTTGCCATCCCTCATTAGCGAAGGAAAAAAAGAAAGTATCTTTGTGAATGAAGGACAGTCGATGTTCTTTGTGAAAGAAGAAGAAGAGGAAAGTCGATCTTCTTGAAAGCAGCAACAAGTCGACCACTGAATGAAAAATTGTGTTCTTGTCGTCATTTTTTTCTTCGTAAACAGTTTTTTGGGCTCATGAATGTGATATTCATAAAAAAATGTAAACGCGCGTGCGTGCGTGTGTGTGTGTGTGTGTGTGTGTGTGTGCGTGCGTGCGTGTGTGTGTGTGTGTGTGTGTGTGTGTGTGTGTGTGCGTGCGTGCGTGTGTGCTGTGTGTGTGTGTGTGTGTGTGTGTGTATGCGCGCGAGTGACATTGCAAAACTGACACTCACACATTAGCAATCAACACCTTCAACATCAACAGTCACCACCTTCAACAGTCACCACTCAACAGTCACCACCTTCAACAGTCACACACCTTCAACAGTCACACACCTCAACAGTCACACACCAGTCACACACGTCACCACTTCAACAGTCACACACCTTCAACAGTCACACACCTTCAACAGTCACACACCTTCAACAGTCACACACCTTCAACAGTCACACACCTTCAACAGTCACACACCTTCAACAGTCACACACCTTCAACAGTCACACACCTTCAACAGTCACACACCTTCAACAGTCCACCAACAGTCACACACTTCAACAGTCACACACCATCAACAGTCACGCACCATCAACAGTCACGCACCATCAACAGTCACGCACCATCAACAGTCACACACCTTCAACAGTCACACACCTTCAACAGTCACACACCTTCAACAGTCACACACCTTCAACAGTCACACACCTTCAACAGTCACACACCTTCAACAGTCACACACCTTCAACAGTCACACACCATCAACAGTCACACACCATCAACAGTCACACACCATCAACAGTCACACACCATCAACAGTCACACACCATCAACAGTCACACACCATCAACAGTCACACACCTTCAACAGTCACACACCTTCAACAGTCACACACCTTCAACAGTCACACACCATCAACAGTCACACACCATCAACAGTCACACACCATCAACAGTCACACACCATCAACAGTCACACACCATCAACAGTCACACACC
This sequence comes from Cherax destructor, assembly GCA_009830355.1. NCBI lineage: Eukaryota > Metazoa > Arthropoda > Malacostraca > Decapoda > Parastacidae > Cherax > Cherax destructor. The sequence goes on from WNWK01000125.1 coordinate 408,800, forward strand.
TTCAACAGTCACACACCTTCAACAGTCACACACCTTCAACAGTCACACACCTTCAACAGTCACACACCTTCAACAGTCACACACCATCAACAGTCACACACCTTCAACAGTCACACACCTTCAACAGTCACACACCTTCAACAGTCACACACCTTCAACAGTCACACACCATCAACAGTCACACACCATCAACAGTCACACACCATCAACAGTCACACACCATCAACAGTCACACACCATCAATAGTCACACACCATCAACAGTCACACACCATCAACAGTCACACACCTTCAACAGTCACACACCTTCAACAGTCACACACCTGGATTAGATAATCTTGGACTCATGAATGTCAATGTTCTTATAAATATCAGAGTCCCTTGGCTCTCCTTGGATCATCACAGAGTGAAGGAGAGAGAGAGAGAGAGAGAGAGAGAGAGAGAGAGAGAGAGAGAGAGAGAGAGAGCAGAGACAGACAGACAGACAGACAGACAGACAGACAGACAGACAGACAGACAGACAGACAGACAGACAGACAGACAGACAGTGATGACAAATTGATGACCGGAAACAGGACACTTGCATCAAAGTTCTACTCATGCAACTCTCTCTCTCTCTCTCTCGTCTAATGTATGGTATGAAAATGAGAATTTGGCCATTTATGTGAAGTCACGTAAATTGTTACACGTACCTGCTGCACGTGTACTAAAGTGTTACTTTCACGTGTTGCAAGTGTATTGTGTTGTAGTTGTTATGGACATGTTAAGCTCTGGTGCAGGATCCACCTTCGCTTTACCTCTTCCAGTATATTATTGGTCTAAACGTTTTCAATTTCCCTCTCCCTCATTTTCTCTCTCTCCTCAGTTTTCCTCTCTCCTCAATTTTCCTCTCTCCTCAGTTTCCCTCTCTCCTCAGTTTCCCTCTCTCCTCAGTTTCCCTCTCTCCTCAGTTTCCCTCTCTCCTCAGTTTCCCTCTCTCCTCAGTTTCCCTCTCTCCTCAGTTTCCCTCTCTCCTCAGTTTCCCTCTCTCCTCAGTTTCCCTCTCTCCTCAGTTTCCCTCTCTCCTCAGTTTCCCTCTCTCCCTCAGTTTCCCTCTCTCCCTCAGTTTCCCTCTCTCCCTCAGTTTCCCTCTCTCCCTCAGTTTCCCTCTCCCTCAGTTTCTACCTCAGTTTTCTTCTCCCTCGATTTCTCCTATCCTTTTC